>CAHIKZ030000050.1:690000-1100000 GCA_903632075.3 Acanthosepion pharaonis
TAAATCTTTTGAATCATGATTCAAAAATTACGTAAATACTTTTCAATTATGACTGAGGTATTATGAAAATTTTTCACTTGTGATTCAATCATTACTCAAATTCTTTCAATTATGGCTCAGCTGTTATATAATTTCCTTTCAATTATGTGTGAACCATCACATAAATTCTTTTCAATTATGAGGGAACCAACTCATAAATTCTTTTCTATTAGGGCTGAACCACCACATAAGTTCTTTTCAATTAGGGCTGAACCACCACATAAATTCTTTTCAATTAGGGCTGAACCACCACATAAGTTCTTTTCAATTAGGGCTGAACCACCACATAAGTTCTTTTCAATTAGGGATGAACCATCACATAAGTTCTTTTCAATTAGGGATGAACCACGACATAAGTTCTTTTCAATTAGGGCTGAACCACGACATAAGTTCTTTTCAATTAGGGCTGAACCACGACATAAGTTCTTTTCAATTAGGACTGAACCACCACATAAGTTCTTTTCAATTAGGACTGAACCACCACATAAATTCTTTTCAGATGTGACTCAACTATTATGTAATTTCTTTCTATTTGTGACTCGACTATTATGCAAATTCTTTCTATTTGTGACTCGACTATTATGTAAATTACTTTCTATTTGTGACTCGACTATTATGTAAATTACTTTCTATTTGTGACTCGACTATTATGTAAATTACTTTCTATTTGTGACTCGACTATTATGTAAATTACTTTCTATTTGTGACTCGACTATTATGTAAATTACTTTCTATTTGTGACTCGACTATTATGTAAATTCTTTCTATTTGTGACTCGACTATTATGCAAATTCTTTCTATTTGTGACTCGACTATTATGCAAATTCTCTTCTATTACTACTCAATGATTATGTAAAATGCTTTCATTTATGTTCCAATCATTACATAAAATTATGTCACTGATGAATTTTAGAATTTGTGGCACTTGCAGGAAAATGGGATATTTGATTCCTCTACAATTGCATAGAAGCTGTTTTCCATGTTTTTATATTTAGTATTTATTAAGTTTATTATTTTAAGTTTTTTATTTTATATTTAATACTTACTAAGTTTATTCCACCTCTTTCCATGATAGCTATACTTGTCTTCAATATGGTGTAAGCAACTGAAATTTGGTCTTTGTCCTGGATTTGAACACTAAACCCTGGCTTCAAAAAACTGCGGCACAGATATATATGTGTGTGTCATGTGCATGTGAGTGAGATTGGTGGTGTAGATATTTTCTAAGCTCAGTTTTACATAGATGTAAATGAGGAACAATGGAATTAGGAAGATTGTGTTGAGCCAGTCGTACAATCTTGTCATTATCCTGCCATCAATTGAGCAAATGCACTTAATGCCAATATCTGTATATTTACTATTTTATTCAAATCATGGGATATTCATCACAGAAGATTTCCTTTATCTTTTTGAATATTTCTGCCACATCTGGTCTGGTGTTCCAGCAATTTATCTCAATATTCTTGACAAAATCCAAAGAAGAATTTGTAAAGTTATCAATCCTGACTTGGCACATCGACTTCAGTCTCTTTCTTGTCACCATAATGGAGCTTCCTTGTGACTTTTCTATAAATATTTTCATGGCAAGTGTTCTAATGAGCTTTCCTCTTTGGTACCGCAACCTAATGAATTTAATCATAATACTAGATTGGTAAGTAGGTCTCATTATTTTACTATTGAATTAGTTAGATGTCATTGTAAGTTCTATACTAATAGTTTCTGTTGAATTCTCTTCTTGTCCTGTTGAAAGAAATTCTTAAAAAATCTAAATGCAACATCTGTCATTGTCTTCTACCTTTCTGAATGCTGTTCTTTTATTGTCTTCCCTTCTAACATTTTCTCATTTTCAGTAAGCCCTTGTGTCTTAGGGGCATTATTGCCTTGTATGGGGTGAAATAATTGAAAAGAAAATTACAAAATGATTAAAAGCTCGTGAAGGCCACAATGTACAAACGCTGAAACATTGTGTCTGTGACAAAGTGCTGAAATGTTTTGGCCCAACCATAAAGCCCTTCCAAAACATTGCATTTGAATTTATGAAGATTTAATTTAACTGGAAAGCAAAAAGCCAGAAAAGAGTTTCACAAGTGAGAAGTGCATGAGAAGAAAATGTTGACATAGAACTTACGGTTCCATCTATCCATTTCAACCCTAAAATGAGATTTACCAATCAATTACTGATCTTTATTTTTTGGAGTCATGGAGGAAAGCTTATCAGAATAATACCATAAAAATATTTATAGAAAAAGCAGAGAGAAGTTACGTTAAGATGGTGGGAAAATGATTGAAACTGAAATGTCTGGTCAGGACCAATAACATTATCAATCAATACATTTTTTCTATATGGAATAATTCGAAGAATATTCCTAATTACTTCCACAGCTGTCAACATCTAGTTTGATGCTTCTCTGTATTTAGAGATTCTAGGTAAAATCCAAAGAAGAATCTGCAATGTTATTGGTCCTGACCAGACATCTCAGTTTCAATCATTTTCCCACCATCTTAACGTAACTTCTCTCTGCTTTTTCTATAAATATTTTTATGGTAATTATTCTGATAAGCTTTCCTCCATGACACCAAGACTCTAAGAAATAAAGTTCAGTACTAGATTGGTAGCAAGGTCTCATTTTAGGGACTGTTATCTGTGACAAAACAAAGAAAATTATGGGTGATTAGGGGGAAGGTTCAACCTCTACTGACATACCAACCAACAGCCACCTCTGATATCATGGGACAACATAATAAAATAATAATTATGACTCTCAGATCGACCAATGTATACTGAAACTAGATGTGTCAGATTGTTTAAAAATTGTGTGAAAGTATTAACAAGTGTGAGTTTTCAATGTACTGCCTTCAGTATATATAATGCTATTTAATGTTATGTGGTAAGTAATTATTTGTTCAATGACTCTATTGATTTATTGAGGAAATAATTCTCAAAGAATCTCTGATGATAACCATTAATGAGATTCCTTTGCTGCTAAAAGTTCACAATGCATTTTATTTACTTTTTAAGTTGAAGCATATTGTTTGCTCATTAGCGGCATCTTATTTCAATTTATTTGATTCATTGCATCTGAATGCTTTATTTGTTTCTGTTATTTATGGACCACCAACAAGATGGTATGACACTGTCAGGGACTGAGAATAGAACCATCTTCAGTAAGTAAATATTCATTGACTGAGCAGCAACTCAAGTTCCACTTTACATTGCTCATTGGTCATCAAGCTGAGATCAAAATGTAGTATCTGTTCTTAGCATCTCAAATGGTAATTGTCACAACTTGGAAAGGGAGTCCATAATAATAACAATAACACAGTTTTGTCTGGTTACTAATCTGCTGGCAGAAGTGATAATCTTGCTTCTTATTCACACATATCAATATAGCCAACAAGGTACTTCCATGTCTGAACAATAGCTGAAACAGTGCTTCTGGTTCCTTTGTTCGCAGTTACAGCAGTAATATTAGCCATCTCCCTATGAGAAAACATTCATTGTTTGGGCAGCACTCAAGTTATACTTTACTTCATTTATTTGCCATTAGGCTGGGATCAAAATGTAGTATCTGTTCTTCACATACCTAATGGTAATATTAGCCATTTCATTGACTGAGCAGCCACTTGAGTTTGGTGTTTCTTTACTCTGTGGCCATCAGGCTTGGATCAAAGTGTAGTATCTGTTCTTATCATTTCTAATAGTAATATTAGCCATTTCCTTATAAAGAAATGCTCATCGACTGAGAAGCCACTCAAGTTACATGTTTCTACCCTCAGTAGCCATCAGGTGGGATCAAAGTGTAGTGTCTGTTCTTCACATATCTAATTGTAATATTAGCCATTTTCTTATAAGGAAATATTCATTGCCACTTGAGTCACACTTTTCTTCATTCTGTGGCTATTTGGGTTGGGATCAAAGTGTAGTATCTGTTCTTATATCTAATGGTAATATTAGTCATTTCCTCATAAGGAAACATTTGGCATTCAGTGACCAAGCAGCCAGGACTACTGAAGCGATGCTTTTCTTCCCTCAGTAGCCATCAGACTGGGATTAAAGTGTAAGTGTAGGCAGAAAAACTACATTTTATCTCTCAGTTGTATTTTTGTTTTCAGACAGTTATGTGGCATGCATAATACACACTTAGACGATCATGTATTTTTCGATACATGACTGACGAGGCAGATTTTTTCCTCGCAGTAGGTTGCCATTTCTTTCTGCGACAGACCAGTTGTCATCAAAGTCTGTCCTGCTATTTACCCATAGCTGGGAAGAGAAGAAGAGGATCCATACCTTTCTCAAGGGTAGAACATACAAAAAAGTCAGTGAGGTGTGTCTGACCTCAGGGATTCCATTTATGTGGTAGCACCTCCCTCATTGCAACAAAGAAGAGTCATTGGAATATCAATGCCAGCATGATGTTGGTTATCAGGATGCCAATTTTTGGCCTTGTGCTATATCCCATCACCATTGGGGATAAGTAAATATGATGTGTAGTCTCTGTCCTCCTCATATCTAATGGCAATGGTAATATGAGCCATGTACTTTTGTACATCCTGCCAAAACCCGTTTTTTTGTCTTACTATTTCTTTTATCCTTTTGTTTATGCCTAGACATAGTGGAGGCACGGTGGAATAATGAATAGCAACTAGGATTGTGGAACCAGAGAGCTGAGTTCAAATTCCAGTCGAATCCATTACATTCACTTATGTGCTAATACCCTTGGGAAAGGTATGAATCTTCTTTTCTCCTCTCAGCTATGGGGAAATAGCAGGGCAGAGCAAGTTCTATAGCCTTGTATAGCAACTGGTCTACTGCAGAAAGAAATGGCAACCTACTGCGGAGAAAAATCTGCTTTGTCAGTCATATATCAAAAGCTACATGATCACCTAAACATGTATCATGCGTGGCACATAACTGATATGCCGACTATATCTGTATTCTACAGTTTTGTCTTTTTTTATCTCTACACATTTCTCAGTTAGTCACTCATCTTTTGCTTGCTTGCATTTATTTTTGATATTTTTGTTTAATCTTACTTATTATAAAACGCAGATTGTGTGTGTGTGTGTGTGTGTGTGTGTGTGTGTGTGTGTGTGTGTGTGTGTGTGTGTGTGTGTGTGTGTGTGTGTGTCTGTACATTTATATATTGGATCGGATTTCCTACATTTTTAAACCGATTTCAACAAAACTTCACAGGACTACATAAAATTACCTTGCGGTGGTTCTAACAGTGCCAAAAATTGGAAAAACAATTGTTTTTGCACAAAATCAATTTGAAAACATGATTAAGAGGCATCACAAGAATGAAAGGGGGACAACTCATATCGAGTTATACTTATTATAAAACCCAGGTTGTTTGTGTGTGTGTGTTCATTTATATATGGGATTTCCTATATTTCTCAACCAATTTCAACAAAACTTCACTTTTTTTTGACAGGTAGTGTTTCTTATTGTCTTGCACACTTTTTTCTTTATTTTTAAATACAGAATGCTTTAAAAATTCCATTTACAAGACAATTGTTTATAATAAAATTCTATTCAATCGGTAGATCCATAACAATTGAAAACTATGTTTTTGTTTGAGTTTGGGTTTGACCAATTCGTAAAAAAAAAAAAAAACTAATTAAGACATGCGTGTCCGTCAACCTTAAACAATAATCTTTGTCAATTTTATTTTTCAGTCTTTATGATGGTTGATACTTGATCTATCTCTTACTGTTACATCCCCGGGCAATGCCGGGCTCTACTGCTAGTCTCATATATTCTGCACCATTTCTTTGCATTATCTACTGTTTCTCATTTATCATCCGAGAGACTCCTTTCTGCCTTCCATCAGCATGGATAATGCCAACCTCCAGGAAAGTGACTTGTTGCACCTTCTCAGGCTTACATTCTTATCTGACATGAAGTGGAAAGACTACATTGAATCCATTGCTAAGTCAGCTGCTAAGAAAGTTGGTTCACTGTGTTGTAGGAGACAATTTTTCTCTCCAGAATCTATCTTACATATTTATAAATCTACTATTCACCCAAGCTCAGAATATTGCTGCCATATATAGTCCGATGTGCCTGCTATTTACTTTGAGTTCCTAGATAAGATCCAAAGAAGAATCAGCAATATTATTGGTCCTAATCTGGCAGCTTGGCTTCAGTCACTTTCCCAAAGCTTTAAGTTTGCTTTATTATGTTATACTTTCATTGTAATTGTTTGGATTAGCGCTTCACTATGATAACTTATCATCTTTTTTTTTTTAATTTAATAATAGCCTATTATAAATACACCACTAATTATTGTTTTCCATTGCTAAGTCTGCTGCTAAGAAAGTTGGTTCACTGTGTTGTAGGAGACAATTTTTCTCTCCAGAATCTATCTTACATATTTATAAATCTACTATTCACTCATGCTTAGAATATTGCTGCCACAAATGGACTGCTGTTCTGACTATATATTTAGGGATTCTTGATAAAATCCAAAGAAGAATCAGCAATATTATTGGTCCTAATCTGGCAGCTCGGCTTCAGTCACTTTCCCATTGCTGTAAGGTAGCTTTTCTGTGTCTTTTGTATACTTTCATAGTCATTGTTCAGATGAGCTCTTCACTATTTTTATTTTATTCCCCTCCCCACACAGGCATGAATTTTACATATGGGGACTAGTTAGTTTTTATGGTGGATGTTGTAAGAGTGATAAGTAAGCATTATGTATATAATCCCTAAAAACCTCTTAGACAAATATTGAATTTTTAAAAGATTTGTTTACATTTTTTGTCTATAATTGTGGTTCAATTAAAGCTAACTCATTGCACCTTCTCAGGCTTACATTCTCATCTGACATGAAGTGGAAAGACTACATTGAATCCATCGCAAGGTCAGCTGCTAAGAAAGTTGATTCACTGTTGTTCAAGACAGATTTCAAAGAGAAAATCTATCTTACATATCTACCATTCACCCATGCTCAGATTATTGCTGCCACATATGGCCTGGTGATCTTGCTATATATTTAAAGATTCTTGATAAATCAAAAAAAATAATCAGCAATATTATTAGGCCTGGCATTTCAGATTCAGTCACTTTCCTACCTCTGTAAAGTTGCCTCCCTGTGCCTTTTCTATAAATACTTCCATGGTAATTGTTCGGATGAGCTCTTCACTATGGTACCTAAACTTCATGGATTCAAGCATAGTACTAGATTAGCAGCAAGTTCTCATCAATTCAGAGTTGAATTCACTAGATGTAACTAAGTTATATACTGACATCTTTTGTTGTACATCTTGCTTGTGGAACACTCTACCAGCTCCATGCTTTCCAGCTAACTTTGATCTTTAAAAATTTAAATGCAATGTCAGTTGTTATTGTTATATACCATACCTATGAACACTAATGGGTATGTCCCAATCTTCATAAATATGTTGGAAACTATTGTAAGTGGGGGGTAATATGGTGTCTATGTAGTCCACCACTAGCAGTGGTTTACCTACTTCACGCTGCTGGCGAGTATTGTATTTTGCTGATGTTATAAAGGTTACTCTTTCATTTCCATCCTCCATTTAGATTATTCCTCATTGAGTAACCCCCTCTCAGTTACAACAGTTATCTACTCTCTTCCTGATTACTCCTTCTATTGTTTTCACTCCTTCATAATGTCTCTGTTTTTTTAATTCTTTCACACCCAGTAACCCTTTGTGTCTTAGTGGCATTACTGCCTTGCTTGGAGTAATTTTAAAAAAAAAAAAAAAAAAAGGAAATTTGAAAATATCACCTGTCAAGCACACCTTATTGTATTTTCTTTCCTCAGGTACGTCTTCTTTCTACGTTATCAGAATTGCAAACCATAAAGTGTTCCACTTTGTGTACCTGATCTTTGTCAAATATTTGTTCGTAACTGTGACTGCATGTTTTTGTTTGAATGAAATTGCAGTGAACTTTGTCATAATGCAGTTTTGTAACTACTTCAGTCTTTTATCATTTTATTTTAGATTTATGGACCCTTCCATGATTTTATGTATTATAAGTTTTTTCTTTTCTTGATGTGCTTTTGATTTATTAGTTACACCTCTGTTGCCCTTTTTCTTTTTCTTTTTAATTATCATTGTTAGATTTTAGGCAAGGTAACATTTTCCGTCTTATTATTTCCATTTTTTTAATCATTTCACCCCCCAAGCAAGGCAATAAGGCCACTATGGCACAAAATGTCACTGAGTGTTAGATAATATGAGAAAAACTACTATTAAAGAGAGAGAACAATAGAAGAACTGGAATTAAGAAGACAGAAGATAACAATTGACATTGCATTTAAATATTTGAAGATCAAAGGCAATAAAGCCACTAGGATGCAAGGGGTTACTGAGTGTTAGAGAATATGAGAAAAACTACTATTAAAGAGAGAGGACAATAAAAAAAATAAGACAGGAGACAACAATTGACATTGCATTTAAATTTTTGAAGATCAAAGTTGACTGGGAAGCTAGAAGCCAGAAAAGAAGTGTGATAGAAGAAACTATTAGCATGGAACTTAGTTACATCAGGCTGTAAAATGATGAGACCTAGCTATCAATCTAGTACTGCACTTAAATTCATAGAGTCTAGGTACCACAGAGGAAAGTACCACAAGGCCAAAAGAAGAGATGGGGGAAGACTGGTCTTCAATCTGTCTTATCTTAAATTTAGCTAGCCACAATTACTGATCCAAACATAGCACAGTATTCCTTACACCAAAACAATACATTCTTACAACAGTCACCATAATACCTCAGAGTCTCTATAAAATTCTAACTAGTTTCCATATGTACAATTTTTCCTTAGAGGAAAGTTCATCAGAACAATTACCATTGAAAATATTTATAGAGAAAATACAAGGAAGCTATGCTATGATTGTGGGAAAAGGACTGAAGCCAAGATGCCAAGTCAGGACCAATAATATTGCTGAGTCTTCTTTGGATTTTATCACGAATCTCTCTAAATATATAGCATGAGCACCAGACCATATGTGGCAGCAATATTCAATGCATGAACAAATGGTAGACTTATAAATTTGTAAGATAGATTATGGCAAGAAAAATTATCTTGCACGACATTTACCATTTTTATCATTCTGTGCATGCCTGTTATCATTGTTCTGCAGTTTTGTTTTTATCTCTACACATTTCTCCTTGAGTTATTTCTACTTTACTTGCTTACACTTATTTCTGTTGTTTTTATTTTTCTTTTATATATTCTGTGTCGTTTCTTGGCATTATCTACTGTTTCTCTTTCCTTAGATTAAATATTTCACTTTTTCTTTTCTTTCCTTCTTTTGCCAGTTTCACTTAAGGGCTTCCATTTTCAGTTCCTGACTTCTTCCAAAGTTTCATACTTGTTCTTAAATCTGACAGTATTTATTTGTTTGCAAATCCCTGTGAAGTTTGTCATTTTGCAGTTTATGCAAACTATAAAAAATGCATGACACCCTTAGTAATGCCTAAAGTGCAATATGAAAAAATGAATAGACCTGTACAAAAAGTTTATTTTTAAATCATTGTTAATTTTTCTAATAAGCGGTTTAAATATAGACTATTTCCCAATGTTAAAATTAGTTTTTAATTTATAGTGTATTCACAACACATAGACCATATAGGAGATCATATCAAAAAGTATCAGGACTGATGCTATAAAAATAAGGCTACAACAAATATCAATTCATATATATATATATATATAATTATTTTTATAAAAAAAATAAAAAAAAATTATAACATAAGTATGTTATAAAATCACTACAAAAATAGTTATTATGTTATAATTTTTTTTTTTTTATAAAAATAATTATATCTGCTCTACTTTGTATTGAGCACTCTTTTAAGAATAGTAATTGTTGGTTATTGGAATTCATTCCGTATATACCAATTATATACTTGGATATATATATATATATATATATATATATATATATATATATAGAGACATTAATTCAGAGATTCAGACAAGTTACCTTTGGACTCCACAATCACAAGAGATGCTCAAAATTGTAGCCTTTACCTTCCAACCTTTATCAGTATGGTGAACTACCATTGGGGGTAACATTGACCAAAGTGTCCAATGGGATTGCTTCACATGCATTTTCAAATGTCTTGTCTAAGGGCAGCCAATTAAATGGCATATAGTCAGAAAATATTGTACTACAGTAAACAGTTTTATTTCAGTCTGCTAAAACTATGAAAGATATTTTTTTCCTTTCCTGAAATGTGTATACATTTTTTGGGGTGGACTGTGTGTGTGTGTAATATATAATATATATATATATATATATATATATATATATATATGTGTGTGTGTGTGGTGGATTCCCCCGTCGTATTCTACATATGAGAATCAATCTGCTCAGTTCCTAGGAACCGACACCCAAACACCAGCACATATGATTTGATTATAGTGGTGAAGGCTTTGTGCAGAACCAACCACACTTTTTTGAAGGGCTGAATACAGAGACCTGATGTGCCACAAAGTTCCAAAAACAAAGGAGGCATGGTGGATTAGTGGATAGCAGCTTGGATTGAGGAATCGGAGAGCTGAGTTCGAATTCCAGTCGAATCCATTACATTCACTTACATGCTAATACCCTTGGGAGAGGTATGAATCCTCCTCTTCTCCCTCCAGCTATGGGTAAAATAGCAGGACAGACTGGGTTCTATAGCCTTTGATAACAACTGGTCTAGAAGAAGGACAACTGAATTCAAAACCTGTGGAGATATATATATATGGTTGTGCTAGTCTGAAATAGACTATATTCACATGAGGTAATTTGGGATTTTTTGCTGTATAGAATATATGTTCTGTTATAATAAATACAGTGAGCTCTCTTTGTGGATCACTTTTAATATCTGATATTACTAGGATCAACCTGGATTAAGTGCCAACAAATCTATTACCTGTACTATATATATATATATATATATATATATATATATATATATATAGCACATTGAACACTAGTGCTAATAAAATGGTGTTGATGTATAATAAAGAGCTATAATCTATATTAATAAATATACATTGTTTTCCTCACTGGTAGCACAACTTTAAGTTTCATGTTTATTGTATTCACCAGGTGCTGATTGAAAACCGACCGATGCATAATTTAAATATTGGTATTTATACTGTACTGATAGCAGAACAGTCCATTCATTTACAACAGGAGGAGTGGGGTATTAAAATAATACACACACACACATTATATACTTACATAGCTCCAAATACAAATATATACAACTATAATACAAATATAGATGTCTAATACATAGTTTTACACATATACAAATACATTATATATACGTTCTATATATCTATTAAATATACATTTACATACTTTCTATATATATTATATATACATTTACATAGATATGTACACTTACCTGTGTTCATGCATTTACATTTTTGTATGAATACAATACATATTAATATGGAGACAGATAAGGACATTATTATCTGTATACCTTTATATATTTTAGGGCACCTCGAGGCGGTGTAATGGTTAGTAAGCGACTGAATAGTGAGTTCAATCCTCACTTTTGGCCTTGTGCCACATCTAAGCTACGCTTGGAAAATCATTATATATCTATAGAAATATGGATGTACATGATGTATTTGTGTATGTGGTCAGATATGTATCGAAAATTACTCAAAAAACATTTATTTGAATTTCAAATTGTTTAAATGAAAATTAATTGAAAGGTCAATTATACTAAATGATAATTATTCAAAATACCTATGTTTGAAATATGTATGTTGTCTTGTTTTGTCTTTGAAAGATTCAGTGCTGGTTTACCTAAAACTAATAACACCCTTGAAGAATGGTATAGGGCTTTTATGCAGAAAGTGTCCTCCCATCATCCTACAATATTGAAATTCTTTGACACTCTTAAGAGAACAGGACTTGTAAGAAATTCATATTGCAAAAGTAAAAGCAGTTTGCAAAAATATTAACAGTGCCAAGAAGTAGCAGATCATGAATAGAAAACATTAGTGGCATCCTTTGACTATTTGCAAGCAATATCATATAACTTAAAGTTTCTGTCTATATTTCTGAGATGAGGTATTATGTACATTATTTACATTATTCAGACTATTGTCCTCATCTTTGTTGCCATATTTATTACAATGTTTTAGCCGTTGTACGCTCCGGCCTTCTTCAGGTGGTTGGAATGTCAAACTTAACCCCTTATTTTGCTCACTGGGATAGACTGTTCTAGTCCCACGTGCCATGTTTAATGAATGTCAGTTATCAGTTATCTCCTGTTAATTCCCCTCTCTAAGTTCTCCACTGCCTTAACCAGGTATTGAACTGTGCCATGTGTCCTTGAGTGGATAAAGGCATTGGTTAGATCCAGTGACAGGACCCAAAGAGTGTGAGTTCAATACCCGGTTAAGGCAGAGGGGAATTAACAGGAGATAACTGACATCCATTAAACATGGCACATGGAACTAGAACAGTCTACCCCAGTGAGCAAAATAAAGGGTTAAGTTCAACATTCCAACCACCTGAAGAAGGCCAGAGCATACTACGGCCGAAACGTTGTAATAAATATGACGACAAAGATGAGGATAATAGTCCGAATAATGTAAATAATGTGAATAATTATAATTTAGTAAAATTGTCCTTTTGATTAATTTTCATTCAAACAATTTATAATTTGTATAAATATTTTTCGAATAAAGATTTTCAAATTCGCCTAGTCATCAGATATATTATAGGTATCTACCAAGGTGTTTAAACTTTTATGCAGCATATCCCATCTTTTTGTGGTTTTATATGTTAAAATCTGGATAACTATATATATATATATATATATATATATATATACATATATATAAGACAATAGGAATAAAGACAAAATAACAACTTAGCTGACAGGTTTCATCCACTAATGGACTTTATCAAGGCAAATGTAAGGATTTTCTTTAGCAACAAGTATTTATAAACAGAAGCAAAAATTCTGGTGTGTAAATTTATATTTAATATGATTTAATAGCAACACTTTCAATAATTTTCTGTCTAAGTTAATTTCTATTTTAATAATTGTGGCATTCTTTATTTCTATGTATGAGTAATGCATTTGATAAATTGTTGTGTCTATATGAATACAAACAGGATCTGAAACACAGTTTATCAAAGCATGAGTCACACATAGAAATAAGTACAACCACAACTTTTATCAAAAGAAAAAGACAACAGACAAGAAGATCTCGCTATTAGTTTTGAAATAAGTATTTCTTGTTTTATTTGATTAGTTTCTGTATCTTGGTGTTGAAGATATCAAAGAGACTGTGTGTCCAGTTCATTTTAGGTATTATCAAGCTTCTGTCCTTTCAGAAGGCTTCAGACATTATCAAGAAATTTGATAAAATTCAAAATCTGTCTGGAAGTTTGCACCTTCAGAAACTCTTTGCTGTTGTATGAACATGACATTGTATGGATTCTGCGAGTTTAAATACATTTTAGAATGTCTACTCCAGGATCATGATTTCTTATTACAAAAAGTGTAAAACTTAGTAGTCAATAATAATAGTAATAATAATAATACATTAAAATTCAGATCTAGTATATAAGAACAATAATGTTTAAATTCCATTTGTCTTATTGGAAAGTGTACCCTGAAAATATATATACAAGATCAAAAAGTATCAGGATTTGTGCTATAAAAAAAAAAAAAAACTTCAACACCTATCAACTCAGTATTTCATCTCCTTCAAAGTAGTACCTGATGGATTTGGTTTGTTTTGTTTTACGCCATATCAACCTTAATGGGTTATTTAATGCCGACAAAATTTTCATTATTGGTAATATTTTTTTCCAAAAATCTATTTCTGTTAATATTTTTTCCTTCAAAAATCTATTTCTTCATTGGTAATTTTTTTCAAAAATGTATTGCTGGTAATATTTGTTTTTCAAAAATGTATTGCTGGTAATATTTATTTTTCAAAAATGTATTGCTGGTAATATTTATTTTTCAAAAATGTATTGCTGGTAATATTTGTTTTTCAAAAATGTATTGCTGGTAATATTTGTTTTTCAAAAATGTATTGCTGGTAATATTCGTTTTTCAAAAATGTATTGCTGGTAATATTTGTTTTTCAAAAATGTATTTCCGGTAGTAAAATATATTTTTACATTTTCATAGTGTTTTGACCCAAGTTTGGGTGTTAACGCTTTGCTCATAGCTGGGACACTAACAAGTTCTACCACCCTGGGTCAGGGTGAACCTAGGAACACCAGCAATTAGGTTCCATACTCCTCAAAGCCTCCTGATCAGAGTCCTTGCTGTTGGATGTAGTTTATCATCTTACTTAGGACAGAGTATCCTATGGAAGTCATACATTTTATCCAGCATTATTCCCATTGATGGAAGAATTCCTGAAATTTCTTTGTTGGGATAGAGAGGGATTGCGTCATTGCATTCTGTTGGTTTTCTTCAACATTATGAAATCTTGTTATTTTCAAGTTGGATTTGATTTTTGAAAGATGAAAAAGCTCCAAGGAGTGAAATCTGGGGAACATTCTTTCCCTCCCCTGCTGTTTATCATCAAAAATGGACTGTCCCTGCTTATAAATAATTTTTGGTTTGTACTGTTCTAATCTCTATCTATAAAAGGCAGGATGTGTGTGTGTGTGTGTAATGAATGCACGGCTGCAATTTTTTGATTGATTTGCACCAAAATTTACATGCACACGCTCCAAGAAGTGGAAGGCCAAGACCAACTTTGCATTTCCCAACTCCCATCAATAGTGGAAATAATCAATTTTTCATGTTTCTACGGCAGTTTTCATGTAGTTTGCAGCCATTTTCTACTGGCCAGAGTGAGAGTTTATAGCTGGCTGCCATGAATAGGCAGGGAAGATTCTATTGGCCAGCATGAGAGCCAACAGCTGACTGACACGAATGTTAACTAGCATGCTAGCATGCAAAAAAATCGATAGCTGCATTCGTCACAAGTGGGAAAAATTTAAATCTGCATGTCACTTTACTCCAATTGGCTCATTTGCTTGCTTAAACTCAACGTTGATTCTGATTCCACAGAACTGGGTTAGGTGTGAAAAAGTATTTGTTGTTAACATTCTTTTTTTATTCGGTTTTTCCAGTTACAAGTCCTTTTTTAAAGCTGATCGTTTTGTGTTCATTTTGTTTAGTTCTTTTTTTTGTAACAGATTTAATGTTTAGTATAGAGCTTAGAAAAAATTTGCAGTGTGAGATAGGCAAGAAGTAAGGCATGTAGCAACATCAGCACGGCAAAGGGCATTCATTTAAAGGCAAGGAAGGGCAAGAATATTTTAAGTCATGTGATAGCGATTGCTATATGAGTCGTATGATTTTTGAATCAAGCACGGGCAATGCCGGGCCATGCTGCTAGTGTACCAAATAAAACCTAATGTATGAGAAGCCTCAGAATGGTAGGCATATACTATCAATATGCTAACAAAAACCAAAAGAGACACTTGATGACTATCTTCTAAATTGGAGTCATTTAAGTGAGGATTGCAACTACAAGACAGTCAGTGTTGAGGAACATAGATCTGAGGCGGCCATAAGAGATACTTTCATAAGTGGACTTTTGTCTCCTAATATTCAACGACGACTACTCAAAAATGTAACTCTGGACCTCATCACTGCCTTTGAGCAAGCCAAAGCTTTCAAACCAGCATTTTTTAAGATGGAGGTGTGTGTTTTTATGAGGTGTTGACAACTTTGGCACTAGACTAGAATTTTTTCTACGGTGGACATAACTGTAACAATTACTTGATGAATATATCTTAAACCATTTTTTTTATATAATTTTTTTAAACTACCCAGGAGTCTGAAAAATAAAAATAAAAAATATTCTAAGCAATGTATTACTTAAGTGAATTTTATGTACTTTGGTTTTATAGTGTAACTTAGAAGAAGCTTGTTAAGAAAAATTACCAATAAACTTAAACTTTACTATAGTTACTGCTCTTATTCTCTGATAATGTCATGTTTAGACATTGGTATTAACAAAAGTGTACATGCTTATACACACATAAAATAAATTCAAAATTATTTTTAAAATATTGAAGGTCATTGAATTGTAGTGAGCTTTTCCATTTATGATTAGTAAATACTGTTTTAATTTAATAAATATCACTTGGCCACTACAAATTAATACAGAATATTGGAAGATTTAAAATTTTATAGATTATTTTAATTAAAATTTAAAAAAAATTGAAAACAGTTTTTATAAAAATTCATTATTTATTGAAAAAATATTTTTCCTCAGACAATAATGTCCATAATATATTTCATTGATAAGAGTAATTAAGAGTTTCTTTAATTAAATAATTTCTGACTTTTTAATCCATTTTTATTTTACAATTCAGAGATTTTCTGGAACGAAGGGTTTTGTTTGAGAGAAAAAAATTCATGGTTTAAACTCTCAGAGGATGTGTCCTTATAATTAATAAAAACTTTAAAGGCTACAAAAAAGAATTTCTCAATTTCATAAAATTAAATATGTGAGGTTGCAAAAAAAAAAATATTTTTACAAAATCTTTTAAAAAAGAAACATTCAAAAAATAATATTCATTAAAAACCAACAATTATCTGATTTTTGTAAGAACTTCCAAATGTCTTCTGCATATTAATTCATGGCCACCAGCTGACACAAGAAAAAGAAGATTTCTAATAAAAATTTTGATAGTTCTAAAAAGAATGAAAAAGTATAATTTTATAATCAAAAAATCCTTTTTGGCTTTGATAATAACATAAACATTTTGCTGATAAAACTTTGTTTTCATTAAGTTTGGGGCATTTTTTCATCATGTATGCTCATTTTTTAGCAAATCTCTGAAGGTATCTACACACAAACACACACACATATTCAGACACACACACACATGCATACATATGTGTGTCCGAATATATATATATATATATATATATATATATGTGTGTGTGTGTGTATGTATTTATAGACACAGGCACATATATATTCAAACGAGCACACACACACATTAAATATATATATATATATTATAAATTGATTTAAAATATGGTTTTGTTCGCTACACAGTTCTAACCACGTTTCAAAAATGGAAGCTAAAAGCCCCGAATTTAATTTTGTGATTAAATTAAAGACATTAGTTCCATTTCATCCTCAAGCAAATTTTGGAGTAACTTTTTAAAATTACTGGGTTTTAAATACACAGCTAAAAAAAAATTCGTGTTTCCAAGGTTACAGATAAATCTATTTTTCTAGACAGGGGTGACTGGGTCTTCAATATGTCTATAATTTAATGTATCAGTTATTGCTATGTTTGGGTAGTGGGAAGGGATGTATTTTTCAATGAAATCTAACTTCCGTTAAAAGCCTGTCATCTAGATTTTTTTAAAATTATATTGTTAACGGCTAAAATTCTTACGGCATTTTTTTCTTTCATATATTTAAAGATTTTTTTTGAGGGGGGGGGTTGTTTAGGTAAGAATACATTTCATTTAAGTATGATTTGAAATATTTTTACTTTTAATTTTTAATATACTATATTTCTTTCAAGAAAAATTAAATGTAATTAGAATCCCTTACAGTTTGTAGAATAATTATCACATCAAGTATATTACGATTTTTTAAAAATTTTATATTTAAATATTACTAAAGTAAAATTTTAATTTCTCTGATTTAGTAGACTTTATTTATTTAATTACAATTTAAAAGAAGTTTAGGTTAGAATTCATTTAATTAACTACAATTTTAATTACAACTTTAAAATATTTTCATTATTAATTTTTATAGACTATATTTCATTTAATAGAAGTAAAATGTGTCAGAGTTACGAACAGTCTGTAAAATTATTTTTCTATATCAAGTATATTTATATTTCGATTTTTAAACAAATTTATATTTAAATATTTTTTAAGTAAAATTTTTTTCATTACGGCAAAAATAGCTAATTCATTTCTCTGATATAGTAAACTTTGTTTATTTATTTAATTACAATTTAAAAGATGTTTAGGTTAGAATTCATTTTAATTAACTGGCTAATTTTAATTACAACTTTAAAAAAATTTTCATTATTTGTTTTTATAGACTATATTTCCTTTAATAGAAGTAAAATGTATTAGAGTTACTTACAGTAAGTAAAATTATTTTTCTATATCAAGTATATTAATATTACAATTTTTTTAAATTTTATATTTATAAATATTTTTTAAGTAAAAAAATTTTTTTTTTTTTTTCAATAGTACTTAGTTTACTTTCACTAGGAAAATGCTTGACTATTAATATTTCATGTTAAATATAAGTATGTATATTACCTGATCCTATTTTATAAAATTATTTTTATTTTTAAATATTATTTAAGGAAAATTTTTGACAATGACAGCATAAAATAGCTATTTCATTTCTCTGATTCAGTAAATTTTTATTATTTATAAACTTAGCAATATATAGTTTCTCATGTATGCACAAAGGACATGGGTCATTTAATGGCCTACATATTCTAGCTTTTCTTATTAACTTCCATTTTACTGGAGGTGTTTTATTTGATTCTTTTAGGTGCCAGAAATATTTTGATAGAGATGTCTGATTTTTATATTTATTCATTCTAAATGATGTTTGATGTTGGTTGAATCTTCTTTTGAACTCATGGCTAGTGCAACCTATATATATATATTTATGTTTTCAGGACTTTCAATCGAAGACATATTGCATTGGTATACTACTGATACAGTGCAACATTTATTTTGTAGAGGGCAATTATGAGGGTTTCTACAGTTACATAATTTTTGTTTATTTTCATCAGTTTTTATTTTTACATTGTCTAAATTTTTTGGTTTTTGGTATAAGTGTTTATTTAAGATATTAGCATTATGGTTCTTAATAATTTTTTCTAAGTTTTCTGTACAGCTGTAACTCAATTTTAGTGTGTTTTTATTGAAAATAGTACTTAGTTTACTTTCACTAGGAAAATGCTTGACTATTAATGCAAGGAATTTTTGTCCTAATTTGTACTTTACCATTTGGTTGTATGGGGCGTATACCAAATTATTTTTCTACATCTGTTTTTCTTATGCTTTTCATTTTCATTTTTTATATTATTTATATAAGTTAGTTTTGGGTTTTTGTAGCCACTCACTTTTAGAGCCTTATTATAGGAATTAATATGCTCATCGAAAATCTTGTCATTTGCTGAATTTGTACTTATTCGTTTACTGATAGATAACGGTATATGTTTAATTATAGTTGTGGGGTGATTTGATTTAGGGTGTATATATAAAGGATTGGTGTTGGGTTTTTTATAAGGTGTGTATGTATTTTTATTTAGATCTAATGTTATATCTAGGAAGTTCACTTTTTTTAATTAAGTGCTAACTGTAATTTTTAAGCCCATGCTTTTAAATTCTTTATATAAAACCTTTCTAATTCTATCTATTTTGAAGTTGGTTGAGTTTCTAATAACCATAAGGCCATCATCTCTGTACAAACCAATGTCAGTTATATTAATATCACTGTGCGCTGTAAGGTTGTATAATATAAAAAGACCGATGAGATCAGAAGACTCAGCTGAGTCTAGTGATCCCCTTGTGATGTCGAAGTGGACATATGAATTCTTAATCCACTGCTCACCTTTATGTATAAGTACCGATTTTTTCGCATATAGAATAATGTTCTTTTCTTCATCTGTGATATCTGTATAGTGGGTGGCAAAGTCCAACACATTCAAAAATAGTTCTTTAGATATTGATTGGTAATAATTATCAATGTCAAAATGCATTAGTGTACTATTGTGTTTTGCTTTTAAGTGAGTAAACCAGTTTATCACTTCCTTGGTATTAATCCAAAGTTTCAGGCTAATTTTTTCTTTAATTTGTTTATTTACCCTTTCAAGGATCATTTTACTTATTTTTCGATCTCCAGTCTTGTGGGATTTATTATCCTTGTAGTGGGATTAGCCTCAAAATCTAGTTTATGGTCCTTTAAGGTTATGTAGCATTCTTTTTGATATAGTTGCCCTACTCTATCACTGATCTTTAGTTTATCAGTGATTTCCTTGCTGCTAATATTGATATCCCGAACTATGTTGATGTCATTTTTATTCGCTTTCTTGTAGTTCTTATTCAAGTCCTTATTTATTAGGTCATTGTATTCCTTTATGGTTGTTTTATAGAATTTTCCAGTTTTGTCGGATTTTACTAAAATATTATCTGTAGCATTAATATCCTTTACAATCCGTCAAGGGAGTTTTACTATCTGTTGTGAAGATTGGACAAAATATATATATATATATATATATATCTTATTCCATGAGCCTATGGGTCATAGGTGCACAATATATACTGCAGCCACAGTAGAAGTGGTGTTTCTTGGGTAAGAGAGCCTGACAGAGCCCAACCCTCTCCAGGCTGATTTGAATTCAGAATAAGGAGTAAAAAGAAAACCTTGGAATTTCAAACTATGCATTGTAGACATTTTAAAACATTTGTGGAGTATTCATAATTAATTTTATTAAGGTTTGGTTTCAATTTTTTTAATAATAAAAAGGCTTAAACAATAATATTCCATGATCATAATTTATTCCATTGGAATCATAAATACAATCCAATTCATCAGACCTATTTGTAGGTCTGATGAATTGGATCTGAATTGGAATATTAGTGTTTAAGCCTTTTTATTATATCCTTTCTCTGTCCTGGACATTGAGTTCTAACTGGATTCTATCCTCTTCGAATTTTTTTTATACAAAATATGTATGTATGTGTATGCATGTATGTATATATATTTAGATATTTTGCATATGTATGTGTATATTTTCCACTAATATTATCTATCTATCTATCTATCTATCTATCTATCTATCTATATATATATATATATATATATAGTGATATTAAATAAAAATCTAACTGGTTCAAGTCTCGCTTTGTATGAATTTTAAATTTATAATTGGCATTTGTTCTGAGAATTATAATTATTTGATTGATAATTTCAATAGATTTATTGAACGTCTGACCCTGACAAGTATTTTTACGTGAAACTCTGGAGTTAATGAGAAGTCCATTTAACTTTTATTAATCTATTAGTGTGCCTATGTATTGTACACATTTAGTCAGTAATGATTAAGAATTTTACTAAAATCTAAACATATGATGAAAGTGAATTTGTACATTGTGGTATGGATTATCCCCCCATGTGAAATGATAAAAATGTCCCAGAAATACAAAGGCATACTGTGAAGATGTGTTTTGAAGAGGAATTTCTCATTTCATTGGATAAAAATGTTGAAGGCATTTCTTAACGTTTACAATAGAACTGAAGTGCCTTTGGCATTTTCTGCAAAGTTCTCATTAACTTGATACCTGTGGTATTGATCATCACCCCTTACACATATTCTGTATTTAAATAAGTCCAGCTCAGACACACTCCATTCTAAGTCAAATAATGTTTAAGATAAGTTATACCTGCGTTAATCTTTTCACTACAATTTATTCAACTTAAAATCAACATGGAACATTGCATGAGACCACAAAGGTTCAGCATCAACCCTGACTATACCATATACATATTTTTGTTCTTGAGAATTTACAACAAAAATATTAAACACTATTTATTTATTAGTAGTTTCTTTATTTGCAAGAAGAATTTTATATTTACAACATTTTAAAAAACATACAATTGTATTAAAACTAATGCCATGCAATAATTATCAATTACCAATTTATAAGGAATTTATATGAAATCAATTTTTCACTCATAAATTTATAAAAATTTACTAAATTTTAAAAATATGTAAACCAACTATAATGAAGTCCTTATTATTTACCATTTTATAAATTTTGAATCAATTGGCAACTAGCCAAACATTCCAATAAAGAATATAATATATAATGACAAAAGTATGCAGGTGTAGGCTTTAAGAAAACTATATTCAACGGTGAATACAAGGTTCGCATATAGTGTCCTTTTATAGTCCCAGTAAACAGAAATAGCTCTCTCAAAGAGGAGAGTAACAAAACAAGGGAAGACCACTCTTGATTATTCATAACAATACATAAATAGTATAAATAAATAATATAATAAATAAATATTGTTTATTATTTTTGTTATAAATTCTCAAGAACAAAAAAAATATAGATTAACTTTTATACATTTAAGTTTTATCAAAATGCTAATCATTGTGTTTTAAAACAGTAAACCTAGCCAAAGAATGAAGGTAATTAAAATAATAACGTTTTCAAAGGAAAAACCATCCTTTTCACACACCATTTTATTGCAGGTAAAAAGGTTAAAGATTACTGATTTTTTTCTTATATTTATTATATAACAATGATAACAATTACTTGTTGTTTATTATATAACATAACAAAGATTCAGAATTCACTACTTAAGCAGAAGCCATTGAAGCATTTACACAATTTGTTCTACTTTTTTTGTAATAACTTGTTTTATGGATGTCTTTACTTTTAATATCAAACTGCTAAACTGAAAAAAGATCTTTTGTCCATGCATTGCAGTTCTCAGAAGTCATTTCAAAACTGAGAAAACAGTAAGTACTGTTTACTCAAGCAAGTCCTTTATCACTACATTTCTTATGAAGGTTTGGTTTTGAAGAACATTGCCTTGGTTGTCTTAATTTTTTATGCTTATTTTGAGGTTGTTGTTTTTATTTTTTCTTCTGTTGAGCACTATGCATAGTGAATAAACAGTGGGGTTGTTAAATAAAAAAAAGATTTACCTTGTAACTTGTTAATAGTATTATTTAGAGTGTGACACAAAAGATATAAAAAATATAAATACCCAACGATAATTATTATTTAGTGTTGACTGAAAATATATATATATAAATATTAAAAAGAAGAGAGAAACCGCAAACAATTTTGCAACACATCTTTCAGGTCTCATGACTTCTTCAGGCAAAGACTGGATATTTCCACATATTATTAAAATGAATTAATTTCTCTTACGTTATTTGATGTTAAGCATTCTATTTCTTTGTGTGGTAGTGATACAAATGTGAAAATCTTTCTTGAACTGGCAGTGATAAAGTTCTTCTGCTTGAAGGGTAATAAAACAATTAAGATTGGTCCCTGAAAGTGCGAGGAAAGATATCTGTATTATCTTTTAATGACTCCTGTGTGTTCTTAGATCTATTTCCATTTTTTTGTATTGTGTGTTTTTGTCAACATGCTTATATATATATATATATATATATATATATATATAGATAGATATATTTGTACATTCTCTCCATACATACTGTCTTATTATAAGGAATTAGTATACACATATATACACATACACATATACATACATATACATATACATACACATACACACACTTCCTATGTTGTGTAGGGTTCGTTTGTGTGCTTGTGAGCAGATTTGTTTTTCCAATATATATATATATATATATATATAGCAGATTATGAAATGGATAAAATCCGACAATTATTTTAAGAGATTTTTTTGTTTATACATTCTTTTTATAGATACAAATATTTAATTAAATGCTCTGTTTATAATAAAATATAATGACAGTTCCATTGAAGGACAAATATTTTCTATGAAAATTTCTCGGACATTCAGGCCAGTAGATGTTGTTTAATACTGTTTATTAAAAACAATGCATTTACTTAAATATTTGTATCTATAAAAAGAATGTGTAAACATAAAAATGTCTTAAAATATATATATATATATTAGTATGCATATGTATATGCATATTCCCTCCCCGTACATATATACTGTCTCATAAGGAATTAGTATACACACATACTTACACTTATTTTCAAAATAAAATCACATATTGAAGGATTAAAGAGGAATTTGGGTTTACTCAGAAGAGCAAGTCTCACTTTTTGTTTATATTCCGTGAGTCTAAACATTCCAACTTTAAAATCCTTCTTGCCATGCTTCATTTTAATCAAAAGGCCTACTAATATATACTAAATATCATCAATATTATTGCCAATATTGTTATCATTATTTTGTCTTTTATTTCCTCAAATTTCATTAACAAGCCTATTAAATCGGCATACTATAAGAAGCACATGAGGACCATCTTTCATTTTTATATATATATATATATATATATATATATATATATATTGTAATTTTATTAACAAGTCTATTAAATCATATATATATACACCATAAATTGGGATGTACAAATTGAACAAGACTTTTAGCCCTAAATTCTGAGTTATGCTTACATCTACAATATAGTAGACTACAATATACAATAGTCTACCAGTGGCCCCAAACTTAGGCCTCCTGGTAAATGAAGTTGGGCTACAGTATGTGCCAAAACTTGATATGGTCACATCACTTACCTGTATATTGAAACACTAACCATAATGTTTTTCTATATGCATTTTATAGCAAATAACCTACAACATACTGATAGGTACCAAATATTTTATTGGTATAACTTAGTAAACATTTAAAATTTGTCAGATTTACTGATAAACACATTAAAGTCAACCTCAACTCCTATAAAATATTACTATCATTACTATCATAAATTGTGCAGATGACATGCATAACATACCTAGTTGTCAGAATGAGTTAAACATCTCTTTGTTCAGTGTTTACACTTAATGTATCAGTTGTTGGATGTGATGTGTGCTGTATATAAATAATAACACAAATTTGGTATTCTATTAATGCAATAGAATACCAAATTTGTGTTATTATTTTATATTAATTTGTCTTAATGTGCCAAATATGTTCACCAAAAACAAGTTTTAGTGTGTCTGATTACTGCCCTCTGATGATAATCACAGGCAGCGTAATTTTGAATTACTGCCTCCTAATGATAATCACAGGCAGTGTGATTTTGAATTACCACCCACTGATGATAATCACAGGCAGCATGATTTTGAATTACCACCCACTGATGATAATCACAGACAGTGTGATTTTGAATTACTGCCCCCTGGCGATAATCACAGGAAGCGTGATTTTGAATTACCACCCCTAATGATAATCACAGGCAGCATGTTTTTGAAACTGACCCCTGTTGATAATCACAGACAGTGTAATTTTGAATTACCGCCCTCTGATGTTTATTACTGTTGGTGTGATATTTGAATGAATCCATCTCTTTCTTGATGACTTTTGATAGTGAAAAGACATACTCTTTACAATCACACAAAAATGTAAGTACCTCAGCTGCAGACACTGAAAGTTTCTTTGAACTCTTCACATTTAATTCCATTTCTCATTTGTCCTTTTGTAAAATGTCCTCTCAATATATTTATTAATATTTATTTCTTTAAATCCTATGTCTTATTTTTTTCTTTGGCCTCACAAGTGTCCACCAAAAATTGTTTGCGGATCAAGTGTGTCAGGAGCATAAAAATCTCATCAAAAGTGTTGATACCCAAAATAAATAGGATATATTTGTGGCAGCCTGCTGAAGGTAGAGTAATTATTAGGCCTGCTATCCCACTTGTTTAAAACTTAGTAGTAAAAGCTTGCATTTTATACCAGCCATATAAGTCAACCCCTATTTTTGGAAATATATTTTTAGACTTTAAAACTCAATTAGTATGCTGCAATTTATGGTATGTGTTGCAACATACCTTTGGATGATAATGGGTATGTCCTCATTCACATAAACACAGTAGTAAATACTGTACGTTGGTTTGCAGTTGGTGATTCATTATGGAATTCACTTGACTCACTTCTAGCAGTTGACTACTACTACTATGCACTGCTGGTGAATCTTATATGTGTTGTTCTTGTCCTAAGTATTATAATTCATTACCAACCTTAGTTTGATTATTCTATTCAGTAACCTTCCATAGGTTACAAAAATATGTATAAACACATAAAAACATAAAATAAAAAATATTTTCAATAAAAAAAATTACTTTTCATTTAATTTTATTATAAAATATTTATTGCTAACTCCACTAAGTAAGCAGTGTCTATTTTAGAATACCACATCTAGGCCTTGAGCATAACTTAGCATTAATGTCTTTTATAGTCTGTGACTTTGTCAGCATCTTCTCCAGGGAAGTAATTGCATCAATAAGTTTCCTAAGTATCCCTAATCAGGGGAAGCAACCTTATCACAAGTTTATTGTAAACTATTTTTCCTTTTTTTTTTTTTACTTTCAATAAAAAAAATATCCTTTTTTTTCATTTTATATATATATATATATATATATATATATATATATATATATATATATATATATATATATATATATTTAATTTATTGCTTAAACCCAACTCTTAATGGATACCCATATTTGATTAGATGGTCTGTTTATTTATTATTTAACAGTATATTTATTTATTTATATCAATTGGCCTGAATATTCAGTATTAAAATATGTTGGATTAATAAATGAAAAATCCTTTCCTAACATATATACATACATACACACACACATACGCATATATATATATATATATATATATATATATATATATATATATAAAGTACAGGGTTGGTATAGATGGAATAAAATTTTGATAACCAAAAACACTATTCTTAAATGAGTGCTCAATACAGAGTAGAGCAAATAATATTTATTCAAAAATTATAAAATAAGCATGTTATAGCATCACTACAAAAACAGCCATTTTGTTTTGACACTTCTGGTGTCTTGTCAAGTGACAATCAATGCCATAACTTGACAAGACAGCATAAGTGTTGAAACAAAATGGCTATTTTTATAGTGATGCTATAACATGCTTATGTTATAATTTTTGAATAAATAATAAATATATGTATATATATATATAAAATATCCATCGATAATTGATAGGGATAATTCCAACGGGTATGTGAATCTGAATATATATATATATATATATATATATATATATATATATGAAAATTTCTCAGAGTTAACCTGTAGAAAAGACAATATTTATAATATAAATGACAATAGAAAAACTGTAGTTACTGCTAATGCATTTCGTCCAATGTGGAAAAGTCCACATTGGACAAAATGTGTCAGCAATAACTAGTTTTTCTATTGTCATTTATTTATTTATATATATATAGATATAGATATATAGATATTTCTAAAGAATTTACATATATATATATATATATATATATATATAGATATAGATATTTCTAAAGAATTTACATATATTTCTAAAGAATTAATGGGTTTTATGCTAATACATCAAATTTGTATTACTTTAAATGTTATTTTTATTGGCTAATCGTATTTGAGTAGGTGTATTTTTACCTGCACATTTGAGAAAACTTTTTGTAAAAAATGTGCCCTCCTATATGATTCTAATCTGTATCCCTCTTTGCAGGAGAAACCGCCATTTGATCCAACATGCTTTGATCACTCAGGAAGAACTTATCAATCAAATATAGTTCAATTTGTGTTGAAAGTAATTCTTTTTTTTTAACATACGTGTGATAGCACGTGCAATACCCTGTCTTCATCAGCCGCCAACCAGGGGTCATATCATGGTTTCAGTGGCTATGGCGAGACCGCCACCCCTGGCGCCACCAGCAGCATTTGCCACCAGGCAGAGTATAAAGATAAGCTAATTGATTGTTCCTTTTTGTAAATTCTATCCGTAATGAAAGTTTCCTGAACACATTTGCCATTATTGATGCGCTCATAAAAATCATAATAGACAACCACGCAAATATTTCATTTGCACATATTATATTTAGATCTGACTATCTCAGCCATAATAATAACCAAATGTGGTGTCTATTCAAATATGGGTATCCAATAAAAATAACATTTAAGTCATAAAATGTGTTGGATTAATAAATAAAAATTCATCACTTTTTTGGAAATTGCATCATATACATACATATATATATATATATATATATATATATATATATATATATATATATATATATATATATATATATAATTTCTCAGAGTTAACCAGAAGAAAAAAGACAATATGAATAAAGGTAAAAGACAATAAGAAAATGTATTATTAGCTGACGCATTTCATCCAATGAGGACATTTTCAAGGTAAAAATGAAATGAGTTTATTGAGAACAAAGTAACTATTAACAACAAATAAAATGTCCTTAGCAATGAGAATAAGTTAAAAATGCTATTGTATTCACATTGTCACCTTGAAATATATTCAGTTGACAGTATGAATACAATAGTATTTTCTAAATTCTTCTCATTACTAAGGATATTTTGTTTATTGTTAATAGTTACTTTGTAATAGCCTCGTTGTTGATTCCATTTAAATATATAAAAAAGAAAAAAAAAATTTATTTTTTAAAAAACAATCCCCATAAATGATATTGATTGCTCCACTATTACAATAATCCAGTAAATATACCAAAATTTAAATTATGTAATAGTCGGTTTAAACTCAGCACGTTGAAACTTGAAGTTTGTGTTGAGCTACCAGTAAGGAAAAAAAAATGTAAATTTATTATTAACTTGTAATTTATAGCTGTTATTTTACATTGAGCACTATTTTATTAACATCAACACTCAATATGCAATATTTTTTATATATATATATATATATATATATATATATATATATATAAAATGTGATCTGAGAAAGCAGAAAAATTCTTTGCTTGGGGAAATAAAATATAATCAATGGACCCTTACAGTTGTCTGTCTTTTAATTAAGTTTATATATATATATATATATATATATATATAATGGACTCTTCCATCATATTCAATATATGAGGGTCAAGCAGCTCAGTTCCTCAGAACTGTCAGCCAGACACCAGCGCATATGATTTGATTACAGTGATGAGGGCTTTGTGCAGAACCAACCACACTTTTTTGAGGGCCGAATACAGAGACCTGGTGCACTACATGCCACAAGGTCCCAAAACGACCCTTCACAGGTTTTGAATTCCGTGTTGTCCTTCTCCTAGACCAGTAGCCATTCAAGGCTATAGAACCCAGTCTGTCTTATTTACATTATTCAGACTATTGTCCTCATCTTTGTTGCCATATTTATTACAATGTTTCGGCCTGTCACTGGATCTAACTAACTTCTTTATCCACTGTGCCATGTGTCCTTGAGGACATCTGTGTATGAATTTCTGGATATTATAAACCTAATGCCTTCAGCGACCATTTTTTACCAGAGCTCATATGGCAATTTTTGCTGCTGTTATTGATTTTCTCTGGCACTTCGTATTACTGGTTCCCATATTGTATTCATTTCTATGCTTGGTTGGCTCAGGAGAATTTGTGGCATAGCATAGCATATGTACTGATTCCTTAAGTTTACAAATTTTCCAATGGTGTTCTTTGTCTATGACCTCAACCTGATCCGACAGAGGGCAGTGATCTCCCTTCTCTCTCCATATGTGGTCAGCCATGCCCGACTTTTCCACTTCCCCTCGTGTTACAGCTTTCTGGTGTTCTTGGGGGCGGCCTGTTTCCCCTTTATATTTCTTTCTGCAGCTGCACGGGATAGCGTACACACAGTCTTTAGTCATGTTCTCCTCTATGGGGGAGTCTTACCCGGGAGAGATATCTGCAAAGTGTTGTCAAGCTTTTGAAGGTTGTCCTGATGTTATATGGCTCACAGATCCTTTGTGTTTTCTCTGATAACCCCTTCACATAAGGCAGGCAGACTGTTTTCCGAGTGTTGTTGTCCTCCCAGTTTTTTGGAGTTGCTGCCATGTATATAATAATGTAAATAATGTACATAATACTTCATCTCAGAAATATAGACAGATATCAGTCTGTCTTGCTATTTAACCATAGCAAGGGGGAGAAGAAGAGGATTACTACCTTTCCCAAGGTAGTAATCCTCTTCACATGAGTGAATGTAATGGATTCAACTGGAATTTGATCTTGGCTCTCCTCAATCCAAGCTGCTATCCACTACTACATATATATATGTATGAATGATTCATGTAATGTAAATACATATATATATATATATACATATTTGCCAATTTTTTTAAAATTCAAACATTTTTCATTTATATGTGAGCAGTCTGGTTTATTTCTGGTTTTCAAAAATTATATTTTCACCTGTTCATCTTTCTGGTGAAAATGTGACCATCCATTTTTATTATTCTTTAGACTTAATCTTTTCATCTCTTATTTATCTTCCCATGAATATTAAATAGTGCAAATAACATTTTCAGTCATAAAAAATTATGTAAAAATAATTGCAGCCATAAATCTACAAACACTGTCCCTCCCATAAAGCTGAAAAAAAAAATTATGAATTACTTCCGACCAAGCCCAGCAAGGCAAATGAACAACCTTTGAACTTGAGGCAGAGGGGAGGGAAACCACAGTGTGTGTGTGTGTGTGTGTGTGTATTCTTTAGTTTTTTTTTAATAGCAATATTTAGTTTTTTTAAATAACTTTCAAAATTTTATGATGCTAAAGTAATGGGATGAGGAAAGTCTTTTTTAAAACACTAAGACTTTTTATTATTAAAAAAATAAATAAAAAAATAAATTAACCTCTAACATTTTTGCCTTTTACCTAAAAAAATGTAATAATAATTTGTTAAAACTTCCTGTTATGAAAACTGTGTATTGGCAGAATCTGATAAAATTTGGTCTTATTAGACTTATTAAAATATATTTATTCTCAATTGGTGGGGAAACTGTCAGATTTATTTCATTCATATATATATATATATATATATATATACTAGCTTAAAAGACACTCTATCAGGTAGCTAGTTCCTGCAGAGAGCTCTTGATTGGGCCTTCATCGCAACAGGTAGGGAGGAGTAGATGCGATAGCAACTATAGACTGCAGAAGAACTCAAAGTTGTTTGCTGCATTTAAGTATCACATTAATATCGAATCTTCTCTTTTAAAAGTTTGATGATAATTCTTCTGCCACCATTTAATTTAACTACAACTTTATGTATGTAGGTCCTAACTTTCCATGCAAATTATTTTTATTTCATGGGTGACTTTTGCTGGATTTCACAATTAATTTTGATTATTCCCAAATTTATTTCCAAGTTATAAAAAATTTATTTCAAAGTTATAAAAATTGTTATTGTACAAAAAATTAACAGAGAATTGAGAACAGAAATTTTTTTTAATTTGAACATGAGCTATTGAAAGTTAGAGAGTTGTATCCCTTTAATTGTTTTTGTCAGTAAAATCCAAAATGACAGAATCCGAAAACAATCACAGTAATAAAAATTTGTGAAGCCAAAATTTCAGGATTGTGAGTCTGGATCCGACCCAGAATGTTTTTAATTTGCTCATGGAGTCAACCTGATTCCTAAATGGTATGTGTTGGGCCTTTAGGAGTAAAGTTAAAAAAGTGTGACATTGTGACACTGACATTCATATTTATTTATATATATATATAAATATATATATATCAACTCTTGAATCAGTATTACCCTATGCAAGGCTGTAAAGCCACTAAGACGCAAGGGGTTACAGGGTGTGGTAGGATTAGGAACAGAAACATTGATAATGAACGAAAAGAGAAAAGGGTAATCAGGAGGACAGTAGATAGCAATTGACATTACATTTGAATTTCTGAAGATTAAAGTTGGTTGGGAAGCATGGAGCCAGAAAGAATTCCATAAGCAAGAAGTACAAGAAAAGAAATTGTTAGCATAGAACTTACAGCTACATCTAGCCAGCTCAACTATAAATTGATGAAACCTTGTCAACAGTCTAGTAAAGCGCTTGAATTCAAAAAGTTTAAGTACCATAGCAAAGAACACATCCAAACAATTACTATGAAAGTCTTTATAGAAAAGGCACAGAGAGGCAATCTTACAGCAGTTGGAAAATGACTGAAGCTGAGCTGTCAGATCAGGACCAATAATATTGCTGATTCTTCACTGGATTTTATCAAGGAGTTCAAGGTAAATAGCAAGGACACCAGAGCATATGTGATAGCAAAATTCTAGCCATGGGTGAATGGTAGATTTATAGATATGTAAGAATCTGGAGAGAAAAATCGTCTAGCATAACAGAGTGAATCCACTTTCTTAGCAGCTGACCTAGCAATGGATTCAGTATAGTCTTTCAACTTCATGTTAGCCGAGAAAGTTAGCCCAAAAAGGCCCCATAAGTAACTTTCCTGGAGGTTAGCATCAGCCATACTGATAGAGAGGTCTCTCAGATGATTATAGATATTTTCAGGGTGCAATGGATAAATTTTCATCTACATTATGCAAAAATGAAAATAATACGGATATCTAATTTTTAAAGATATATTTACCAAAATTACACAAAGATATCTTGAAACACTAAGGAGTAAATTTATTCAATAAAATTTCATTTGGCTTCAACCACACACTCTAGATGATTCAGAATCTCCTGCAAGTCTTCTGGATGGTCTACTCTTTTAAGTTGGTGAATGCTGTCATAATTCTTGCCTTCAGTTTATCTTTGGAGTTTTATTGGTCTGTCACTCAACTGCACCCCACACAATAATCAAGGGGGTTGCAGTCTGGGGAGTTAGGAGTGTAAGGAGTGATGTTGTCGCAGAAATTGTCTGACAACTATGATTGGATTCTCCTGCTTGTGCGGCATGGTGCAGACATAGGGTCTTCCAGCAGCCACCCTCTTGACCTAAGGCAATACTACCCCCTCAATCACCATTAGACTCATCCAATTCTTTCCAGATCCTTTGCACTATCCTTAGAGTGACACCCAAATACTCTGAATTGATCATATTGGAGCTTCCAGCATAGATGCCAAGCAGTACATCATACCATTTCCAAATTTCTAGTGAAGTGAATTGCATTATAGTGCTCTTTTTCTTACAGACAGTGCCCAACTCACTCTACTATACTATGCAATCAACAAAATCAGAAACAAACAATGCATATGCATGAAATTGAAAATATAAAATGGCGACAATTTACCCAACGCACCCTGTGTATATATATATATATATATATATATATAGTCGACTCTCCCGTCGAAATTCGACGTATGAGGGTCAAGCAGATCAGTTTCCAGGAAACCGACAGCCCGACACCGGCACATGAGATTTGATTATAGTGGTGAAGGTTTCGTGCAGGACCATCCACACTTTTTGAAGGGCCGATTACAGAGACTTGGTGCACTAAGTGCCACAAGGTCCCCAAACGATCCTCCACAGGTTTTGAATTCAGAGTTGTCCTTCTCCTAGACCAGTTGCCATCCAAGGCTATAGAACCCAGTCTGTCCTGCTATTTTACCCATAGCTGGAGGGAGAGGAAGAGGATTCATACCTTTCCCAAGGGTATTAGCACATAAGTATATATATATATATATATATGTAGTTAGTCTAGTATTAGCTTTATATTTTTTTCAGTAAAATTGCCATTGGCTTTAACTACACACTCCAGATGACTTCAGAATCTCCTGCAACTCTTCTAAAGAGTCCCCTAGTATAAATTGGTGAATGTTGCCATAGTCTGTGCCTTCAGTTCATCTTTGTTGTTTTAGTGTCGCTCAACTGCACCGGACACATAATAATCAAAGAGATTGCAATCTGGGGAATTAGGTGGCCAAATGTAAGTGGTGATGTAGTCACAGAAATTGTCTGACAGCCAAGACTGGTTTCTCCTGTTTGTGCGCAGAGTCCTGTTGCCAGGCATAGGGTCTCTTGACCCAGGCCAGCACTACCTCCTCAAGGCACTTTATGTAGGCCTCCATGGTGAGTCTGAGGTCCTCACCAACAAATTTGGGAGTTCTTATCAGAACAATCATAGTGAATTTTCTGAGCTGCTGTACCTTCGTAATCACCATTAGATTCATCCAACTCTTTCTGAATCCTTTGCACTGTCCTCAGATTGACACCTAAATACTCTGAAATGTTCATACTGGAACTTCCAGCATGAATGCTAAGCAGTACAGGATGCTGTTTCCAAATTTTTGGTGAAATGAATTGCATCATGGTGCTCTTTTTCTCAAAGATGGTGCCCGACTCACCCTACTATACAATGCAGTCAACGAAATTAAAAACAATGTGTATGCATGAAATTAATAATATAAAATGGCATCAATTTACCCATCGCGCCCTATGTAGATAATGTTTTATATGCTTTTTATATATACAACACTTAAGAGCTGTGATAAAGCTCCTATATATTTCTTCAGTATATTATTTTCATTTCACTTAGAAGATGTATCATGAAACAATTATTTTTTTTCTTCTTTTATGTGCTGTGTCTCTTCAAGACTGGGAAATCATGGCTCTCCACAGCTTCATATCTTTCATAGCTCTAAATACTGACTATCCTATCCAGTCTATGTTCTGCCATCTATTTCTACAAGCAGGTTAATCTGCATTTCCTTTTGTACCTCTTGCAGTTGATATGCCCTGTGAGTGTCAAATACTCCAACTCTTCTTTTCTCAGTATTTGTCCCAGAAATGTTTGCTTTTTCTGGTTTTAAGTGCTAGTATCTTTATTGTTTCCATTTCACTTAAAACACCCACATTGCTCACATGCTCCATCCATGGTATTCTCAGCTTCCTTCTGTTGAACAACATCTCTGTTACCAGAAGTCTCTTCTTCATCTGTGAGGAAATTGTCCAATATTCATTGCCATATAGGAAGATCGATATTACATTGCAGTCCAGTCATTGTATCTAAGGAAAATTTTCTGTTGCTTAATACTTTACTTAGCTTTTGGAAGGCATCATTTTCTGTTCCAATCCTCCTTCAGATTTCCATAACATTTTTCATCATCAGTTAAAACACTTCCTCATATTCAAGATGTGAACAATCATGGTCCTTCACAACTTCCTATCCTTTGTAGCACTCAGCAATTTTTGTCTTTTTACTTTTGCACTCCCTGTTCTGCCATTCATTTACCAAATCTCATTGGGTAGGCTATTCACTGTTTTTCTCTGTCCCTTCAAGACGAGGGGTCATGGCTCTCCACAACTTCCTATCCTTCAAAAAGCAATGTTGGTTTTTTACTATCACTCCATTCTTTACCATCCATTTACAAAAGCTTGTTACGTAGTTTACTCGCTGTTTCCCATCTGTCTCTTCAGGACAAGGAGGCTCATGGTTCTCCACAGCCTTCTATCATTATTAGCACTTTGAAAATTTTGTCTTCTAACTATCCTTCCCCTGACTCCTTGTTCTACCATCCATTTACACAAGCTTGTTAGGTAGGTTTCCGTCTGTCATTCCAGCATGAGGGACAATGACTCTCCACAACTTCCTGTCCCTTGTAGCTCTTCATAATGTTTGTGTTTTTACTATCCTTGACACTCCTTATTCTTACATCCATTTCTCTCTCTTCAGAATGAGTGGAATCATGGTTCTCCATAACTTCCTATCCTTAGGTGTTTTTACTATCACTTCAGTCTCTGCTCTAAAATATCTTATTTAAAGTTCACAGTTTTAAGTTTGTCTTTAGGTTAATTGAAAGCATTCGATAAGTATGTACATGTGAAAGTGTGAATATATACTGATAGAAAAGTGGGGGTTTGTTTATGGATGTACAGTCAATTAGTGACTGTTGTATCTGCATCTGTAACTGGTGGTTTTGTGAGTAGTAGGTTTATTTGAAGTCGTTGCAGTACCAAGTAATTTCTTTCAATACAAGTGAATTTATACTATTGACTTTTTTTTGAGTTAGCAGCTTTCCTTTTATTTATTTTTTTAAAGAATTACAAGCTCCAAGGCTTACAGTTCATGAAAGTGAAGTAGAATCATTTGATTGATTTAATTATTCTATTTGAATGAACATGGCATGGGTTCTCTGCTACATCTGCCAAAATCAGACTGGTTATTTATTTTAATCATTTCACCCCAAGGAAGTCAGTGAAGTCCCTAAGACACAAAGGGTGATTGAGTGTGAAAGAATAAGAAAAATAAAAACATTATTAAGGTGTGAGAATAATAACAAAAAGAGGAATCAAGAATATACTAGACACGAGATAACGATTCACATTGCATTTAAATCTTTGAAGATCAAAGTTGGTTGGAAAGCAAGAAACTGGAAGAGAGTTCTACAAGAAAGAAGTGCATTATTTACATTATTCGGACTATTGTCCTCATCTTTGTCAGCATATTTATTACAACGTTTCGGCCGTTGTACGCTCTGACCTTCTTCAGGTGGTTGGAATGTCGAACTGAACCCTTTATTTCACTCACTGGGGTAGACTGTTCTAGTTCCATATGCCATGTTTAATGAATGTTAGTTATCAGTTATCTCCTGTTAATTTCCCTCTGAAAGTTCTCCACTGCCTTAACCAGGTATTGAACTCACACTTTAGGTCCTGTCACTGGATCTAACCAATGCCTTTATCCACTGTGCCATGTGTCGTCAAGGTGGATGGAACTAGAATAGTCTACCCCGGTGAGCAAAATAAAGGGTTCAGTTCGACATTCCAACCCCCTGAAGAAGGCCGGAGCGTACAACAGTCGAAACGTTGTAATAAATATGGCGACAAAGATGATGGCAATAGTCCAAATAATGTAAATAATATACATAATACCTCATCTCAGAAATATAGACAGATACTGAAGAAAGAAGTGTGAGAGGAGAAACTGTTAGCAGAGAACTGACGATTATATATAGCCAAATCGACTGTAAACCTATGAGACCTTGCTACCAATCAGGTACTGCACTTAAATTCACAAAGTCTAGTTACCATACAGCAAAGTTCGTCAGAACATTTGCCATGAAAGTATTTATAGAAAAAGCACAGAGAAGCTACATCTTAGTGATGAGAAAGTGACTGATGCTGAAATGCCAGATCAGGAACAATAACATTGCAGATCCTTCTTTGGATTTTATCAAGAATCTCTGAACCATATGTGGTAGCAAAATTCAAAGCATGGATAAATGGTAGACTTATAAATATGTAAGATAGATTAAGAAGAGAAAAGTTGACTTGCACAACACAGTGAACTAACTTTCTTAGCAGATAACCTAGCAATAGATTCTGTTTCATCTTTCCTCTTCATGTCAGCAGAGAATGTTACCCTGACAATGTTCAAGTAAAGCTAATTTTCTTTTTCTTCCTGAAAAGCAGGTGCAAATGTTATCTCTCTTTTTTAGAGCTCTCTGGTTGATTGCTAATTGTCTGCGATGTCTCCTGTCATTTTTGCATATGTTTATAGCCCACAAATCTGAATAAAGGACTATGCAGTCTGCTTTGAGAAGTGGGAATGAAACAGCATAAAGCATGGGTGGTCTTTAGTGAACATTACCCTGAGGCAAACAACTTCATTAATATGAAATGGATCATTTGCAGAGAAACCTAATATTATAACATTACTAATAAGACAGAAGACACAAAACATAATGCATGGTCATCAAAAAAAGGATGAGCTCGAAATGTTATTTACAGGTCGGGGACACTAAAATTAAGCAGGTGTGGAAATTTAAATATATGAGAAGTGTTCTGACAGAGGATGGTATGTACAAAGCTGAGATCCGAAGACGTATTGGGATGGCCAAAGATGCATTCCAAAAGCTAGGCTACTGAACTGCTCTGAGACATCTGTCCTCCTTTACGACAGCAAATGTTGGACAGTCTTCTCAAAGATGAAGAAGAGACTCAAGGCAACAGAGTATGTTTCTACAGAAGGATGCTAAGGATATCATGGACCAAGCATATGAGCAGTGATGAGGATTTGGAGAGGATGCAAGCTTATACTTAATATCAGGAAGAGGCAATTTCTGGGACATGCAATGAGTAAGGGGGGTTTGGAGAATATGATACTCACAGGCTGAATAGAGGGAAAGAGAAACAAGGGAAAGCAATGTGTGGCATACCTAGCAGGCTTGAGCAAGTGGATGATAGAAGAGGATCTGAGAGAAGTAGCATTGGGACAAAACTTATTGAGAGCTACAAGGGATAGGCGGAAGTGGAGAGCCATGATCACCTACGTCCTGAAGTGACATGGCACATAAAAGAATAATAATAATAATATTATAGTTTTAAGAACAAATATTTTTAAAAGTATATATCAGTGGTGGGGAAAATTTTTGTGCTTAAAAGCCATATTGAAATGCATTGACGCACATAAAGGTCACATTCACCAAGTAATTTTTTTTTTGTTACAGTTACACATTTTATATCTTAGGTAAATAATGCATAAAATAGAATTTAATGAATATATAATCTAATAAAAACATAAATTATGAAACTGAAAAACAAGACATGTTCTAATAAATACTTTATTCACCTTTTTGACAAATTAATGACTTTCTTGACATTGATTCTTTTGAGTTAGTATTTTGATATCAGGTTCTAACATGGTGGTTTTTAGTTTTAACTAGCAGTAGAGCCCGGCGTTGCCCGGGGATGTAACAGAGATAGATCAAGTATCAACCATCATAAAGACTGAAAAATTAAATTGTCAAAGATTATTGTTTAAGGTTGACGGACACGCATGTCTTAATTAGTTTTTTTTTTGTTTTGTTTTTTTTTTTACGAATTGGTCAAACCCAAACTCAAACAAAAACATTGTTTTCAATTGTTATGAGTCTATCGATTGAATAGAATTTTATTGTAACCAATTGTCTTATAAATGGAATTTTTAAAGCATTCTGAATGTAAAAATAAAGAAAAAAGTGTGCAAGACAATAAGAAACACTACCTGCCAAAAAAAAAAGTGAAGTTTTGTTGAAATCGGTTGAAAAATGTAGGAAATCCGACTTCATATATAAACGAACACACACACACACAAACAACCTGGGTTTTATAATAAGTATAACTCGAAATGAATTGTCCCCCTTTCAATCTGGCGGCAGAATCGTGTTTTATCGTGTTTTCAAATTGATTTTGTGCAAAAACAATTGTGTTTTTCCAATTTTTAGTGCTGTCAGAACCACCGCAAGGTAGTTTTACATAGTCTTGTGAAGTTTTGTTGAAATCGGTTGAAAAATGTAGGAAATCCGATCCAATATATAAACATACAGACACACACACACACACACACACACACACAATCTGCATTTTATAATAAGTAAGATTGATTTTCAAAATGTTCATTTGTCAACTTTGTTCTCAACAAATTCTTAATTTGTCTCAAATACGAGAATGCAAATTCACAAGTGTATGTTGAAGAAAAACATGAAATAAGGTGGTGTGTATGTTCACAAAGGTAAGGATATTCTATCGCCCTTTTCCAAATTTCAATCAGATCTTTCTTGCTATCGAACAGAGATTTTCAGTATATTACCTTCAGATAGCTCAATAAGCTCCATTAGTAACTTCTCTGATACATTAACTTAGTGAAACTGAAAAGCAAGTTTCAGGTTGATGCTATGCTTTTCAAAATCACTGAATCTTCTGCTGTATTCTCCTATTAATGAGTCTAAGACTAACTGATATTCCTGTAAAGATTCATAGATATTCTCTTTAATTTCACTCATTACTTTTGGCAAGAAGGGAAAATGTTCTTCTGAAAGTTTTGAATGAGCAAGAAAGCACTTGAAAATAACAACTTCTTTCTAAATGAAAGAATTTTTTGACTCATTTTGCTTTATCGTTACATCACACACAAATGCAGCATGTCTATGAAATTTTGTATCTGATAATTCACATAACTTATTGTTTTGTTTTTTTGAAAAAGTTAATTATTTGCCCTCATAAGACAAAATTTTGACAAAAACATGTCCTTGCAATAACTAGTGTATTCTTGAGTGATAGCCCAAATCTACACTATTTGCATCAACATATTTCGAAACTGACAATGCTTCATGGCATTTATTCATATATAGTTCACAGTACTCATAATCTTTTGTAAGGTGTTGTTTAAAATAACAGATGTTGTCGAGAGATGTTTTGCTGGTGCAGAATGCAATGAAAAGAAACCAGGGAATTTGGAGCTGTGGTTTCTCTTTTTAGATGTGCAATGAATCCTTCATTTTTAGCCATGATAAGTGGAGCACCATCAATACACACACACAGAGCAATTTAGTAAGATTCAGCTCAACCTTATGACATTACTCTTTGAAGTTATTAAAAATATGTTTGTCTTTCCTTTAAGGCTGCCTAAAACAAGTAATTCTTCAAATAATGAAATACGGCACTTAGGCCAAAGCAGTGGAATCTGTCAATTGATCCAAAGCTATGGAGAAATATACATTGTTTTGTTTTTTTTCTATTATATTTTGGAGCTGCTCTGTAACAATTCTGGCCATTTCATTCATGTTCATTTTGTGTATTAAACACACTTTTATATTTGTTAACTTTATTTGGATCTAAACATTTTGCAACTTCTACAATGCATTCCTTAATGAGCTCTGCATCCTGGAATGGTTTACCTTTTTTTTCCAAGCAAATATGCAACTTTATAGCTTGCTTCTGTTGAAGTATTTCCTGAATTTAATACAGAATAGAATAATTGTCTCTGATTTTGTTTTCCATCCTTAACTTTCTTCAGTGCAATCTTTCAAGCTTCCCCCACTCCAATTTAGCATATTTATTGTTTTTATGAACAGCAATGTTAATGCACATTGTATTTTTGATTTGTTGAAATTGTAGTATCAAAAAGCAAGCAAGACATTTTACCACTGTTAACCATTCAAAAATATTACAATTTCCATTCATCATTGCAGGTCCTATTTTCTTCTTTTAAAGTTTGTTGCAATTTTTTTGGACATAATAGGTTAAAATTAATAGAAAAATGGTTTTATTCTGAAAAGATAAATATAAGCAAACATAAAGAACTAGGCTTATATATGCATTGTTCTTACTGAAAGTCATGTTAATTATCTGCATCAGAAATCAGTATACATAATCAAAATTAGTACTATGAGCAGTTAAAATATGTGGGTATCATTATTATTAAAGTTGTAAAAGTTATATGATAGCCTCAAATAAAAAAGGAAATTTTATGTTGGAAAGGGAAATTTTGATGTATTGCCAAGGGAAATATGGTCGTGGGAACCTGGCAATGCTTCTCAAAAACAGGGTTGTGGAGCTGATATCTAAATCTCCAACTCTAGCTCCGGCTCCAACATTTTGAAATTTACTGGCTCTAGCATCCAGCTCCAGTTTGTCTCACAGTAATGATTGATATATACCTTACTGAAATTGGACTTTGATCATTGCTATATATAGGACTTCATAGACAGTTATTAATCTGAATTCTAATGAATATACCTCTGCTTTTGTTAATTTCTTATTATTGATTATAATATAATCAATAATTAATTACTGATAACAATATAAAATTAGCAACACATTTTAGTACAACACAATTATACTTTGTTAGCTATAAGTTCAATGTTTCAGTGAAAATTCCAAAGAAAAAAATAATGTTCAAAATATATAGTTTGTTGTTAATTAAAGTAGTGTGAGATTAGTATTTGAAAGGTGATAGATGAAAAGAGTCAATGTCGAAAGTATTTACTTACCCAGGGTGAGAAGTAGTAAGTAGGCTGGTAGCAAGATGGTGTACAATTTTACCAAGGAGCATTTTTTGTTGGTCAGAGGGAATGAAATTAGAGTTTTTATATTACAGCAGTTCTTCGTTTGGTTAGAGTTCTTCTTGTGTAATAGAAGTTTTTCTTTGTATGTTGAGTCATAGAAATGAATTTGTTATCAATGTTCTGAAAGGCAAGCTGCTAAGTTGAGTTAGATTTGCATCCATCTATGTCTTCTGTCTGTTGTCAGCACTTTGTATCTGTTTATATGCCAGTTTATTTTCTTGTACAAGCTTGTGAATTTCTTTCTTTTCTTTTTCTTTAATTTCCCAAGAGTGATGCTTCTCAGTGGTTGAATATTTATTTCTAACATAGGCTCCAGAATTTCTTTCTTTGTGGGGCCTTCTCATTGGTGGAATATTTACTTCTCACCTAGTTGCAAATTTCCTTTCTTGAATTAGCAGTTTTGCTAGGGAAGTTTTATTTTTTTTCTCTCTATAATAGTCATAATTACAGTTTGAAAACAAATCAAATATAAACACTGATAAAAAATGGTTTGAATGTTTTAGTCTTCTTTCTAGCTAAAGATAATTTAATTTTTTCACACAATATGTACTTTTTTTTGTTGGTTTAAATAAAAAAATTTTACTGAGTGTCAATGTTGAAAATATTTACTTACTCAGGTTGAGAAATAGTAAGTAGGCTGGTAGCAAGATTGTGTTTAGTTTTACAATGGAAACGGAATTCGATTTTTTAAATTACAGTGGTCCTTTGTTTGGTTAGGGTTCTTGTGTAGTAGAAGTTTTTCTTTGTAAGTTGAATCATAGAAATAAATTTGTCATCAATGTTCTGAAAGGCCAACTGTTAAAACGAGTTACATTTGCATCCTTCTATGTTCAAGTTTCTTCATTTTTTTACTGCTTTCTGTCAGTTGTCAGCATTTTGTATCTGTTTATATACCAGCTTATTTTTTTTTGCACCAGCTCATTAATTTTTTCATTTTCTCTAATTTCCCAAAAGCGATGCTTCTCAGTGGTTGAATATTTACTTCTAAAATAGGCTTGAGAATTCCTTTCTTTGTTTTTCCAGTTTCCCCAAAGCAAGGCCTCTCATTGATTGAATATTTACTTCACACCTAGTAGCAAATTTCTTTTCTTGAATTAGCAGTTTTGCTAGCCAAGCTAGGGAAGTTTTATTTTTTGCTCTCTACGATAATCATACTTATGGTATTAAAAAAAATAAAATATACACACTGATAAAAGATGGTTTGCATTTTGTGGTCTTCTTCCTAGCTAAAATTTTTTTTTTTTTCATACTGTATGATTGATTTATTTTTTTGGTCAAAAATATTTTTTTTGAGTTTTCCTCATCATGAAGAAAGAAAAAAACGAAAACAAAGGCAGCCAGCTGAAATTGTAAGGGGAAAGTGAAAAGTTAGCCAAGGTGTAACCAACAGATAGATCACTTACTAAGAAGACTGTTGTTACAAGTAGAATAATATGAGTGTGATGATATATATAATTTTGCTATAAAGATCTTAATAGTTCCAAGTTAAAACAAGAAAAGAAACCTTAATCAATTCAAACCACACTAGTAATGTATTTTTGATCACCAGTAACACAAACTCAGAATGATAAATTTAATTCTTGCTGAGAAAGAGGAAAATTTATTGTGAACTTTTAGTTTAGGGAGCTGGAGCTAGTACATTTTTTTGCTCCAGCTCCAACTTTCTTAAATTATCTGGCTCCACAGCCCAACTCAAAAGTTGCAGAAGGACACACATGCTGACCCAAAAATGCTGTATGTGATGACCCAGAAGGCTGCAGGTTCCCCACCTCTTCCCTAGCAGCTCTGAAAACGATGTCATTGTTGGTTTATTTGTAAATAATGCTTTATTGGCTAATAACGAAAACAGTGTGTCAGATAGAAAATAGCAAAGATATAAGATGAATGAAACTTTTTTAGAGGAGTTATAACTTTGAGTAAATAATTATAAATTCTCTAACATTGATATATACAAAACTACTCGTAAGAATGAGAAACATCAAGACATGGAAACAACAAAACAAATATTATTTATTATTTGATTGTTATGTGGTGTTATAGACACGAGAAATAATAATACCCCGGATGGACGAAGACTGTAGCTACAAGCAGAATAATATTAGTGTGATGATATATATAATTTTGCTATAAAGATCATAATAGTTCCAAGTTAAAATGAGAAAAGAAACCTTAATAAACTCAAACCACATTAGTAATGTATTTTTGATCATCAGTAATACAAGATCAGAATGATAAATTTAAATATTGCTGAGAAAGAGGAAAATTTGTTGTGAACTTTTAATTTAGGGAGCCAGAGCTAGTACATATTTTGCTGGCTTCAGCTCCAAATTTGATAAATTATCTGGCTTCACAACCCAGCTCAAAAGTTGCAGAAAGAGTCATGCTACTTTAAGGCCGCAAGTTCCACACCCCTGGTATATACAGTAGAAGTCCTCATATCTGAACTAATCTGAAGGATGGGTTCAGATATAATGTGACATGTGTAATATAACTATAGCTTCTCAAAGATGAAGAAGAGACTCAAGGCAACAGAAGTATGCTACAGGAGGATGCTAAGGATATCATGGACAATGCATGTGAACATTGATCTTGGAGAGGATGCAAACAAGGAGGAAGCTTATACTTAACATCAGGAAGGAGTTGCTAAAATTTCTAGGACATGTAATGAGAAAGGAGGGCTTGGAGAATATGATATGCACAGGTCAAACAGAGGGAAAGAGAGACAAGAGAAAGCAATGCATTGCATACTTAGCATGCTTAAGCAAGTGGATGACAGAACAAGGCCGAGGGAAGTAGCAGAGGGGGCAAAACTTATTGAGAGCTGTAAGGGATAGGGGGAAGTGAAGAGTCATGATTGCCTATGTCCTGAAGGGACAGTAGATAAATGAAGAATAATAATATTATAGTTTTTTAAGAATAAACATTTAACACTCAATTTGATTTTATATATATATATATATATATATATATATAATATGACTGGGTTGTAAGTTTTGAAGGCAAAAATATAATTGCCCAATTGACGATTGTAGTTGTTACATAATACAGTAGAAGTCCTCATATATGAACTTCAGTGTAGTTTGGATATGAGGATGGGTTCGGATATAATTTGGCATGTGTAATATAACTAACTTAGTAAAAAACACAAGAACTTATTGCAATATGTGAAAAATTGTCTCATGAAAGTAAATATTATTTGCAATGTTTAAGGCTCAGTAAGTGTTATTTTCAATTGCCTTTTCTTATTTCTTTTCTCATTTTACTTACTTTTTGCTGTTCTAGTTTGTTTTTTTTTTTTTTTTTTTAAATACGGCCTTTCTGCAAATTATGTACACTTGTACATTCTGTACTACTGAACAGATTTTTTTCTCCTTGAATTTGATGACCTCATCAATAGCTTTCTCTACTGAGTCCCAGTTCTTCATCCTTCATATTTTGATCATTAGCAGAATTTGATTCTTCCTCTATTTCTTGACAATCCAAATTATTTCAAAGCAATTATACCATTGAATTTTTTTGTAATTCATTAGCGTCTTCATTTATCCATTCTTTTAAGTCATCCAAAGTGAGAGTATTCAGTGAATCATCTTCAAGTGAAATTTTTAGTGTTTCGTTTAGATTCTGCAATATGTCAGATGAGTTTGTGCCAGTGTCCAGTTTTTCAGTAATCTCTAATTTCTGACAAATTGTGAAAGAATTTCTTTTCCTTTTTCTTCCAGTTGAAGTTTCTTCTATGCAAGACATTATGGGTTGATAAATCCCAAGTTACTAACAATTATCTGCAAAGAAAAGAAAAATGTTACAACGTAGCAAATTCTTACAACATCTGAATGACAACATCGAGAAGTTTGGATATAAGGACTTCTACCATATTAATATGTAGTGATTTTCTAAGTGCTGCTTAGATGTGGCACAAGGCCGGAAGTATGGAGCACCCAGTGAGGATCGAACTCACTACTCAGTCGTAATATGTTCTAGCGAGACAAGCTTGCTAACCATTACACCACGCCAAGGTGCCCAACTATATATATATATATATATACACACACACACACACACACATATAATATATGCGAAAAAGATAAATCAATTTTTATATACAAGAAAAATGTTAGGAAAACCAATGACAAAAGGAAAAAAATTTTTCACATGACACATTTGATCCTTTACGACTTTATTGGACTTAAATAATGTTTGCATTGATGTGCCTAAACATGCACACAAAGGAGAAGGGATTAAATTTCAAACTTTTAAAATTTCATTCTTTATTTTAAATATGTGTCTAGCCAATTTCATTTAGTTTACAAATATATTCCAACAAGCTTACTCACGCTACAAAAAGCTTACTCACCCTAAAGTGGCAAATAATTATTCTTTGCTCATCAAAGCTCAATCGAGAACAAAACATAAATGGTTATGAGGTCTTAATGTTTGTAATGCATAGTGAGGGTTCACTGGTTATAATTTTTCTCTCCTATTTATCTATCTTGTCCTCAAATGATAATGAGGCATTATACTTGGTTAACTTTTCATTTTTTCTTTTTTTTTTGTTATATTATTTTGATTTAACATTTTTCAGTGTGTAATTTCCCTTGCTTTTATTCCCCTTGTTACTTCAAAACATGGGAGACAACCTCATATCTCATGTCATGCTTAGCCATTTTTCTCCCTTTGCTAAGGCCCCCACCTCCTGTTCCACCATCCATTCATACAAGCTTGCCAGGTAAGTGGCTCACTGACTTCCCCTATCTCTATTTCTTTCAGTAAGCCCTGTGAGGGTTAAGTTTTCCAAGCCCCCCTTCCTCTATGTTTCCAAGAAATTTCAGCTGTATTTGCCTGATTCTAATTAGAAGTGTTCTTTCTGCTGCCTTTATTTTTTAGACTTCTTTGTTGCTTACACCATCCATGGAATTCTCAGTATCCTTCTGTATAAATGTTATACCGGAACATACCTATTCTATTGTAAATAGACGCTCCCACAGATAAGTAGTAGCAGTTGCCAGTGGAGCTCAGTGAGTCGTGTGAGTCAGTCAATATCAGGCATTAAAGTATGAGCCCCACAACTAGATTGCTGCGTCATTAACTATTATTTCAAGTTCCTAACGTTTTGTACGTTGAACCTAATTTAGGACCGACTTAGTGAAATACAAGCCTCCACTGTGAAAACTACAACAATAACCATATTCCTGCTACCTCTAGTTTTCTCCTCATCTGTGGGGAGACTATCCATTTCGTGCCATATAAGAGGGTCCATATCACATAGCAATCGAGCACTGTTTTCTTTGTTTCTAACAATTTTTTCCATTTCTCAATACTTTGCTTAACTTTTGGAATGCTTCTTTCACTAGTCTGATACATGTTCAGATCTCAGTATAGCATTTTCCATCCTTAGTTTAACATAGTTATATATGTTATATGTGAAATGATAATTTTTGTCTGACTTTCTGGGAGAAAGAGTTATTATTTACTTACACTATTTATGTTTGAACTATTTTCCTCCTCTTTCCCCCAAATTCAGGCAGAAATTATGAGATCTCTACTGGGTGAATATTAACTTAAAATAAAATTTATATTTCAAGGAGAAATTTTAAAATTACACAGAATTAAAAAAAAGAGAAAAAAACTTTATCAAATGATTAATCTGCAATAATGATACATGGCTTTAAGCATGTAATTTTAGTAAGTTTTTAGAAGTTCTATACTCTAGACTTTATATGCTTTTAAATAGAATTTAACATGTTTCTGCAAAATAATTTTGTATGTCCTTGTGTCTGACACTGACTATGCTTTTAAATATGATTTCATTAGAAACAAAGAAGAGTACCGAACTGTTCGATAATTTTTGTGATGTCAATGAACACTCGTTACCACATTTGCAATAACAACAAATACTCGTTGTCACTTTTGTAATGTTCGTTAGAGTAGGGACTTTGTAATCACAGATACAAATATTTACACCATTGAACAATACTGGTGTCAGACACCTTCAAATATCATTTGCGCTAATAGTATTTGCTCGATAATACTCACTCAAATAGTAATCCATATAGTGATCCAGAAAGAGAAATAGTGTATAGAACAAAGTAGAGAATAATGGTCCATATAGTAATATAGGATAGACTAAAAAAAACAATCCTAATAGTAATATAGGATAGACTAAAATAACGATCACTAAGACATCACTTGACTTCCTACTTATGCATTTCTCCCATGGTCACGTGATCCACTTAATTCAATAATGGGATCGCCTGAGTTTGCTCACTGGTGATCTATGTTCAAATACAAGTGTTGGCAGCAACACTTTTTATTCCTATATAACAGTAACATTAGTCCTCTTACATGGCAGTGAATGCTGATCAATCTTCTCACAGATGAATGAGAGATTTGAAACAAAGAAAAGATTATTGAACTGTTATGTAATATCAATCCTCCTATATGGCAGTGAATGCTAACCAATCCGCAAAGATAAAGAGGAGACTTGAGACAGCAAAAATGCTGTTCAACAGAAGAATACATATTCATACTATGGAAGCAACAGCAATGTTTTAGAGAAAAAGGAAACGAAATAGATATTTATCAGGAAATAACATCTGAATTTTTGGGACAGATAATGAGGAAATAGAGCATGGAAAATCTGATACTCACAGGACAGATTGAAGGCAAGAGGGACAGGTGAAAACGATGCATAACCTACCTTGCGAGATTGAGTAAATGGCTGGCAAAACAAAGTTTAGTAGAGATAACAAAAAGAGAAAATTTATTAAGTGCTACAATGAACAGGGAATTGTGGAGAGCCATGATCGCCTACATCCTGAATGGACATGGCACAAAGAAGAATGAGCTTGAATAAATAGATGGCTGAAGAAGCTTTAGGAGAGATAACAAAAAAAAACTATATTTATTAAGTGCTACAACAGACAGGAAATTGTGGAGAGCTATGATTGCCATGATTGCCAATGTCCTGAAGAGATATGACACACAGAAAAAGTAGTTGTTGATTCAAAATGTGCAATAAAAATGATTAAAATTAAATGAATTCGAATCAAAAGAACAGACCTAGAAAGAACAGGAATTTTGCCCCTTATTTTTAATTCGCAGTGAATAGAAGTCGTCTACTCATTGGATAAAATTAAGCCTCTATTATTGCCATCATTCTAGATTGTGCAGTTTACGGTTTTGCCTGTTGTTAGTAATAGGCAGGATAGTAAAACTTTAAGTTTAAGTCTCCAAGATTTGTACAGAATTGTGTCACAGGTCAATAACGGATTAAAGAGTTTGTTTTTTTTTTCAATTTGATGATATGGACATGTGTTCAATCCCTGGGTTGGGTAGTACAGACTCACAGCAATATATTGAGAAGTGCGAAGAACTAGGCATTTCGGATCGATTGACACCTAAATCAGACCGGAGGGTGCAACAACCGAAAGGTTTTGACAGTGACAACAAAGATAAGGCAATTTTAACTTACTGGAATAACATATTTGAAAATGTTGGATAATCCTAAGAAAGCAATTCCTTCTGTTAAGGGCATTAACTGTTTGAGCCATGATGACTGCTTTACCGGTGGTTCAGAAAAATGACTTAGTGCCCAGTTACCGGTTGAACAATAATAGAGAAAAATGACTTAATGCCCAGCCACCGGTTGAACGGTCGGTAAAAACTTGTAACTATTCTTATATCTACCGTGAAACATTACATATCAATTATTTGTGAATATTGACCCAGGAGCTCAGACAGAAAGGTTAAAATTGTACAGGAACGCAGGGCTCAAAGTGTTAAAACATATTTTTGTGAACAAACATGTGAGATTTTAAGATGTGTAGTTTACAGGGAGACTAACTACATTATCCGAATATTGCATTAAATCAACATAGCATTTCCACAGCAAGAAGATTAAATATTAAAATCAACGCCAAAAAGTATAATGCTTAAATATCATCAAAATATTTCTGAAATAATTTTTTTCCTTTTGTTGTCTCATGAATTTGATTCATTTAGATGGAAAATGCGCAAAATCTTTTGAGCTCTGAAATAATCATTTTAATTTTTTCGGTTACATTTCCCAAGCTGCTTTCCATGACCTAAATTTGCCACACCCTTTCCAATAAACAAAACAAAAATTCAATAACATGGACACACCCTGTCATATTTGGGAACTAGCTGTAGCCTAATTATGATTTATGTGCCTGATACCACCAACAAATAATTAAAAATAACATATCACAAGAATCAGTAAGTTTAATGAATGTCTCTGATATTATTTTAGAAATTGATAGGTAATTTCTACGAAGCTCTAACTCCCACTGTAAGTATCATTAACAATGGCTTCTATGAAAGTAATAAGTATCTAATATACCTTCCCACAATTCCAAAAATATCTACTTTGTCATAGATTTTCCTAAAATAAGCAATCTATCTATCTATCTATCTATCTATCTATCTATCTATCTCTCTCTCTCTCTCTCTATATATATATATATATATATATATATATATATATATACAGAGAGAGAGGTGCCAGAGATGAAATCCCACTAGCACAGATCCAGGTCTAAGGTCTTCTTGGAGTATTGCCTCACTGACTGACCATGTCTTCAGGGGTGTAGCCATATTACCACACTTGGCCAATTGTGGGTTGATGAGGCTATTTAAACCATAGTTTGAAGTTTTGAATTGAGTTGTCCTTCCTCTAGACCAGTTTCCACCCAAGGCTAGAGGACACAATCTGTCCTACTATTTATCCAAATTTGGGGGGAAAAGAGATGGTTTCATACTTTTCTCAAGGTTATTTGCACATAAGTGAATGTAGCCAACTCAGCTGGAATTCAAATACAGTTCTCTGTTTCCACAATCGGAGTCACGCTCCATTACTCCACCATGCCTCCGATATATATATATATATATATATAATGCCCATACCTATATATATATATATATATTTTGATAAACGTGCAATCAATTTACAAATTCATGAATTATACACACATAATAATAATAATAATAAGTTGTGCGTTCATGTACAAATATGGTGATGAACAAATTTTTTACTGGTAAATTTTCTGTCAAAGTGGCATGAACTATATTGTTCAATAATTACAGTAATGTCGCACTTATTATCCAAAAGTCGCACTTGGATCAGTTATTTTAATTTCGATAAACGTGCAATCAATTTACAAATTCATGAATTATTCACACAACTGTAAAAAATTTTAAATCAAACTCAGCGTTGCTATTGCACACTCCAAAAACAATAACTCATTTCCAATAGCATTTTCGGATACAACAATACATATATTTTCGTTGTCCTCTTATTAATAAGCGAAAAAACAAGAACAACATCTATTCCATACCTGAAGATGTCTGTAGGAACAGACGAAAGCTTGTAGTAAAAATAAGAACTAATGCGGCAGAAATTTATAGAAACAAGGATCTTTTCATTCATAACGGATTCGGGAGGTTTTTGTATATTATTTGAATTGTTTGCGACGATGGATTTCTCACCAATTAAATCATTAAATTTGTTTTTTGAAATTCATGAATATATATATATATATATATATATATATATATATATAATATATAATACCTATATATATATATATGTGTATATATATATATATATATATATATATATATATAATGCCTATACCTATATATATATATATATATATATATATATATATATATATATATATATATATATATAATGCCCATACCTATATATATATATATATATATATATATAATGCCCATACTATATATATATATATATATATATATATATATATATATATATATATATATATATATATATAATGCCCATACTATATATATATATATATATATATATATATACCTATATATATATATATATATATATATATATATATATATAATGCCCATACCTATAAACAATAATGGGTATGTCCCCATTCACATAAATACAGTAGTAAATACTGTATGTTGGTCTGCAGTTGGAGATTCATTGTGGAATTCACTTGACTCATTTCTAGCAGTTGATTACTTTTACGCACCAATGGCGATTCTTATATGTGTTGTTCTTGTCCTAAGTATTATCATTCATTACCAACCTTTGTTTGATTATTCTATTCAGTAACCTTCCCTAGGTTATAACAAATATATTCTTTTGTTTTAGAGTAAAATACAGTGATGTTCGATAAAAGTGACTCACCTGATTTTTTTTACTAAAAATATTTTTGTCTATTGTTTTTGGGGTTAAAATAATTTTTAATCTTACTAATATAAAGACCCCTTCCCGACCACCTAATAAAAAAGTTTACTCACCCTAAGGTATTCTATCGATAATTATAATTTTGGATATTAATGAGATTTAGGGAAAAACTCTGTGCAAAAAACTGACTCACTTATTTCCTGCAACTAGTAATCAATAGAAACATAACCGAACAGCTTTAAATAAAGAATAATAGAGGTATAATTTATTTATAATAGGTAATATAGTTCGAAATATTTAATAATCTATGGGTCCTCCTTTATTTTGAATACCCTTTTCAACCCTTTTTTGGCATTGACTTGATTAGGTTCTGGCAAATCTCATCTCCAAGCATTGAATTCCATTCGGATATGAAATTCACAATAAAATCCTCTTTATTGCTCAACTACTTTCTCGAGAGCCTGTACTTTATAATGCACCATAAGTTTTCTATGCGATTCAGGTCAGGAGATTGGGGTGACCATGTCATAACACTTACCTGCTTCTCATCAAACTATTCCTTCATCAATTTTGATTTATGACAGGGAGAATTATCCTGCATAAAAATGAGCTTGTGGGGGTCGATTTGCACACTTTCAGCAGAAGGGAGCAGACAAGACTCTAAAATTCTCTTGTACTGCTCGCTCCTGAGGGTCTTTTTAATAGGTTTTAGGAAACCAGTTCCATGAAAAGAAAAGCATCCCCAGAAGATTATACTGAATGGATGCTTGACAGTACTTACTGCTAAATTCAAAGAGCTTGCAAAGCTTCTTCTTCGGATTTTAGTTCGCTTATCCTTTGAATTTAGTTCAACTTTCGTTTCATCGAAGAGAATATTCTTCCAGTCTTCCACGGTGAAATTTTTGTAATAATGAGCCCATTCAAGTCTCTTGGCTTTGCTGGCTTTGCTTATTAGTGGCTTAAATCTTCGTGTACAAGATTTGTAGCCTTGTTCTAACAGCCACCGACGGACTGTTGAAGAGGAAAGACTAACACCTTGCTCTTCGCTTCGACTGACTGCAATTTCTTGTCTAGTTATAGTCCTATTCTTTGCAACTTCTCTCTTGATTACCCTGCCAGTTCTATCATCAATCTTTTTCTTTTGTCCCCTTGTTTCCTTCTTTGGAGCAGGAGTGGCATCATTATGTGCCCTGCGAGGTTATAGCAATTTCTGCAATTTCGCTTGTAGACTTGCCTGCTCTTGAGAGAGCAATAATAGATGCCTTAACTGGTTCTGAGTGGCTATTACAAGCTGTTTTTATACTGTATGTGGCTTTCTGGAATACTCTAGATTTTTTAAGCTATTCTAGAATTCTCTAGAATATTGTCCTGCGTGTATTGTAAAATAGTTTTCAATATTTTGTCAAAAGCTCTTTAAATTTACCAGTTTAATCATTAGAATGTGATATCTGAGTCACTTTTTTTGCACAGTTTTTTCCTGAATCTCATTTATATCCAAATTTATAATTATCAATAGAATACCTTAGGGTGAATAAACTTTTTCCTAGGTGGTCGAGAAGGGGTATTTATATTAGTAAGATTCAAAATTATTTTAACCCCAAAAACAATAGACAAAAAATATTTTTAGTAAAAAAATCAGTTGAGTCACTTTTATCGAACAGCACTGTATGTTACAAATAAAGAAGAGTAGAATTCAGTTTTTCCACATATGACATCCTGGTCTTGTGCTTCTAATATGTATTTCAGGATTCCTGATAAAATATAAAGAAGGATGTTATTGTTCCTAAGATGGCATCTCCATTTAAGTTATTTTTTTCTGATTGCTGTAACATAGGTTCAGTGTGCTTTTTCTATATATATATATTTATTATGGTAATTGTTCTGATGAACTTTCTGCTATGAACTTAAGCATAGTTCTAGATTGGCAGCTAGGTCTCATCATTTTACAGTTGAAATGCCTAGATGTAACCATAAGTTCTATGCTAACAGCTTCTTAATCTGATAAGTATGTTCATGGCATTTGTTCTGATGAACTTTCCTCTTTGGTACCTAGACTTTATGAATTTAAGCATAGTACTAGATTGGCAGTTAGGTCTCATCGTTTTACAGTTGAAATGGCAAGATGTAACCATAATTGCCATGCCAACAGTTACTCCTCTTGCACTTCTCATTTGTGAAACTCTTTTCCGACTTCTTGCTTTCCAATCAACTTTCATTATCAAAAATTTAAATGCATTGTCAATTATCATTTTCTGTTTTCTTAATTCCTGTTCTTTTATTATTCTCTCTTTTATAGTTTTTTTTTCCTCAAATTCTCTTTCATTCAGTAACCCCTTGCATCTTGGTGGGTTTTATGGACAATTTTGGGTTGGCGAGGCTATCTAAACCATAATTTGAGGTTTTGAATTCAGAGTTGTCTTTCTCATAAACCAACTGCCAACCAAGGCTACTGGACACAATCTGTCCTGCTGTTTACCCATATCTGTGGGGGAGAAGTGAGATTCATAACTTCCCCAAATATAAGTGCTAACTCTTTCACACTTCTCGCATCTTAGTGCCTTTATTGCCTTGGTTGGAGTAAAAAAAAATACTGATTATCTACCATACAAACGGTAGTTTGTTTTACATTCTACTTGGTTAAAGTCGATTGGAACTTATCTAGGAAGATGAGCGAAAGTTTCTTTCTTTTTTTTTCCTCTGTTAACATTTTCCATTATCTTTCATTTCAAAGAGAGGTTATATCTCCATCCACAAGCATATTCTATATTGTTCCATCATTGTCCACTTTGTGCTTACTCTGAAGCCGACTAAAAGGAGGAGCCTGTCCAGCGGCTGTGTAACTGGAACAGATGTAAGATTTGATGAGGGTTGCATTTTTCATAACAAGCAGGCTTCACTCTCGGGAAAGATTGAATCGGCAATGCCTGATACTCAACATCTCCTTCAAAGAATCTACAGCTCGCCACCATGTGCAGGAGACAAAAATGATATCATCACAAATAAGAAAGCATTAAACACGTGTCTTTAATAAATAATCACAACCCATATCAAAGAAATACTTGTTCCTCATGACCCTCTAGAATCCCCAGACATGCTTTCTTGCAAATAAGATGATTAGAATCAGCACTTCAATTACAATACAGCGATACAATCCATGTGCATCTTTGTGAGAATACAATTTTAGTGCTCTGTTATTTTGTCTTAAGTAGCAGCCTTGGCCATTGCAAAGAATGGCAGTATCACGATGTAAATGCTTAAGCAAACTGAATATCAACCATTGCCAAGAAAAGAGATTTTGTGTCATTTAAGAGATGATGCATTTGTTTTATTTATTTTGTTCTAAGCATAGCTTGACACAGCTTAAAGCATTTTCTTTGTGGGTAAAATCTGTTTCAAAAGTAGTTTCAACACATCGTCAGAACATTCTTTATTCAGTCTCTGTGTACAATGAAAAATGTTGTCCTTCACTGTGTCACCTGAAGACATTTGATGCAAAAGTATCCACTCACGCATTTTATACAATATGAGAAAAATCTGAGAAGCATCTCTGAAATTGGCTCAGATCTTTATCCCTTATGTAACTAATATTATTTACAATTATTCTAATGCTTATGTCCGCATCACATTGAAACACCAGTTTCTGTACAATCATCAAAGTTGAGCAACATCGAGCCTGGTCAGTACCTAGATGGGTGACCACTTGGAAATACCAGGTGCTGTAAGCTTGGATGTACAGGGGGTGTAATGGATAACAGCTCAGAATTTTTAATCGGACAGCTAAGTTCCAATTCCCATTGGGTTCGTTATATTCACTTACATGTAAATACCCTTTGGAAAGGTATGAATCCACCTCTTCTCCCCTCAGCTATGGGTTAATTAGTAAGACTTGTATCACTAAACTATTATTATCACAAAAAAAATTGTTACAATCTAAAAATATTTTCTTTAAAAACTTTAAAAATCTGCGAAGGGTTGATACGCCATAGACAACAAATCAGTTCATCAATGAAATACTGATTAGTTATACAGTGATGTCTCTTAGATTTATTTACATTCTCTAGTATATAAATATATAGAATACTGTGACCACAAAATGAGGGATCAGTTTATGTACTGATTGTAATATAGAATTGACCCCCCTATTTTATATCCACATCAAAATCAAATTCTGATTAGATATAAATCCACTTCTCCTGCTCTCTCCCCAGCTATGGGTTAATTAGTAAGACTTGTATTACAAGACCATTATTATCTCAAAAAAAATTTTACAAACTAAAAATATTTTCTGAGTTTAAATAACCTGAAAAGGTTGATAAGCCATAAAAAACGAATCAACCAACTAGTAATCCTTCTCCTCCTTCTTCTATATACCATGTCCTTTCAAAATATAGGCGATCATCGTTCTCCACAACTTCCAATTATTTAAGGCTCTTAATAAGGTTTCTTCTTTTCACCGTCCCTCCCAGCCACTGTTCTACCATTCATTTACATAAGCTCGTTTGGTAGTTTACTCGCTGTTTCTTTCAGGCCCTCTTGAAATCAATATGTCCTGTGAGTGTCAAATTCTCCAAACCCTCTTTCCTCATTATGTATCTGGGAAATTTCAATTGTCTCTTTGTGATTCAAAATATAAGTGTCCTTTTTGTTTCCATTTTCCTTAAAACTTCCTCATTACTCACATTCAAGCCATAGTATTCTCAGCATCCTTCTGTAGAACAACATCTTTGTTGCTCCAAGTCACTTCCCAATCTTTTTTGAAATGATCCAGCATTCACACAGTTTAGCACACTTTTCTTTATTTTTAATGAGATTTTCCAGCTTCTTAATACTTTGCATAGCATTTGGAAGGCATTTTTCACTATTCCAGTAAGTATCTGTTGTTAGTATAAACATTATATTTAGTGATATTCAAGTTTTTGAGTAGATATCCTTGTGTTTTTTTAACAGTGAAATTCTATCTCCCAGCATAGAAATTGAAAGTCTTACTGAAGAAAATAAATCTTTCAGCAGGAATTGAACCTATATTCCCTTTTTGAACTTGTAAGTGATTTTCAAGTCAGATTTGCTTTACATTTAAGCTACCAGAAGCTGTTACAGCAAAGCAAGTCTTAATTTTCTTATTTAAGAAATAAACATCTCATGGGACATTTCAGTTTATATCTGCTAATTTTTATTTTTTGTAAATGGAGACATAAACAAAGTAATTATTAAGCAATTCTTCTTTATGTGCCATGTCCCCCTGAGAATGTAGACGATCATAGCTCTCCACAACTTCCTGTCCCTTGTAGCTTTTAATAAGCTTTGTTTTTCTATTATTTCTCCTAAGCACTGTTCCACTATGCATTTACTCAAATTCACTTAGTATGTTATGAGTTATTTTCCTCTGTCCTTCTTGACTGCAATCTGTCCAGTGAGTATCAGATTTTCTAAGCTCTCCTTCCTCATTATGTGACCTAGAAACCTCAACCGTTTTTTTCCTAATGTTAAGTATTAGTTTCCTTTCTGTTTCCATTTTTCTCCAAAAATATATAGTTTTAAGGTCTGCTATATTTATGGGTAAAAGTGCTCAATATCAGGGATAGAGGATATGTAAAGTTAACAAGCTGGACTATGAAGTAGCTAGAAATAACTGCATTCAAATCCACAGTTATTTCTACTCAATAGTATTTAGAATAATTTGAAACATAATCATTGGCACCCACTGAATAACCATCAGGATAATACGAAATACTACCCATAACACACCATTGACAGGCATGAAATTTACTGTGGCTGCTGTTTTTTTACTTTATATACAGCACCTTTTATACGCATGCACATGAACACACACACACACATATATATATATATATATATATATATATATATATATATATATAATAATACAGATTGTATTTCATAAAAAATCTCTATTTCTGAGATGTAGTATTATGTATACTATTTACATTAATCAGACTATTGTCCTCATCTTTATTTAACACAGCATTTCGGCCATTGTATGCTCCGGCCTTCTTCAGGTGGTTGGAATGTTGAACAGGACCCTTTTTTTCACTCACTGGGGTAGACTGTTCTAGTTCCATAGTCCATGTCTAATGGATGTCAGTTATCAGTTACCTCCTGTTAATTCACCTCTCCAGGTTTTCCACTGCTTTAACCAGGACACAAGAGTTGTGAGTTCATCACAACTCTTGTGTCCTGTCACTGGATCTAACCAACATCTTTATCCAATGTGCCATGTGTCCTTGTATATAGTAGAATTAGTGGAGTAATGGATTGCAGCTCAGATTGTGAAATTGGAGAGCTGAGTTTGAATTCCAGTTGAGTTCATTACATTCACTTACCTCCTTAGGAAAGGTATAAATCCATTTCTTCTACCCCGCCGCCAGCTATTGGCAAAATAACAGGACAAACTGGGTTCTATATCCATGGATGGCAACTAGTCTAGGAGAATGAAAAACTGAAATCAAAACCTCTAACTATAAATAAATATTAGGGCAGTCAGGGCTCTGTAGCCAAGGTTTGCAACCACACTAGGACACCTCTGAATTCAAATCCAGAGCTAGAGTCCCAAGAACAGCTTGATGTCATGTTGAATTTCATTCTGGCAACTCCTGTGACAACACTGGTGCCAAGCTGTATCAGCCTCTGCCTTTCCTTTGGACAACATTGGTGACATGGAGTGGGGAGACGTGCTGCATGATCTCTCATAAAACTCTGACCAGGCCTGCACCCTAGATCCATGGTCTCTCAAGATCAACAGTTACCATATATATATATATATATATATATATATATATATATATATATATATATATATATGCCAGGTGTAACAGCAAAATTGCCCAATTGTTAGATTAAGCTTTGAACCATTATATCTTAGAAATAATTCAAGACATCTCACTGGAATTCTCTGAGGTTTTTATAACACTATTGAACTCTGCTTTGAACAATAAAAATGAATTTAGCCTTAAGTTGAAATGATGATCTCCCTTGTTGCTGTGACCTCCTGATCCACTTTTCATCTCTACTGTTCCCTATTTTTAAGATTTATTCACCGTTCTCTTGATGGTTCTTCAATGGACTTTGAATATGGAAGCCAGAGTTTGAATGTTGGTACCATTACTGAAGACCTGAATGATCTGTTTCCTCTCACCGTTGCTCAGTTGGGATCATATAGTAGGGCTGACACAAAACGATTTTAGCCTGTTCTCTTTCTAGCTGAATAACTCAAAGTGTTTTTCAGTGATTCTTACGACAGATGGAGTCAACATTGGTAAATGAATAAATCTGAAAACCTGGAAAAAAGAAATTCGATTAGTTTAGTGGTTTTTAGGTACTAAAGATTTAGTGGGGTAGCCAATTATTCCATGCTGTTACACCCAGTATATATAATGAAAAAAAATATAGTTATTTTATATTTATGGATATAAACGCTCAATATCAGGGATAGGGTGTATGTAAGTATAAAAGTGGACACTGAGGTCAACACAGTATTCTGGCTTGAAGATTGTGTTGAAGTATGAAACAGACTGTCGCCACTCAGTATTGACCTCAGTGCCCAGTTTTATATATATATATATATATATATATATAGTACAGGTAACCAATCCATTGGTATATAACCCATAACTCATGTCTGCTAGATCTCAATTTACAAAAAGGTAGTATTCATATAAAATACAAATTTTATTCTAACCTAATTATGTATAATAATGGATCATATGCAACATAGATGTGCAATTCAACTAGAAAAACTTAAAATAAATACAATGTATCTAAATACAAATTAGAGACACTTCATAATAGATCATTCCATCTTAAATAAATCAATGTTTTGTCACAATTTTTAACATCAGCTTGAGATTTTTCTTCTTAAAAAGTTAAATAATTTCAACACATTCAACATTATAGATAAAACATAGACTTATGTTTTTTTAGACTTATTGTAAGCAAAACAAATTTGCAGATTTGTACACAGAAAAAAAAGAAACCTCAGAATGACGACAAAATCTGTGAAAATTTTTAATCCTTTAATAATCAGTTGTGCTTAATTTAATTTGTAATGTATATAAATGTAAACAGAAAAAAAGCAAATGTTGATAAAATAGTGAGGGTCACAAAGCATTGCCCAGAACTCCAATAAGAATCTGAATGTAAATATTGTAAATAATAATAGCTCCTCCTTCCAGAAATTCAGATTGAAATAAATTCATCATGTCTTGCAGTAAATCTCTTTAAAAAAAAAATGATTTTCAGTGATTAATTGACTAATTGCTTTATATCTTCTCTAACGATCAGTCATGATTGATTTTTTTCTTTTTTTGCTGATTTCCTTCCTCAGATTTTAAGTCTAATGAGTTAAAAGATGAAATAATTTTTCTCCTATTTCCACGTTTTCTGTAACAGCTTCTCGTCCATAATTGTATGTAGATTTTTAGCTGAATTTTCATTATCATTATTTCAAAATGCTTCTATTCTTTTTATGTGCCATGTCCTTTCAGGATGTAGGCAATCATGGATTTCCACCTCCCTCTATCCCTTGCAGCTCTTAACAAGTTCATTTCCTCTGCTTCCTCCCCCAGACCACATTCTGTCATTCACTTGCTTAAGTCCACCAGGTATGTCAAGCATTGTTTTCCCTTGTCTCTCTTTCCTTCTATTCGACCCATGAGTATCAGATTCTCCAGCCCCTCCTTCCTCATTATGTGTCCCAGAAACTTCAGCTGCCTCTTCCTTGTTTGCAACCTCTTTAAGATCTCATCATTGCTCACACACTCGGTCCATGATATCCTTAACATCCTTCTGTAGAACCACATCTCTGTGCCTCAAGTTTCTTCATCTTTGAGGAAATCATCCAACATTCACTGCCATAAAGAAGGACAGATGTCACGTAACAGTTCAGTATTTTTTTCTCCACTACCAAAGAAATCCTCCTGTCTTGCAATACTCTGCCCAGCTTTTGGAATGCGTCCTTGGCCATACATAATACAACAAAATTTAAAATGCAACCACCCACACTTCCAATTTTACAGCACTTGGTATTCCCAAGCAGTCACCCACATAAGTTCAGACCAGGCTCAATATTGCTGATTGTATAAAAATATAAGAACTGGTACTCCAATGTGATATAGCCATACTTTCTTTTTATGCGCCATGTCCTTTCAGGGTGTAGATGATCATGGCTCTCCACCTCCCTTGCAGCTCTTAACAAGTTCCTTCCCTCTACCATCTCCCCCCAGACCACGTTCTGTCATCCACTTGCTTAAGCGCCCGCCAGGTATGTCATGCGTTGTTTTCACTTGTCTCTTTTTCACTCTGTTCAACCCATGAATATCAGATTCTCCAGGCCATCCTTCCTCATTATGTGTCCCAGAAACTTCAGCTGCCTCTTCCTGATGTTAAGTATATGCCTCCTCCTTGTTTTCATCCTCTCCAAGACCTCATCGCTGCTCACATGCTCAGTTCCTGATATCCTCAGCATCCTTCTGTAGAACCACATTTATATCATCTTGAGTCTCTTCATCTTTGAGGAAATCATCCAATATTCGTTGCTGTAAAGAAGGACAGATATCATGCAACAGCTCAATATTCTTTTCTTCATTACCAAAGAAATCCTCCTGTCTTGCAATACTCTGTCCAGCTTTTGGAATGCATCTTTGGCCATCCCAATACAACTATGGATCTTTCAAAACGTTTCCTGGATATTTAAACTTCCACATCTGCTTGATTCTTGTGTTCCCAACCTGAGAATCACATTTCAGGATCATCCTTTTACTGATGACTATGCTTAGTCCCTTCTTCTCACTCTCCCTTGCTACCTTCTGTAGGAGATTTTGTAGTTTCTTTTCTGGGTTTGCTATCAGTGCTGTGTCATCTGCGTATCTTATGTTGTTGCTGCCAGTTCTAAATCCTGGTTTGGTTTCCAATTCTCTCAGAATTGCCTCGCTGTATAGGTTGTGCTGGTCAGGTGAGAAGACGCATCCTTGCCTTGCGCCTCTTACTATTTTTGTATATTCACTAAACCCATTCCCTATGCATATGCATGCTGTTTGCTGCCAGTATAGGTTCTTGATTATTCTGATATCTTTCCCAAATATATCAAGGTTGCTTAGCAGTGACATCAGATCCTTGTGGCATACTTTGTCAAAGGCCTTTGCATAGTCTATGAAAAATAGGTACATGTCCTTCTGCATTTGTATTGCTCTTTCTGATAACATTCTGAGCATGAAACTGAGGTTAATAATGATGTCATGCTCCTTACCTTAACACTAAGACATTCAGGTCTGCTATATCTCAATTTACAAAAGGTAGCATTCATATAAAATACATATTTTATTCTAACCTAATTATCTACAATAATAATGGATCATATGCAATATAGGTGAACAATTTAACAAGAAAAACTGAAAATAAATACAATGTATCTACAGGGTGTGATGGATAAATTGGTGTCTAAATTATGCAAAAATGAAAATAACATTGACATCTCATTTTAACAAATATTTACCAAAATTATGCAAAAATATCTTGAAATACTAAAGAGCAAATTTATTCAATATAATCATCATTGGCTTCAACCATGACCTCCAGACGACTCTTCTGGACAGTCTCATTGTTTAAGTTGGTGTATGCTGCCATAATCATGCCTTCAATTGATCTTTGGTGTTACAAGGAAATTTGTAAATCTCTTTCTCAGCTGTGCCACACACATAGTAATCAAGAGGATTGCACTTTGGGAAGTTAAGTGGCTAGATACAAGGAGTGATGTGGTCGCTGAAATTGTCTGACATGACTGGGTTCTCTGGCTTAGGTGGATGGCGTAGTGCAGAGTCCTGTTTCAGCAGCCACCCATAAGCATTATACAATCCCCCTCCACCTTGATTTAAATTAACCATTTCAACTGCAGACAGTAAATCATTCTAAAATCTAGACTTATGGTAAGCAAGAACTGACTTCAAACTTCAGTCTACGCCGAGATTTCACTTGGAAATTTGAACAGATAAACAGTTAGATGCTTATCCGAGGATCTGATTTCCTAGCATACTTTAATTTGTCTGAATGCATGCATAGCCACACCTGTCCAGATAGCAGGACAAACATCAAAATGAGAAGAAAACAAACTAAGGTTCAATTGCAATTTTCTCTGCTACTCAACATGGCATAGAATACAGATATTCTGGACACTTATCCAGAACTTACCTAACCCTTCAATAATAAGGATATGTTTTTAAGACAAAACACCACATTAGAACCATAGGACCTCTAATCTGTTTTTCTCCTTGCTGATTACCTCCTGAAAATATGCATATGCCAGGAGTCACCAAACTACAGCCTGTGGGCCTGATCTAGCCCACAATGACAGTTCATCCAGCCCACTGCAGTTCTGTGCCACAAATGAGCTAAATAATAATTATTTATATGGAATTATCAATAGATTGTAGTTAAACTTATGTAGAAAAACTTAAAATAAATGTAAGCAAAAATGCTAAAATTTGGCCAATCTGATTTTTGCATCTGAGAGTGATAAAAGTTTTAGAAACATCAGTGAACTGGAAGGAAGAAATTTCTCTTGTTTTCCATGTTTCAAAGAGTTTTGAACTAGAATCTCAGAAGATGTCAACCTCAAGTTTCCAAAGAAGATTAATTATGACTCAAATAAGCATATTTGGAGAGATTTTCAGATCTCGAGAGAATTGTGAATGACATTCTTCTGTTCCAGAATCTGTTTGATTGTAAACTTGATGACGTGCCAGTTGAACTACAGTTGGAAGACAAAGTTTTGCAAGGAAGTGACTTGTTGAAAGAGAAGGATAGAGAAGGAAAACTTCTTAAATTTTATTGCTACTTATTTTTTTTTTTCTTTAATCAGTGTCACCCTCAAGCAAGGCAGTACAGCCATTAACAAGCAAGAGGTTTGAGGGTTTGGAGGAATTAGGAACAGAAACATTAGTAATGAGTAGAAAGTAAAAACAGCATTTTTTCAGTAGATAGTGATTGGCATTGTATTTAAATTCTTACAGATTAAAGTTGGCTGGAAAGCATGGAACCAGAAGGGAGTTCCACAAGTGAGAGGTGCAAGAAAAGAAATTGTTAGCATAGAAGTTATAGCTACATTTAGGCAGCTCAACTGTAAATTGATGGGATCTTGTTGCCATTCTAGTATTGAGCTTAAATTCATAGTCTAGGCACCATAGCAAACAGTTACCATGAAAGTATTTATAGAAAAAGCACAGAGAGGTAATCTTAAAGTGATGGACAAGTGACTGAAGCTGAGCTGCAAGATCAGGACCAGTAATATTGCTGATTCTTCTTTGTATCTTATCAATGAGCTCCAGGTAAATCACCAGGGCACCAGACCGTATATGGCAGCACTATTCTAAGCATGGATGAATGATGGACTTATAGATAAGCAAGATAGATTCTGGAGAGAAAAATTGTCTTGCCTGGCACAGTGAACTGACTTTCTTAGCAGCTGACCTAGCAATGGATTCAATATAGTCTTTCCAATTCATGAAGCTGAGAACATTTGCTCAAGAAGATGCAATGAGTCATTTTCCTGGAGGATAGCATCAGCCATACTGATGGAAAGCAGAGAGGAGTCTCTCAGATGATTAATGAAGAAAAGTTTAGTTTTGGAGGCATTAAAATTGACAAGCCACCTTTTTCCCCAGTTAACAACAGTCTTGAGCTCGTTTGTACATTGGTTGCCATTTTGACCTTGTCTGACTAATCCGCCTTAGTTCCAAGGCAGGAGTAAATGGTAGTGTAGATGTCATCGGTAAAGTCATTAAGAAAGATTAAAAACAATGTAGGACCAAGGATGGAGTGCTGGGGGACACTCGCATTTGTATGAACGGATGTAGATGAGTGGCCATTCATGATAACTTTCACTTCATGATTTGATAGGAATGACTGGAGATCCTGTAAATTTTCAGCTTTCAAAGTTGAGGAAATTTTCCTTTCCAATGTTTGGAACAATTGATGTCTGTTAACAAACCTTTTCAAAAATGAAGTATTTAAAGTCAGCATATCAAATGAGGTTGACTGATGAACATTTAAAAGCAATTCTCTTGGTTTTCAAAAGGTAAATGCCAGTTTCACAAATCTCATTAATCTTTTTGCTGCTTAGTTTGTGAGATTCTGATGTTTGCGAACTGGGTGGGATATAACTATTTTATTGCTAATGTCACCTTCTTTGATAACCTTTTGGTAAATAGACATGTTTGTTGTCTTTATTTTTTTGTGTATTTAGTGGATTGTATTGAACAAAATGGTTATCTGGCCTGCGTTCATTATTCTCTCAGTTATCTGGTCCTCTTTGAAAAAGTTTGGTGACCTCTGGCATATACCAAGGAGGAATTCCAACAGATGCTTTATACTAGAATTATCAACCCATTGGACAGTCCATATGCTTCAACCCTTCATCGTGTCCCTAAATCTGACCCAAACTCATTCTGCATTTGGTACAGTATATCAACAGACTACTATTCTGTCACACATGAGTATGATTTAACCTTAGGACTGCAAAACATGACAATATTCTCTAAACTATATTCTGTCAAAAACATATTACCAGATACCAGTCACCAATGAGGATATCCTAAAAGTTTCAATTTATAGTCTGTTTTGAATTAGAACTCTTTCTGATTCACTCTACACATGAATGCCAAGAAATTAAAACCAAAAATAAAAACACCGTCCTCTCTACAGGGGCTCCAAGCTTCACATCTGGCTCACAAAACAAGTCTCTTTAAAAAATACAAAATATAGTATGAAAATAAGTCAATCATAAATGTAGCTGCCAGGAAAATAAAAAAGTGGGTTTCTGAGTCACCAATTTGCCTTTAAGAATGCTACTTATAAACAACAAACAGATCTCACCAAATTCAACAAATCCTCCACCATAAAGCTCTTGGCATCCCCACCCCGCCAGTGATCTCAGTCAACTGACCCAACACATGTATCAACTCCAGGCCCTACTAACTCTACCCTTCCTCCAAGTGGCTTCCCTTGTCCACATAGAGACATTCCACTCACATCCTCTGTATCAGCAAAGAATTTTATGTTAACAATTCTTGTTTTCTTTTCCTTTTACCACACCAGTAATACTTGATGTTTTGTTTGTTCTCTCATGCTACCATATGTTTACAACACACATTTACAACCCCCTTTGGATGTTTTGAATTCTGACAAGTACCTTTTAACCTGAGAAATGCTGCACAAATATTCCAGTATCAGATATACAACATATTAAGCAGACTGCTCAATGTGTATGTGTACATTGACGATCTACTTATTGAAAGTCAAGATAAGGTAAATGCAAATCTCATTTGCACAAAGTTCTACATAAATTAGTACAACATAACCTAAAAATAACCATCCTGGGTATGACAATAAACTAAGTCCAAGAGCAAGGCCTCTGATCATGGTTTTGAGGAGTGTGGAGCCACCTCTTAATTGCTGGTGTTCCCAGGTCCACCCTGACTTGGGGTGGTAGCACCTGTTAGGGTCCCAGCTATGAGCAAATAGTTAACACTCATATTACATCCACATCCTGGGTATGACGATAAATTACATCTGCATCCTGGGTATGACAAGAAACTACATTCATGTCCTGGGTAAGAAGATAAATTACGTCCAACAGCAAGGCCTCTAATAATACATTTTTGAAAAAATAATGTTGCCAGCTGTACGTTTTTGAAAAAATAATATTACCAGCTATACATTTTTGAAAAAATAATATTACCAGCTATACATTTTTGAAAAAATAATATTACCAGCCATACATTTTTGAGAAAAAAATATTTACAGAAATGGATTTTTGACAAAACAAAAATATTACCAGGAAAAAAAAAACAAAGTTGTTGGCATTAGGCGGCCCATTGCGGTTGATATGCCATAAAAGAAAACTGTTATGGTGAAACACACCTATTCTATAGTTAATAGACTCTCCCACCTAATATAAGTAGGAGTAGTAAGAGAAACGAGGGTCAGTCAATGTCGGACAACAGTAGTCGACAGTTAGTCGAATACGAAAGTAGTCAGCAACCACAACCAGATTACTTTGTGTAATACCTTTTATATCATGTTCCTAACGTTTTGTACGTCGAACTATTTAGGACCAATTTAGTACAAATACAAGCCTCCACTGCGAAATAAATCCACAACAAAAACAAACCAAACCTAAAAAATAAAAAGAAGAGCATATTTGGTGTCGATCAGTTGCAATTCTTGGGCCATCAAGTTCAACAGTTGCAACGTTTCATAGGACACATCAGTTACTACCAATGGGTTATCCCAAATTGGTCTATGATACTCTCACCACTGACAAATGCTTGGTATGACAACAAACTACATCTTTGATTGGGAGGTTTTGACGAGTGTGGAATCACTTCTTAAGGTTCACGCTGACCTGGTGTGGTAGCACTTGTTCGGGTCTCAGGTACTGGCAAAAAGTGAACCCCCACAAAAGTTAATATGCTATTAAACAAACAAAATAAAATTGCAAAATCAGGCTCTCTTAAAACTCACTGCTGACATTCAAGCAAAACCACTTTAACCCCTGATGCAAGTACATCAGTCGTGGGCGCAGTGATATACACCAGGTGATAGGACTCATCAATTAGTACCAATGGGTTATACCAAATTGGTCTATGATACTCTCACCACAAATATCCTGTAAGACAAAGTAAAAAGCCATGCTGGGTATGACAATAAACTACATCTGGTAGCAAGGCCTCTGATCAGGAGGTTTTGAGGAGTGTGCAATCACCTCTTAATTTCTGTTGTTTCCAGGTGCACAATGACCTGAAGTGGTAGCACCTGTTAGGGTTCCGGGTATGGGCAAATAGGGAACCCCACCCAAACTAGGGTAAAAGAACTGAAGGTATAAAAATACATTTTCATAGTAAAAAACTTCTAGCGATAGATTTTTGTTAAAAAAAAAATACTCATCCTCCCAAGAAAATTAAATTTTGACATTAAATAACCCATAAAGAGTTGATATGCCATTAAACAAAATAAAAAGAAATAATCAGGCTCTCTCAAAACTCACTGCTGACATTAAAGTGAAACCCAAGCTTAGCCTCACACAATCAATATGCAGAACCTTTTTGAGAGAATGCTTAGTAATAAGTCTTGCAATTAAACATACAGATTCAGGGAAGGTTGAACGTTTACAATCTATATCAACAAAAAACCCCTGACGTCCACTTTGTCTTCACACTCTGACACCTCCAGAAACATCATTACCAAAACTATATATCACAGTTCTCAGCAGATATAATGTATATTAAAGGTAACCAAATACTGTTGTAGACTCACTCTCCTGAACTGATACATATTCCATCACCCAAGATATCCTCACCTATGTGCAAAAACAAGATCCTATCTCTATTTTTTTTTTGAGTTATGTTAACCCTGACCCAGGCCCGGGAGCCACTCGAGGTAGAGGGGTACAGAGTAAGAATTATAGTTTATACAGATATGTGGAAAAAATGAAGGTTAATCTTAGACATAAACAGGTTAAGATTATAGTGATTGGGAAAAACATCCTCTTGGGAGTTGATTTCACAGAGCAGCAGTTCTCAGGAAGTAGCTGCTTTAGTGGAACTTTCATCTCACCAATGGAATATGAATGGAATGATGGTGGATTGTTACAATGTGTGGGTCTTAGAACCAGTCATAAGATTAATGATGATGATGACTCTTGTGTATCAAAAAACATTGCTTTTTGTATTTGTACAAGGTTCAAAGTCTTTTAATACAACTTAAGGAAAACAGCTGAAATTCTGAACTATCATTAGTATTATATTTAAGCATGAAATAAGAATTAAATTCACCTGAAACTTGAGTAATTACGATGCATGATGAGGCTGAGCTAAAATTACCTATCAATAATAAAAGAAAATCTGTGTACAAGAACTGACCTGATTAAATTATTAACTGTGATTTTTTATCCCAGGCAGGGTTATTTAGTATCACATGTTTATTATTTTTCAAAATATTTCTTAATAATATTATCTGAACAAGCATCTTTATTTAAAATTGTTTATTTATTTTATATGATGAAAAATTCCCAGTGGAATCACTATTCCAAATAATACTTGTGTTTGGTAGGAAAAAAGTAATTCTGAAAATTTTCCATTGATCCGACTATTCCAGATGGTACTAATATTGGTTACAAAGAATACTTTTCTCACTGGTATGAATATTTCAGATGACACTAGTATTAGATACATAAAAAAATTCGGAAAAATTCCCATTGCTATGACTATTCCAGATGATACTTGTATTTGGTACAAAAAAGTACATATGAAAAATTCCCAGTCGTCTGACTATGCAAGCCATACTTGTATTTGGTAGAAAAAAAAATGTACTTCTGAAAAATTCCCATTGGTCTGACTATTCCAGACAGTACTAGTATAGGTTACAAAGAATACTTTTCTCGCTAGTATGAATATTCCAGATGATATTTGCATTGGATACATAATAAATAATTTCGAAAAATTTCTATTGCTCTGACTATTCCAGACACTTGTATTGGGTACAAAAAATACTTTTGGTAAGTTCCTAGTTTTATTACTATTCCAGATGATACTTGTATTTGGTACAGAAAAGTACATCTGAAAAATTTCTGTGGTCTGACTATACCAGCCAATACTTGTATTTGGTAGAAAAAAAAAGTACTTTTGAAAAGTTCCCAGTAGTCTGACTATTCCAGACGGTACTTGTATTTAGTACAAAAAAGTACTTCTAAAAAATTCTCACTGGCATGACTATTCCAGACAGTATTTGTATTTGGTAGAAAAAAATGTGCTTCAAACTACTTATGTACCTGTATTTGGTACAAAACAGCATGCTATTTAGTTTCACATATATTTAATTCTACTCATGCAACAAAAAATATTTCTAAAATTCTACTTCTTTTTCTTCTAACACTGACTTCTTTCCTACTTTCTTAAAAGTATTCTTAACTGAATTTTCAAATAACATTTTTCTTGTTCACTCTTCATTATTCATCATATCTTTCCATCAGTAAAATTAAATTGTGTAAACACTTCATCATCCATCTGCTGATTTGCTTAACACTCTGCATTAAGTTAGAATTCTTCCCCAGTTACCATCTTGCAGTTTGTTTGTGAGTTGCATTTGTTTTGAAAAGTGAGAAAACATCCCAAACTAGAGAAGCAGCTTTGCTAAAATGAGTTTTGTAGAGAAAAAAAAGTTTATATATATATATATATATATATAAAGAGAAAGAAGAAAGAAGACCCTTAACGCATTTACACAGTTATCCATCTGGCTTAAATCTCAAATGCTCAGAACAGATCTGCTTATTCATTTAACATCTACAGTTGTAGATCAAGTATGTAAATAGTAAATAGCTGCTTACCTACTTGCACTTGTCGGGTAGTAATTTGATAAGAAGAAAAAGTATTATTCTTATTATGTTTTTTTTTTAATCATTTCAACCCAGAAAGGCAATAAAGTCACTAAGACACAAGGGGTTACTAAGTGTTAGAATATGAAAAAAAATGCTATCAAGGAGATATAACAATAAAAAGAAAAGAATTAAGAAGACTGAAGATAATGATTGACTGTCTATATTTCTGAGATGAGGTATTATGTACACTATTTACATTATTCGGACTATTGTCCTCATCTTTGTTGCCATATTTATCACAATGTTTCAGCTATTCTACACTCTGACCTTCTTCAGGTGGTTGGAATGTCAAACTGAATCCTTTATTTCGCTCACTGCGGTAGACTGTTCTAGTTGCATGTGCCATGTTTAATGGATGTCAGTTGGTTGCTGAAGACATCAGGTTTATAATACCCAGAAATTCATACACAGATGTCCTCAAGGACACATGGTACAATGGATAAAGGCGTTAGTTTGATTCAGTGACAGGACCCAAACAGTGTGAGTTCAATACCCGGTTAAGGAAGTGGAGAACTTTCAGAAGGAAATTAACAGGAGATAACTGATAACTGACATCCATTAAACGTGGCACGTGGCACTAGAACACTCTAACCCAGTGAGCAAAATAAAGGGTTCAGTTTGACATTCCAACCACCTGAAGAAGGTCGGAGCGTACAACAGCCGAAATGTTGTAATAAATATGGCAACAAAGATGAGGACAATAGTCCGAATAATGTCAACAGTGTATAATGATTGACATTGCATTTAATTTTTTCAAGATCAGTGTTGACTGGGAAGCAAGGAAACAACTAAAAAAATGAATGACGAAGTTTAACTTAGGACAACAGCTAAAAATAAAACAAGAATACCGTAATAAAATAGACGTTTTTCTTTTGACACCATTATTACTGTTGTAGTGGAGTTATAACTCTAAGTAAATAATTATAAACCTCCTAAAAAAATACATACACATATATTATATATATATATATATATATATATATATATATATATATATATATATATATATATATATGTAAAAGTGACAAACAGCAAGACATGAAAACAACAAAACAAGTATTATTTATTATCTGATTGTTTATGTGCCATGTGTGATACACGCGTAGGCGATCATGAATCTTTTGATACATGACTGACCAGGCAGATTTTTTCCCACAGTAGGTTGCCATTTCTTTCTGCGGTAGACCAGTTGCCATCCAAGGCTATAGAACCCAGTCTGTCCTGCTATTTAACCATAGCTGGGGAGAAGAAGAGGATTCATACCTTTCCCAAGGGTATTAGCACTTAAGCAAATGTAATGGATTTGAATGGAATTCAAACTCGGCTCTTTGATTCCTCAATCCAAGCCGTTATCCATTACTCCACTAAGAGACAGTAATACTAAGTAAAATTGCAAGTTTTTCGGTCAAATGTAGATCAAATATGGATCAGGAATCTGACAGAAGGATAAGATCAAGAATAGGTAAAGTGTTTACAGTCTTTCTCGTGTTTTTTTTTAGGGTGGGGGGTATAGATGTAATAAAGGTTCAGATAATTTAGTTGGAAAAATACAAGAAGTGTCTGGGGTTTTCTTACTTCAAATTTTTGTTGAGTGCTGAAAGATAAATGTTACTATAATGGGCTGAAAAGGAAAAAAAAAAAAATTTTTGTTGCCACAGATGGTGGCAACCTGTCCATGTGAACTGCTTGTCCAAGAGTGAGAATGTCACATGTTTGTGTGTAGAGGAAAAAGTGCAGTCAATTGGTTTAAAATGAGTGAATTAATAATTATAATTTTTATAATTATTTTGTCATAATTGTCATTTGAAATTATAATTATTTTTTATGGAAAGAACAAAGTGCCAGCATAATTAATTTTTTTTACTCATGTATTTTTTTTTTTGGACATTACACTGTATACACTCTCAGTAATTTTTATTGTTTAAAAAAGCTATTTTTAGAATATTAATAAAACCATTACATATGAAACTGCATAGTAAATGCAACCACACCCCTTGGAACATTAAAAGAAGTAACCTTAGATATAAATTCAATTTAGGATGTTATAGTTTTAATATCTGTCTATATCTCTGAGACGAGGTATTATGATTACTTGCATTATTTACATTATTCGGACTGTTATCCTCATCTTCATTGCCATATTCACAACATTTCGGGGTCTATATCTCTGAGACAAGGTATTATGATTACTTGCATTATTTACATTATTCGGACTGTTATCCTCATCTTCATTGCCATATTCACAACGTTTCAGCCATTATATGCTTGGGATTTCTTCAGATGATTGGAATTTTCCTTCAATCTCTGACTATATCTCTGAGATGTGGTATTATGATTACTTGCATTATTTACATTATTTGAACTATTATCCTCATCTTCATTGCCATATTCATAACATTTTGGCCATTGTACACTAGGGCCTTCTTCAGATGACTGGAATTTCGAACCGAACCCACCCAGGTAGATTGATCTGGAAGAGCCATGGCATGTGGAACTAGAACAATCTACCCTGGTGGACAAAATAAAAGGTTTGGTTCAAAATTCCAGTCACCTGAAGAAGTCCGTAGTGTACAAGGACTGAAACATTGTGAATATGGCAATGAAGATTCGAATAACAGTCTGAATAATGTAAATAATGCAAGTTTGTTTTAAATTTAAAAGATACCTTTTTAAAATCATAAAAATTACTATAGAATGAAAAAAGGAACAAAAATGCAAAACAAAACTAAAAATTTAATTTTCATACAGTTTGATTAATTACAAATTATAAACGAATAATCATGTAAATAAACAATTGAAGAAATAACATCTTGTCAGTTCTCAAGAAAAATCTATAAATTGAGTTTTATATTGTTAGAGAAAATTGTGGATACAGTTATCTCCCTTTCTAAGGAACTCTCTAAAAGAAAAAGGGATAATTTAATACTTCCTTTACTTTTCTGCTGTATAATCAGTTGGGGAATAAACTTGCCATGTTGCAAATTTCTTGTTTCATTCTCCTTTCTTATATACTTCTTGTCGTTATTTTATGTTGACTTACTATTGCAATCCAACAAGCTATGGGCTCAACTTAACACACAGTTTTATAAAAATTTATCAAAATAGCTTTGTAAAATGATAAAAATGACAGAGAGTAATAGTGACATCAAGAGAATCAGCCATTTCATTGACAACAAGCTGGAGTAATTTTTATGCATTACAGCAGCTGTACTCTTTATTGCAAAAATGACAAGAACAATGCGTATGGATTTGAGGACAAAAAAGTCTCCACTTAGGGTACATTTTCCCCAAACCTGTTACATTCCAATCACCATTTCTTTCTGTCCATGTTCTTTTTTGTCTCTCCTCTGATCAAAACAAGAATCATTCTTTTATGACTAAAAATATATGTGAAGTAGCTTGTTGTGATAACAGTCTGTATGCCTTAGGTGGGAACAGGTCTTTGCTCTTGATTATGATTTGCAAGTTTTCTTCGGTTTTCAGGGTTGGAGCTTTATACACTTTAATATAGCTTTTTTATTATTTTAATTATCAATTTCATTTCATTTTCACACATTATCTCGGTGTGTTCATATTGATCGATGTATCTTTATCAGTTTTTCATTATCTATACATATCTACCCAATCTGTTTATATCTATCTCAGTTTCTGGATACCTATATATTTCAGTCTGTTGATATCTACCTATCTATATCTCAGTCTGTTGATATCTCTCTATCTATACCTCAGTCTGTTGATATCTCTCTATCTATACCTCAGTCTGTTGATATCTCTCTATCTACCTCGGTCTGTTCGTATCTCTCTATCTACCTCGGTCTGTTCGTATCTCTCTATCTACCTCAGTCTGTTCACATTTATCTACTTTTTTGTTATTCATTATTATTATTTTATTTATCAATTTTATTTAATTTTCCCACACTATATCAGTTTGTTCATATCTATCTATCTATTTACCATACCTGAGGTGGGAGAAAGGAGAGCCAGATTCATGCCTTTCCCAAAGTCATTAGTGTGAAAGTAAATGCAACAAACTAGAATTTGAACTTGTATCACTGATTTTACTTTTCGCAGCAGTATCTGTTACATAAAAAACACATCCCTGAGAAGATATAATGGTGGATAAACAGCAACTATGGATTTGCATGACTAAAAGGTTTTGTCAGAAGAGGGATGGAAACCTTTGCATCAAAATAATATTTGAAATGTTGAGTAATGTCATAGAAAAGTAGGAGAAATACTTAGAATGCTCGAAATTTTGCATCCATCTTAACATTTAAAAGAGAGCATAAAATCACAGAAAGCTGATATGAATACTTCCAGAACCTCCTCAATCTTTTGAACAAAAGAAGAGGTTTATCCCTTGTTTCCTTATTTACATTATTTGGACTATTGTCCTCATCTTTGTCACCATATTTATTATGTTTCAGTCGTCGTATGCTCTGGCCTTCTTCAGGTGGTTGGAATGTTGAACTGAACCCTTTATTTCACTCACTGGGATAGACTGTTCTAGATGTTGAACCAATTTTCTTAGTAGCTGACTTAGCAATGGATTCAATATAGTCTTTTCACTTCATGTCAGCTGAGAATGTTAGCCCAAGGAGAATCTGGTGATTAGCATCAGCCATGCTGATGGAAGGCAGACAGATGTCTCTCAGATGATTAATAGAAAGAATTTTAGTTTCAGAGGTATTAGAATTGACAAGCCATCTTTTGCCCCAGTTAATCGTTTTGGACATGAAGTATTTAAAATTGTATACAGACTATATAATCTCCCTGTATTTTCTTCTGGTTGATCATGACTCTCCACAACCTTCTTTACTTTGATATGCCCTGTTTCTTTCCAATACAAGGAGTTTATAAAGTTTGTATGCAATTTTAAATACTTATAATTTTGGACACTATTTACATTATTTGGACTATTGTCCTCATCTTTGTCGCCATATTACAACGTTTCGGCCGTTGTACACTCCGGCCTTCTTCAGGTGGTTGGAATGTTGAACTGAACCCTTTATTTCACTCACTGGGGTAGACTGTTCTAGTTCTATGTGCCATGTTCTAATGGATATCAGTTAATTAAGTTAATTTCCCTCTGAAAGTTCTCCACTGCCTTAACCGGGTATTGAACTCACACTCTTTGGGTCCTGTCACTGGATCTAACTAACACCTTTATCCACTGTGCCATGTATCCTTCAGGGTTCAGTTCGACATTCCAACCACCTGAAGAAGGCCGGAGCATACAACGGCCGAGACGTTGCAATAAATATGGCGACAAAGATGAGGACAATAGTCTGAATAATGTAAATAATGTACATAATACCTCATCTCAGAAATATAAAGAGATACCCTTGTTTCCTGTTTATGATTGGGTTTCTAGTTCCTTCTAATGTCTACTTCAACTCTATACTTTTAACAGGCCAGACTACCACCGATATCCCCCAACTTCAAGGCTCGACTTGGTTACATACATGGAGCCCTCCAACATGGGAGCCCTGGCTATTGACTAAAGTATAGGAATCCCTCCCCTAGTATTGCCATGTCATCACAATACATATCTATTAATCCCAGTCTATTCGATTTTGCTAGATATCCATTGCCTCGACAAGAAGTTTCTTCCGCCATTTGACAGGACTTGTTTTTAATTCTGTTGGGTGGCGAGCAAATATCCTCACCAGAAAAGCCTGATAGGGGAACCAGTTTAGTCGCCAGTAACCAGATAATACAGCTGATACTATTGGATTGCACTGTAACAAGAGCACTACTAGAGTGATACTTAAATTAAATTTAATTTTCAGTAAGTTAACAGGAGGAGATAGGTTTGCATATCGTCCAGTTCATACTCCTTCATCTTTTGAAAAGGAGTATAAGTTTTTTCTAAAGTCTACTTCAACTCTATACTTTAATATCACCATCTAAACTCTGAAATTTTATTTACTATTTATTTATTTATTTTGTCCCACAATAGGAGTAGATAGGTTTGCCTATCATCCTGTTCACACTCCTCTCTGGTCTTTTGAAAAGGAGTAGAAGTTTGTTCCTTGTTTCTTGTTTAAGATTTCTTTTCTGGTTCCTTATAAATTCTACTTCAACTCTATACGTCTGTCTCTGCCTAAAGTGTGAAATTTTATTTACTAATTATCTTTATTTTACTTTTATTTCCTCAGCAGCAATAGATTGGTATACCTATCATCTGGTTCACAATCCTCACCAGTCTCTTGAACCGGTGTAGACTTTTTATCCCTTTTTTACTGTTTAGGATTGGGTTTCTAGTTCCTTTTAATTTTTTTAATTCTCTTTCACTTCCAGTACCCCTTACATCTTAGTGGCATTATGGCCTTGCTTGGGGTGAATTGATTAAAAAATATTTTTTTTAAAAACTGAATAATGATACCATAAGTTTATATTAAAGAAATATATTGTCAAAAATATGCACATATCAATCTGTATACTTAAAAAAAATGCACATTGACATTATAAACTCCCTTTATTTTTTTTAACAGCAAGGTTCAGCCTTTACCAGGCTCGGGGGCCACACAAGGTAGAGGGTTATGCTTGGAGGCTATTTGTGTGTATAGGAGTGGAAGACAACAGTTTATCCCAGCCTTAAATAGGTCATGGTTGTAGTGATCAGGGAAACATACTGTTGGGAGTTGGTTCCATGGGGAAGTGGTTCACAGGAAGGAGGTGTTTGAGTAGAACTTACTCTCACCAATGGGACACAGAGGGGATGTGGATGGTTTGCTACTATGTAAGTGGCATGGTATGTTCTTGCTGTGAAGATTTGACTTGCTTGGGCTAGGGAGTGTAGTTCATCTGAGCCCTTTCTGTAGAAGTAATGACAGAGCAGCAAGAGGCTTGCCGCATCCCACTTGTTGAGAGAGAGGTTAAAGGGTGGAGAATAATTCCTTAGCCATAAGGGTTTGAAGACACTTTTGAACTCTAACATGGCTGGAGAGTGTGGTATAGGCAGCTCCCACCCAAATATGACAACAGTCCTCCATTTTTGGCCTGATCTGGCTCTTGTAAAGACAAAGGACAGCTTGAGGGATCAAGTACATACTGGAGTCTTACAGAGATCCAACCATATAACCTACATACTTAGCAATCAATCATATGTATGGGTTCCACTTGAGGTCGGGGTTGAAGCCCAACAGTCTTTTGAGGCACAATGCTTCTCCATTCATCAAAATTGGTGGTAGTTTGTGATCAGATTGGTGGTAATGGAATATATCTAGCTTGGTCTCTGAGGACTTTTGTAACTATACATACTAAAATTAATCTATAAAAAGGATAAGAAAAAACAATCTTTTAAATTTATTGTTGGGATTGTTAATTTTCAACACGTCAATTATAATGACGTATACAAAGGGTAATACATTTCTGTATTCCTATGTAGCAGTAAATGCTAGACAATCTCCTCACAGATGAAGAGAAAACTGGAGGCAACAGAATTGTGGTTCTACAGAAGGATGCTGAGAATAGCACGGATGGAGCATGTAAGCAACAAGGAAGTCTTAAGAAAAATGAACATAAAAAGGGGACATAAAGTTGGAAAGAAACAGCTGAAATTTCTTGGACACAATGAGGAAAGAGAGCTTGGAGAATTTGACACTCATAGGATATATCAAAGGTAAATGAGAGTGGGGAAGGCAGCAGGTCAGCTACCTGATGTGTTTGTGTGAATGGATGGTGGAACAGAGGTGAGATGGCTGACAAAGTTTACTAAGAGCGACAGTGAATATGGAGAGACATGCCCAGCCATGTCCTGAAGGGACACAATACACAAAAGACGATACAGAAAGTTTATACAATATGTGTACAATTTCAAATACTATAGTTTAAATTCAAGTGACTGGCAAAAATCCTTAGTTGTGGTTAATGTTGAGTGTCAAAATTTTTCCAGACGAGCCACTCCTTTTTCCTTGTAGTCTTGTTTACAAATCACAATTGGTGAGAATAATACAAAACTTTACACACAAAACCACTCAACTTGTCTGCATCTCCCCAGCATTCCTCACTAGTCTTGTAAAATCTTTACGCTCTGAGAACAAATTGTTTTTAAAAGGTAGCTGCTAATAGGAAAAACCAGATGTAAATGGTGTTGACAAACATTTCCACATGTGATTCAAGGCCTTTTTTGTGTTTGTACTGCTGTGTGTTTGCCATAAATAATTATAATCTGTAAAAAGGATAAAAAAAAATAATTTTTTAAATTTATTATTGGGATTGTTAATTTTCAACATGTCAACCATAATTACATATGAAAGGATAAAATGATTCTGTAGTTTTCAAAAAAACATTTTTGCAGTTGAATTTTATTAATAACAAAGAAGAGAGTGATGAACTGTTTTGTAATATCAATCTTCCTGTATAGCAGTGAATGCTGGACAATCTTCTCACAAATGAAAATAAAAAGGATACTTAGAATCAGAAAGAAACAGATGGAATTTCTCGGATACAATGAGGAAAGAGAGCTTGGAGAATTTGACACTCACAGGGCATATCGAAGGTAAAAGAGACAGAGGAAGACAGCAGGTCAGCTAATGGATGAGCTTGTGTGAATGTATGGTGAGATGTCTGACAAGTTTCCTAAGGTTAACAATGGATGTGGAGAAACCTGCTTAACCATTTTCTTAAGGACACAATACACAAAAGAATATACAGTGAGTTTATAAAACCTATGTACAATTTCAAATACTTATAGTTTTGTAAATATACAAGATAAATTAATCTTTAGAAAGGATAAGTAAAAAAGAATCTTAAATTTATTGTTGCTATTGTTAATTTTCAACATGTCAACCACAATTACGTATAAAAGGGTAAAACGATTCTGTAGTTTTTGAAAAAAAACAATTTTGTAGCTGAATTTTATTAATACCGTCAATCGAATCAGTTATCCTTACTCGCAAGTCTTCCAAAAGAGGAGTTTTTTGTTTTTTTTAATAAACATTACTCTTCACGTGTCACCATATGTAGCATATATAGCTTCTGAATCTTTTTTACAGATTAATTATATAGCTCCAAAATTATAATACCCGGTTAAGGCAGTGGAGAACTTTCAGAGGGAAATTAACAGGAGATAACTGATAACTGACATCCATCAAACATGGCATGTGGAACTAGAACAGTCTACCCCAGTGAGTGAAATAAAGGGTTCAGTTCGACATTCCAACCACCTGAAGAAGGCCGGAGTGTACAACGGCCGAAACGTTGTAATATGGCGACAAAGATGAGGACAATAGTCCAAATAATGTAAATAGTGTCCAAAATTATAAGTATTTAAAATTGCATACAAACTTTATAAACTCCTTGTATTGGAAAGAAACAGGGCATATCAAAGTAAAGAAGGTTGTGGAGAGTCATGATCAACCAGAAGAAAATACAGGGAGATTATATAGTCTGTATACAATTTTAAATACTTCATGTCCAAAACGATTAACTGGGGCAAAAGATGGCTTGTCAATTCTAATACCTCTGAAACTAAAATTCTTTCTATTAATCATCTGAGAGACATCTGTCTGCCTTCCATCAGCATGGCTGATGCTAATCACCAGATTCTCCTTGGGCTAACATTCTCAGCTGACATGAAGTGAAAAGACTATATTGAATCCATTGCTAAGTCAGCTACTAAGAAAATTGGTTCACTGTGCCATGCAAGACAGTTTTTTTCTCTCCAGAATCTATCTTACATATCTGTAAGTCCACCATTCACCCATGTTTAGAATATTACTGCTATATATAATCCAGTGCCCCTGCTATTTACCTAGCTCTCCTTGAAAAAATCCATAGGGGAATCAGCAATACTATTGGTCCTGATCTGGCAGCTCGGCTTCAGTCAATTTCCCACCACCATAAGATTACCTCTCTGTGCCTTTTCTATAAATACTATTTCAGATCAGCTCTTTACTACGGCACCTGGACTTCATGAATTTAAACACAGTACGAGACGGTCATGGGGAGGCACTGTGGAATAATGGATAGTGGCTCGGATTGAGGAATCGGAGCCGAGTTCAAATTCCATTAAATTCACTTACGTGCTATTACCCTTGGGAAAGGTATGAATCCTCTTCTTCCATCAGCTATGGGTAAATAGCAGGACAGACCATGTTCTATAGCCTTGGATGGCAACTAGTCTACCGCAGAAAGAAATGGTAACCTACTGCAGGGGAAAAAAATTTGCCTTGTCAATCAAAAGATATATGATTGCCTAAGCATGTATCACGTATGTCACATAACTGACTCGACAGGCATCAAGATCTAATCAGTTGACAGTTGAGTTGGCTCGATGTAGCCCTAAGTTATATGTTAACAGTTTCGTTTTTTGCACTTCTTGCTTGTTGAAAACCCTTCCGGCTTCATGCTTTCCAGCCAACTTTAATCAGCAAAAATTTAAATGTGTTATAGTGGAACACACCTATTCTATAGTTAATAGACTCTCCCACCTATAATAAGTAGGAGTAGTAAGAGTAACAAGTCAGTCACTCAGTGAGGTGGTCAGTCAGTCGATGCCGGATGACCGTTAGTTGGATAATAAAGTATCAGCAACCTCAACTAGATTACTCTGTATTATACGTATTATATCATTTTGAACGTCGAACCTATTTTAGGACCAACTTAGTACAAATACAAGCCTCCACTGTGAAATCACTCCATAACAAATCTGGCAAAGAGGGATTCGTACTCATACGGAGAAAAAAAAAATTCACTCGCCATAACAAATCTGGCGACGAGGGATTCGAATTCATTTGGTGGAAGAAAAAAAAATTTGTTCGCTCCATAACAAATTTGGCGACTAGGAATTCATGCTCATACAGAGAAAAAAAAAAAAAATTCACCCGCCATAACAAATTTGGCTACGAGGAATTCGCATTCATACGGTGAAAGAGAAAAAAAAAAAAATTTGTTCGCCACAGTATAATTTGGCCACGAGAATTTGGATTCACACGGTGGAAGAAAAAAAAAAGTTCGCTCACCACAACATTTGGTGACGAAATTCGTACTCATATGGAGGAAAAAGAAAAAACTTGCTCATCACAATTTCGGTGACAAAATCTTGGATTCACACTTAAAAAAAAAAAACTTGACAAAGTTTTTCAAAAGACAAGATGTCAACTTAGTGACGAAAAATCAGTCGTATTCTCAACTCAATAATACAGTTTGCTCAAATAAGGTCATGAATTGCAAATTCGTAGGACCCCCCTCTACAATATTTAAGCATTGTGTAAACTTTTTGCAAAGATGGAGGAATGCAAAAATATATTCCAGGAATTTTTTAAGTTCCAGTCGGAACAACAGATGACAATATTAGAGCAATAGAAGACATTCCAGATGCAACTACAGGAGGAAACTTTTAATAGACAAATGTGGTTTCAACAAGAAATAGAACAGATGCATAAGGAGTTTCAAAACAGAACTCTGGAAATAACTGAGAAGAGGAAAGAGAAAAATCTACAAAATGATTCTTTCCCAGAGAATACAATATGGAATATCAATTGAAATATTCACGTACAGTCCAAATGAAGAGATAAATTTTGAAGAGTATTATAAAAAATATATGGACGTGTATAACGAGGACTGCCACTCGTGGTCTGAAGGAAAGAAGGTTAGGCTTCTTTTAAGCAAGTTAGGAACTGCTGATCATAACAAATTGGTAAACTACATTTTACTGAAAAAAACTAGCGAGTTGACATTTACCAAGGTGGTAAATATATTAAGGGAATTATTTAGTAAAAAGACATCTTTGTTTCACAAGAGGTGGAAATGTTTGAATCTGATGAAAGATGACGAACAAGACTATATAACATATGCAGCCAATGTGAATAAGCATTGTGAAGAATTCAAGCTAGCAGAGTTAAGCGCTGACAATTTTAAGTGCTTAGTGTTTGTTCAAGGGCTGGTATCGGAAAGAGACCCAGAGTTGAGAAAATTAGTACTAACAAAATTAGAAAACGAACCAAGGATTACGATACAGAAGTTGGCAGAAGACTGCACAAGATATGTTAGTGTAAAGAAAGATTCGAAAAAGATAGAACAGTCTGGCATTTCGCATGTAAGGAAAATACACTACAAAAAAGAAAGTCAGTCTACCAAAAAGAATTCTAAAATTGTGGATTATCAAACAAAAAGTGAAATACCAGAGAAAAATAAACAAAAACTCCCAAAGCCATGTTTTGCTTGCGGTGAACTACACTGGTACAGATATTGCAATTTTAGGAATAAAAAATGTTTCAACTGTAAAAGAGTGGGGTCATAAAAGCTCGCACTGCTGGTCAAAAAATAAAGACAATAAAATGAGAAAATGAGGTGAACGATGAAATAACCAGAAAATTTGTTACCGTCGAAATAAGTAATAAAAATACAAAAATGCAACTCAACACTGGTTCTGACCTATCTGTCATAAATTTGCATACGTGGAAGAAGTTGGGGAAACCAACTTTAATGAAGACGAATAAAATCGCAAGGTCAGTGACAGGAGAAAAAATACAATTTATTGGAGAATTTGTTACAAACGTCACGTTAAATAAAAAAACGTGAAAAGCTAAACTATTTGTCATAGAAAATACCATCAACTTACTTGGTACGAACTGGGTAACAGAATTTCAATTATGGGATCTACCGATAAATTCTTTCTGTTACAAGGTTGAAAATTTAAACTGCGAAGCCCAAAAATTGGTAAAGAAGCTTAAGGAAACATTTCCTACTGTTTTTTCTCCAGTTTTGGGATTGTGTACCAAGATGGAGGCAAAATTCCAGCTAAAAGAAAATGCTCAGGCGGTATTCAAAAAGAAAAGGAATGTGCTGTTTCCTTCAATTGAACAGATAGATAAAGAATTGGACAGATTAGAGAAAACTGGTGTATTTAAAAAGTTGAGTGGGTAACACTGACGATATATGTGAAAAACAAGCTCCAGAAAGTAAAGATGAAGTCGACACTGAGAAAAACTGGGGAGCGAGTTACCCGCAGCCAAGGACATGCAGTATTATTAAATGATTTAAGTCAACTGAAGTCACCACAGAAAACATTAAGAAGCACAAGATCAACAAAAGGGAAGCTAGAGGCTGGAAAAATAGAACCACAAGAAGAACCTACAGAAACTGTGACTCCGTCCTTAAGAAGCTCAAAGCGGAAGGTTGTTTCTGGTAACATTATGGAGGTACCAAAAAATAGAAAAGCGGATTGGCAATAGGATGTACTTGGTGAAAGGCGAAAAATTCACGTGCAGTAACCAGATCAGACGACATTCTTCAGACATGCTTGACAGCGGTCCCGCAGAAGTAACGCCGATGGAGGTGATTTTCAATGCGTTTGATCTAACAATGCCTGCAACAATTTTACCTGAGGTACACCGATCCAGAAGAAAAAAGAAAGGCAACTGATCATTTAAAAGTGGATAAAAAAAAAAACGTAGGAGATACACTACGATGTTGTTTAAGAAAAAAAAAATGTTTTTTTGTTGTTTTTTCTTCATATTTCCTGTAAAAAATAAATATAGAAAACTGTTTACTCCTACGGAGTAAAATTTTAGGTGGGGATGTTATAGTGGAACACACCTATTCTATAGTTAATAGACTCTCCCACCTATTATAAATAGGAGTAGTAAGAGTAACAAGTCAGTCACTCAGTGAGTTGGTCAGTCAGTCAATGCCAGACGACCGTTAGTTGGATACTAAAGTATCAACGACCTCAACTAGATTACTATGTGTTATACGTATTATATCAAGTTCCTAACATTTTGAACGTCGAACCTATTTTAGGACCGACTTAGTACAAATAGAAGCCTCCACTGTGAAATCACTCCATAACAAAATGCAGTATCAATTGATATCTACTGCCCTCCTGATTATTTTTTTCTCTTTCCTTTCATGAGTAATATTTCTGTTCCTAATTCCTCCACACCCAGTAGCTCCTTGTCTTTTAGATTGTTCTGCCAGATTGTAGCTTATTCTTGACAAAATGTGTTTCTTGAAAGTTTTTCATCCATTTGGATAAGGAAATCCTGTGTGGTGCTTCTTTATTGTAATGAGCTCTAAACCATCTCTGGAGAATGACGAGAGATTTTAGCTCCGTCAAACAAAGAATGCAGTTTATTTTCACATCTAATAAAGACAGTGGTTAATAAGAATTTGGATTAAAAAAAGAACAGTCATTTTGAATTTTCAATAAAAACAGAAAGAATAAAAGAGTAAAAGCCCAAGCCTTGCTCTCCAGCCTTGATAGTCCAAAAGCATCTCACAGACCTTGTGGGTGACAAATTATTCTCCATCCTGCAACCTCTCTCTCACAGGTGAGATGTGGCAGGCTTCTAGATGATCCATCGTTACTTATACAGAAAGTGCTCAAACAAATTACGTTCCTTGGTTCTGTTAAACTTTCACAGCAAGGACACAGAATGCCACTTAAATTGTAGCAAACCACCTACATACCCTCTGTATTGCATCGGTGCAAAGTTCCCACAAACCACTGCTCTGTGGTACTAGCCCCCAAAAGGATGTTTCTCCAATCACTATAATCTTAACCTGTTCAAGTCTAGCGTTAACTGTTATCTTCCCCTCCTATCTGCAGAAATTGCTTCTTAATGTCACCCTTTACTTTGAGTGGCCCCTGGGCCTTATAAAGAGTGAATCTTATTGTTAAAAAAAAAGAAATTTTGGAATAGGGAGAAAAAAAAATCATCAAACTTGGAAATATTGTTTACTGATTAGTTCTATTGAATACAACTCCAAAACTATAATTATTTAAAATTGTATACAGACCTTATAAACTTCCTGTATATACATATACATACATATATATATATATATATATATATATATATATATAAAGAAATATAGTCTTAAGATGTGCTATATTTATGGGATAAAGTGCTCAATATCAGAGATAGAGCATGTAAATATTTATATATATGTAAATATTTTATTATTATTATTATTATATATATATATATATATATATATGTAAATATTTTATTATTATATATTATTATATATATATATATGTAAATATTTATATTATTATATATATATATATATATATATATATATATGTAAATATTTTATTATTATATTATTATATATATATATATATATATATTATATATATATATATATATATATATATGTAAATATTTATATTATTATTATTATATATATATATATATATATATATATATATATATATATATATATATATATATATATATATATATATATATATATATATATATATTTATTTATATTATTATTATTATTATATATATATATATATGTAAAATTTATTTTATTATTATTATTATATATATATATATATATGTAAATATTTATATATATTATTGTTATTATATATATATATATAAATATTTATATTATTGTTATTATATATATATATATATGTAAATATTTATATTATTATATATATATATATATATATATATATATATTTATTATTATATATATATATATATATATATATGTATATGTAAATATTTATATTATTATATATATATATGAAATGGACAAAGTTTGACAATTTCTGTTTATACATTATTTTTATAGATACAAATATTTAAGTAAATGCTCGGTTTATAATAAACAGTATTAACAGCATTTACTGCCCTGTTCAAGAAATTTCATAGAAAATATGTCCTCTTACAGGAATCAAACCTGTATCCTGCACAGAACCGTCATAGAGCCTGATGTGCTATACCTTTTAGCTATAGAGGAAGCATCTGGTTAGCAATGTCAAATTACTGTTTTTGAAATTTGTAGTTTAGAAAAAGTATTTTGATCTTGCTAAATACACACTTCCTCTGTAGCTAAATAGTACAGCACATCAGGCTAAATAATAGTTCTGTGTAGGATACAGGTTTGATTCCTGTCAGAAAACACATATTTTCTAGGAAATTTCTCAGATATTCAGTTCAGTAAATGTTTTCAATACTGTTTATTATAAACAGAGCATTTACTTAAATATTTGTATCTATAAAAATAAAATATAAAACAGAAAATATATAGGATGCGATGAGTAAATCATCACCATTTTATATTTTTAATTTTGTGCATGCGCATTGTTTGTTTTTGATTTTGTTAACTGCTTTGTGACGCAATTCACTCCACCAGAAATTTGGAAATGGCATGCTGTCCTGGCCGGTAGACAAAAATAAATAAAATATACTGTTTAATAAACCAAGCGACTACTCAAATATGAGTATCCACTAAAAATAATGTTTAAAGTCATTATATATATATGTGAACATTGAAGGCAACACTTAAAGGTGACAAGCTGTTTCATGCTAGACGCAATCATCAGGCCATGTTCAATGTTCACTTTTATATTTACACACGCTTTATCTCTGATATTGAGCACTTTATCCCATAAATATAGCACACCTTAAGAGTATATTTCTTTTTATATATATATATATATATATATATATATAATAGAGAAATATACACAGATACATACTTTTCTTCCATTAAAGCATGACTGAATAAATCCTTCAACCTCCTACTTCTGTATCTGTTAATAATATTCCACAAAGTTTCAAAACTTTTTAAACAATTGGTACTATGTTTAGAAATTTGCAGATGTTTGCCCAGAATTCATTTTCCCTTTTTTGTGAGCAAATAATAACAGAAGTTTATTTTTAGTCAAATGAACCAAAAAAGAAAGCTGTTTTTCCCTTTTTAAGACATCTTTTTCTTCTTCTCTTCTCTCCATTTCCAAATAGGCAAATCTGTTTACACTTTTTAAGACTTCTTTGACTTCTACTTTTTCCTTCTCATATTCCTCCTCCTCCTCCTCCCTCTTTCTAAATATGTAAATTAGCAAACTTGGACTTTCATGCCTGCAAAAAAAATGGATTGTCAAAAGAATGGTTCTTCCCTTGACACCACTATTATTTTAACTACCTTCACTCCTCAGCAATGTCTATTGTTTGAAAAAGCAATGATTAGAATTGTAATAAAACTTAAACATGATGAAAGTGAATTTATACACTTATTTTTTTTTATTTATATTAAACAATATTCATTTATTAGATTATTTACATTGTTCAGACTGTTGTCCTCATCTTCATATTCACAATGTTTTGGCTATTGTATGCTCCAGCCTTCTTCAGGTGATTGGAGATTCAAACTGAACCATTTATTTCATCCACTGGGGTAGATAGTTCTAGTTCTACATGCCATGTCTCTTCTGGATGTTTTAATAATCTCCTTTTAACTCAACTTGAACATTGAACACAGAATTTTTTGGATCCAACCAAAGCTTTTATTTACTGGGCTATGTGTTCTTGAGGACATCAGTGTATAAATTTTTGGGACTTACAAATGTAATGTCTTAGTAACCATTTTTACCAGAGCTCATATTGCAATTTTGTTGTTATTATTGCTTTTCTCTAGCACTCCATATTACTAGTCCCGATATTGTATTCATTTCTATGCTTGGTTGGCTCAGAAGATATTTTCAGTCTATCATATGTGCTGATTCCTTAAGTTTTTGTATTTTTCAATGATGTTCTCTGTCTACTATTTCAACCTCATCCCACAAGGGGATGTTATCTCCCTTTTCTATCCCTATGTAGTCAGATGATGTAAATAATTACAGTACCTCAGAAATATAGACAGATATTTTTAGATTGTTTTATTTACAAGAATCATTTTATATTTACAACATTCTAAAATCTAATACAATTAAAACTAATGCAATGCAATATTTATCATTTACCAATTTATAAAGAAATAAATATAAGAACAATTTTTTACTCATAAACATTTACTAAATTACTAAAATATGTGAACCACCTATAAGTATGCCCTGTCGGCTGGGGTGGTAGAATATGCTGACTGCACCTCTGCAGAGGGGTAAGACTCCCCACCAATGAGGCGTCCCGGGTATGATGATAAACTACATCCATGTCCAGGGTAAGACAATAAACTACATCCAACAGCAAGGCTTCTGATAATTAATTGCTGGTGTTCCCATGTCCACCCTGACCCGGGTTGGTAGCATCTGTTAGTGTCCCAGCTATGGGCAAATAGTTAACCCCAAAACTGAGGTAAAAAGCATTATAAAAGTGTAAAAATAGGTTTTAATACCAGAAATACTTTGAAAAAATTATTACCAGAAATTAATTTTTGAAAAAAAAAAACTATTACCAGCAATACATCTGATTTTACTGAAAAATATGAGTAATTGAAAAATGGTTCAAATATATATGTATACATACACAGCTTTTTTACCAAACTATCGCTATGTATCTATTTAAAAAATTTTGATGGCATTAAATGACCTACTGAGGTTGATATGCCATAAAACAACCAACCAATCACCTATAAGTAAATTCTTATTTACCATTTTATAAAGTTCAAATCAATTGGCAATTAGCCAATATTTTCCTAACCATTCCAGTAAAGGAGCAAATAAATAGTGTTTATTATTTTTGTTTTCAATTCTCAAGAATAAAGAAAATATATAAATTCACTTTCATATGCTTAGATTTTATTACAGTCGTAATCATTGCTTTTTAAAACAATAAACATTGCCAAGGAGTGAACGTAGTTAAAAAGATAATGGTGTCAGGGAAAGAAGCCATCCTTTTAAACCTCTGTTTTTTGTGAGCATGAAGGTCCATGTTTGCCAGTAAATCATTCCACCTCAAGTTAACATTATGTTGTAGTGATATTTTATATGCAAAGGTAAATTTTGCCATCACTCTTTCTTTCTTGTTTGCCTGTACAGATGGTTAAATGGATTGGAATAAGAAATCAGGGAACCAAGTTTGAATTTCTGTTGGGTTTGTTACATTCACTTATGCACAAATACCCTTGGCAAATGTATTAATCCATCTCCTCTCCCCTACTATGGGTTAAATAGTAGAACTTATATTTGTAAAAATAATTATTTTCAAAAAAAGATTGTTAATGCAATATTCAATGAAAAAAAATTATTCTTACAATGTAAAATATTTCAGCTTTAAATAACCTATGAAGGGTTGCTAAGCCATAAAAAAACAAAAATATAGCTAACAAAGAATAATTCCAAGAGTTAATCAAAGAAAAGTTAGTTGAAATCTCTGGGAGACATTATAAAGAAGGAAGGAAGACAGGCCTGAAGAACTTAATACTCACAGGACATATTGATGGAAGATGTGAAACATTTTACTCAATGGGCCTGTGTGGATGGATGACAGGGTGGAGATAAGGAGAAATGGTAAACAGTCAAATGTTGCTTAGAGCTACAAGAGACAAGAAGTTGTGGAGAGCCATGAATAATGAAGAATCTTGAAAGATGCACACAAAAATCCAAGGTAGCAGCAAGGATATTAATCCCCCATATGTATGAGCACACACAAACATTTTCAGGCACTCACATATGCACAGATACAGAATTACATGCTTGTGAACTCAAATGCATGTACATTATCTATAAACAGAAATATACAAATCAACCATTCGCCCTTGCATGGAGTATTGCTGCCATATATATTGTCTGGGGCACCTTCTCTTTACCTCGGAGTTCTTGACAAGATCCAGAGACAGATATGTAATGTAATTGGCCCTGATCTGGCGTCTTGTCTACAGTCACTCTCTCACAGACGCACCGTCGCCTCTCTCTGTCTTTTCTACAAATACTTTCATGGTAATTGCTCCGATGAGCTGCATTCACTGGTTCCCAGATTCCGTGAATTCAAGCGCCCTATGAGGCTGGCATCCTGCTCCCACCCATACACTGTAGAAACTTTTAAATGTAGCCGTCTCTTCTACTCCAATAGTTTCATACCTCGCACCTCTCGCCTGTGGAACACCCTTCCCAATTACTGTTTCCCTGAGAGCTATAATCTCCAACTATTCAAATGTAATGTCAATCGACACCTCCAGTTATCTTGATCTACCCACTATCCCTCTCCTCATCCTTTCTTCTATCACTCCTATCTGCTCTTGCTCCAAATCTTCTGCAACCCCCTGCATCCTAGTGGCTTCACGCCTTGCTCGGGGCATAATGCTTAAAAAAAAAATATATATATATTGAAAAACCTTTTACTAATAATTCTAAAGTCAACTGAATTCATCTCCGTCTATGACAATGCTACTGAGCTGAGTTGTATCATTTGTTGAAAATCATTACTGCTATTAATTGAATTAATAACTTGAAAATCAACCCTCAAAATAATTCATAATTCAAGTCTTGTTTGTTTGTATGTGTTTGTGATAAGAGAGGTAGCATTTTCACTTCTCCCATTTCCTCCCAAATTCTTTTACATCTTCTATCAAATAGTTCTTTCTTCTGGGAGCCATTTTATACCCTAACTTTCCAGAGCTTTTTAATAACATCATAAACTGAATATAATTATATAAAGTTTCTTGAGTACAAACTATTTGAATTCATGCAATTATGCTTATACAGCTGCACAAACAGAGGCATATATATATATATATATATGACGATGATGGACTCTCCTGTCGTTTTTGACATATAAGTGTCTTTCAGTTCAGTTTTTATGTTTATGTTTTGTATGAGACAATAATTCTGCAAACAAATCCACATGAAGGGCATACTGAAGGGTTGACCATCATATATATGTACATACATACACATATATATATGACCTGATGTGGGTGTCTTTAGTTGCCCAGTATTGTAAACCATTTTTTTTGATGAAGCTCTAAGCTCCTCTACCATTGTGCTATTGTTCCCTATGGCATTGTGCACTTTTTTTTTCTTTTTTTTTTCCATTATCCAATTTAGGTAAACTCTTTTGGAAGATTCTGCCATTGTGCTATTGTTCCCTATGGCACGGAGCATTTTTTTTTTTTTTTTTTTGCCACACTGGCAAGCCTTTTCTGGTGGAATTTATTATTTTTTTAATATATTTTTGGGGGTTTTCAGCTATTTTCATCTTGGCCGAATAGGTTAACCTCCCCCTGGCAAGTTTGGTTAGTTCCCCATCTTGGACTCACCAAGGGGCATAAGAGTGCCTATTGTACAAACTACAGCCATTGACCACCTGATGATTGCATGAAAGCACATCAAACTAGCAGTTGTGGTCAGTCACTACCCACCTGGATTTTGAAATATATTAAACCTCTTCCATTTCTTATTTTCTTATGGCATTGAGCATTCTTTTTTCCAGTGTGCAATCTTAGGCAGACTCTTTTGGGAGCTGCTTATGCTTTTTCTCTAATATATATATATATATATATATATATATATATTTAATTGTTTCACCCAAACAAAGGTGGGAATGCCACTAGAACACAGGGGATTACAGGGAATGAAGAAAACTGAGAATAGGGAGGATTGAGGAAAGTGACAAAAGATGAATGGGATTCAAGAAAACTGAAAATGGTGATTGATGCTGCATTTAAATTTTTGAAAATTGTAATTATCAGGGAAGCAAATAAACAGAATGGAGTTCCACTAGTGAGAAGTGTGAGAAAAAAAACATTATATATATATATATATATATATATATATATATATATATATATATATATATATATATATATATATATGTATGATAACTGGCCACTCATATTCGAGGATACCCATCTAGCCAATCCCTGTTGCAGATGCTCGCTCAGGCACATTTGTGTTTGCTCAACACCCACAGAGTCCACCTGTGGTTTATACTGCAATTATGCTGAGCAGGCCATAGTTACAGTTTCTTAGAAAGAGCGTGCTATCTAGCATGATCAACAATTTGAACAAGGCCAGCACGCTCAAGCCCTTGGCCACAATGACTTGCAGCTTTGTGCTAGCACAGCTATCAATGTCTCTCAAGAGTTCTGTCGACCCAATTTCACTCAGAAGGCTTGGGTCAACCAATGGTATGGTTTTCAGGCACTTTCCAAAGGTGTTGCATACTGGGATTGACCTTTTCCATTCCGATAACATCAGGATGTCTCCTTTCTGACAAATCAACCATGCTGAGATTTAAACTCTTGTCTCATGTTCAGGAAGCGAACATTCTAACCACTTGACCATATATATATATAGCAAATACACTATAGACCATGTGTTTGTGATGACCCTCAGGATTTCAAAGAATTGCCTGAAAATTGAAGGTTGAGTGCTTTTAAAAAATTATAAAAAAGATGAAATTTTCCAACCATGAGAGTTTTATCATATAATTAATAATGAAATTAACCCCTCATTACTGTATAAAGTTTTCCTTGAAATTTGAGCTCTTTGTAATTGATGTACTTTACTGGCTAATGGTAATCTTAAGATGAATTTTAATTTTTATGGAGGAGTTAATTAAACCCAAGAATGTATGAAACTTACTACTTATTAAAATCAGAGGGTGACCATAAACTTTTGGCTCACAGTTTGTTTCTTAAATGGTGTGGCAGAATGATTGAAAGACAATCAAAGATTTAGAAACTGTTTCAAAAACTTTGTATGCCAAAAATAAATAGGATTTTAAAATTTAAAATATTATTATGAATTACTTGTAATTGTATGCATGAGTCCCAGTATGAATAGTTATAAATATTTATTGACAGATTTTATCATTGTGATATTTTTGCATTATATCAAGTATTAAGAATATAGTAACTAGTGTCTACAAATTGGAGAAGAGAGTTATCATTGATAATGTTCTGACTTGAAATCCATAGTTATAACCTTTTAACCCTCTCTCTGCATTTTTATTTTTAAAAGTACTTTTTATCACATAAAACTTGCTAAGGTGTGAGCAAATTTTCATTTCAAAAATGCGACCCAGAGAAAAAAGTTTGAGAACCATTGGTTCAACTCATAACCTCAAAGGGTATATGTGGGTATAGCAAATACCACAGAAAATTAAACCATTACTGTATAAAGTTTCCTTAAAATTTATTAAACTCGGAGGGAGTGGCCACAAACTTTGTGCCTACTTTACCTCAAAGGGTATATGTGGACATAGCAAATACCCTATGAAATTGTATACACCTGCTTTGAATAGTTTGTTGCCTCTTGGACCAAATGAATATTTTTTACATTTTATCCCACTTTCTTTTCACCTAACAAATAAAAGAAATATAAAAATGGTGAAGTGTTTGTTTTTTAACATCCGTGGTTTAAACATTACGATTATTTGCATACATATTGGAACAAATTAACATGTTTTCATTTTTTTTCCTTTTTCAATATGGTCAAGATTAAAGCTGGGGAATTAGACCAGCAACTGTCTCAATATAGTCATGCAAAGAATCATGGTTATATTGAGATGGTTACTGGTCTAACTCACTATCTTTAATCATTTTGGTTCTTTGCAAATATAAATTTTAGCATTTTCAGCCTGAAGATCCTTTATAATGAAAATCAATTACCCAGTAAGTTACTATGTGGGTTCCTTTAAATTATATGTGTTGCTTTGTACTTTTGATTTTACTGTGGCTTGGTATATTGTTTTGCAAGCAATTGCTATTTAAGGGACATTTGTTCTTTTCTATACATTTAGAGGCTGATTTGATTTGTGTGGGTGCTTTTGTTGGTTATTTTACTCTTGTGCTTTTTTATTGTTTGTGTCATGTTCTCAACTGCATTTATTTTTTGCATATTCTTTAGCTGTTAATTGGTTATTATATATATATATATATATATATATATATATATATATACACACATACATACATATGTATATATGTATTGTATAATTGGGGCAGTGGACTTTTGTTTATATATATTTCGTTGGATGTGACAGACAAGGAAAATAGAAGATTTTCTAATGTTCTCAGATTTGTCTTTTTGGAAGGACTAAGGAAGTGAAGAAACTGTTCATAATTGTTATTCTCATCAACACTTTATTAATTATTATAATTAATGAATTATTTATTCATTAATCATTTTCAAGAGATTTGTTGTTACAGTTTTAATGTTTGTGCTCTAAGGTGTGTTGTGTAGTAGTAGTATTAGTCTGTGCAAAAGGATGCAGTCATGATTTTATCTGTCCATATTTCTGAGATAAGGTATTGTAACAATTTACCCATGCTTTTATCCACTGGACCAAAAGCACTTGGCCCAGTAGATAAATGTGTTGGTTGAAGTAATCTAGTGACTTGTCCCAAAGAGTTCAATATATGGCCACAGCAGAGGTGAACAAAAAAACTTGGGAAGTTGAGTTACTAATGGGAAATAACTGAAAACTGAGATATCCAAAAGAGGCATGGCATGTGAAACTAGAACAATCTACCCCCATGGATAAAATGAAATGAATGATTTGGTTCAAACTTAGAATAACCTAAAGAAGGCCTCAGTGTATAACAGCCAAAACATTGTGAATATGACAACATGAGTACAACAGTCCAAACAGTGTAAATAAACTTTATATTGGTGTGTCTTCTTTAAAGATTCTGAACACATTCAACCTATTTCAAAATAAAGTGAGGTTGATGGTTGGCTTGAAATATTTTATATAAAGGGCATCTATAATTTTGACTCAGTGCTGACACTTAGATTTATCTTAAACTTAATAAAAAAACTCATAAAACATTCCTTGTCTGTCATATATAAAAAAGATTTATATATGTAAATGTATGTGAAGAATTACTTTAATATTTGGCATTTAACCTCTATTTTTCAGCTTTGAAGATGGAACTCTGCCATTTCTTGATATCATTAGCCTTTACCACTGTTTCAATTCATTGGACAGACTATTTGGTGAGTAATTATTTTTTTAATTTTTTCTACATATTTGGTACTAATCAGTTTTTCAGAATCAATTTCTAACCTTTTTACATCATAAAATATAAAGTGATTTCTTTCTATTTACTTGATACAAACTTCTGTAAAGATATTGGGTTTCAAATCTTATTGGATTTTATTCTTGCAGTATACAAATTGGATAGACAAGTACAAATAGAGAACAACTGGTGAACATAGGGTGGCTATGCCTAGCAAAGCCGGTTGCTATTCAGTTCACAAAGAACTGTACTATGACTACTACCACTCAGGGAGTCATGCAAAACATAACAATTCTTATTTATAGTCTATACTCTTTATTTTAGAGTTGTGGAAAAAATTGAAGAGTACAAGAAAGAATAACAAAAGATGAAATGAAAACTAGAGCAAAATTATAATAATGACTTAAGATCAACTTAAAATTGTTAAATCTCAAACCACTTGAGCAATGAAAATAAGACCAAAAGAAAACTAGTTTGAAATTAATAATGAAAATTCTTCAGATAAACAATTGTGATAACATTGTAATAAGACACGGATGTGTAGTGTAACTTCGGAAGCTTTATTGAGCTTAGGATATTTAATGATGAACATGTTATGATGGGTTTTTTCCGTCTTCTAGTGAATAAAATATAACTTGTAAACATCATAACAATAAAGAGACATTTATATATATATATATATATATATATATATACTAAAGTATATAATTGGTATATACGGAATGAATTCCAATAACCAACAATTACTATTCTTAAAAGAGTGCTCAATAAAGTAGAGAGATATAATTATTTTTTATAAAGTATGTTATAAGATCACTTATTTTGTAGTCTCTCAAGTGATGATGTTGAAAATAAAATAAATCATCACTTGAGAAGACACAGAATGTGTTGAAACAAAATGGCTATTTTTGTAGTGATCTTATAACATACTTATGTTATAATTTTTTATAAAAAATAATTATATATATATATATATATAGGATTTATTATCAGAAGGATTTGATTGTATTAATTCAGTAGATATATGAAAGTTCTTGTAATGCAGTTGTTAAATTTTTCTCTTCTCTTTTTGTATGTCTTGGTCAATGAATAAATTATTTACATGTGATAGGTCTCTCCTTAAAAGGTAATATTAAACATGAGAAAGTGATATTTGTGTAAAACCTATTTGTGATCTTCATTCCTGGAGCAACTCAAATCCATGTGCTTCCTTTGTGAGAAGTTGATGAAAAAAGGAAGAAGCTAAATTTACTGTCAGTAGGACGGTTACCTTTTTACTAGGGAATCATGGGAATTGGGCTATTTTTTTAATTTCTCAAGATTGCAAGATCTCTACAAATATATATGAATAAATCATTTACAAGTGATAAGTTGATCCTTAAAAGGTAATATTAAACATGATAATGTGTTTGGTGATGTCAACAAACACTCATTGACACTTTTGTAATGTCAACATTGTAGTAGAAACTTTGTAATCACAGATACAAATATACTAATATTGTTAAACAATACTGGTGTAAGACACCTTCAAATAACACTCATACTAATAGTATTTGCTCGATAATACTTGCTTGAAAAGTAACCACCAAATAGCGATCCGTATAATAATAGAGGATAGAATAGAAATGGTGATCAATTTAATGCCACACTAATTCCCATATATACATATATATTTCCTTTACTATCATGTGGTCAACTTATCAGAAATATAAATCACCTGTGTTTGCTCAGTGGTGATCTGTGTTCAAACTCCAGTGTCAGTAGTGACACTTTATTCCTATATAACTATGTGATATTTGTGTAAAATCTATTTGTGGTCTTCATTCCTGGGGCAACTAAAATCTGTGTGCTCCCTTTGTGAGAGGTTGATGGATAGAGGAAGACTCTAAATTTACTGTCAGTAGGACGGTTTCCTTTTTAATGGGAATTAGGCTATTTTTTTTTTTATTTCTCATGATAGCGAGATCACTACAAATATATACATCAAATATGGCACAAAGCCAAAATTGGGGGAGGCTGATTTTCATCTGTCCTCCATTTAATTTAGCTAGTCTCAATCATTGATCCACTCATCAGATAATGTTCCATTCACCATAATACCACATTCTTGTGTACTATTCTTACTAAAGTCACCAAAATAGCACAAGTTCTCTATTTTCACTTCATTCCACAGCGGCTGATTTACCTTTATATTCTCTACTGCAACTTCAATGAATCAAGTACATGGCAGAGATTTCTACTTAGAGAAAATTGTCACTTTCTGTCTACCTTACATCAAAGACTTATCAGAAAAGATTCAGAATATTTTCAGTCCATACAACATCAGGACAATATTCCAAAGCAGTTCCACTACAGAAAAATCTCTGCCAACTAAATCCTAACACAGGTGAGAATACAACCAAAAACTGTGTGTACTAGATTCCTTGCAGTTGTGGCAGAGAATATAAAGGTGATACAAGCTAACCACTAAAAGTAAGGCTGGAGGAACATCAAAAAGCCATGATGAAAGGTGATACAATGAAATTGGGCATGGCTGATCATGTACAGAGGGAAAGGGGTAACCATCAGCCCTTGTGGAACAAAGTGAAAATACTGGACAAGAAAGAACACTGAAGAGTTAGACATCGGAAATAATCATCACATATGATAGGCTGTGAGGACCTACTTAATAGGCCTAGCATAGAAATAAATACAATATGGGAGCTGATAAAGCAAGATAAATCTTCAACAAGTGATAGCAGCAATCAAAACATAACAGACAGAAGCAGCAGTTACACCCTAATCAGCAGCCAGATTAGGTTTAAGGCTCTAAGTTCACTACAGCAAATTGTCCTACGGGATAAAAGTATTGGTTTGTGAATTTGGTGTTATACTGGTTGTGGTTTTAATACCTTGTGCAGGCAATGCGTACTTGCACTTAGTGAAAAACTGACAATCAATGACTGAACAGTATTAAATAAAAATAAGAACTAGATGATATGAGCAGTCTATTCCTATAGATTAAATAAAGGGTTCAGTTTAGAATTCCCTGTAGGTTACCCAGATCAATATACACCTGAGAAAGGCCAGGGAGTATAACGGATGGCTGAAATGTTGTGATAACAACAACAAAGATGAGGACAATAGTCTGAATATAAATAGTGGAAATAATGACTCCTCCTCATCCCAGAAATTCAGGCAAAAAAGAATTTTCACTATTTTATTGTAAAACACTGCTTGGTATTTTTGTTTTACTTCTGAAAGAAGATTTTTCATGACAACATCACGTCCCACATCTTTGCTTAGTGCTTAGAATTTTAAAAGCAGTCGCATCAAGCTTGAATAATTCAATTTCTGCTTTTAAATGTTGCATTGCAGAAATAGAAGAAATGAATTTTTTAATTTTATATTTCTACTTTATTTATTTTTATCATGGTTTCCAAATAGCGGAGAAAGCTTTCTACCAGAATCATAAAGAATTCTTTTCAGAGAAAGATGGATGATCAGAAACATTAACTTGGAAGTGAAACTGACTGATCCCAGTTGAAAGGTGAATTCTTGCACTTTAAATTGAGAATTGAAATTTATTTATTTTTAAAAAATTAATGGACTGATCCATTATTGAGCTGATTCAGTTTCACCACCACCACTTCCATCATCACTGCCACCACCACTCAGAATGTGAACACAGAGAGTCAAGTTTGAATTCCAGTTAGGTTCGTTAAATTCACTTCCGTGCAAATACACTTAGGAAAGGCATGAATCCATCTCTTCCCTTGAGTGCTGGGTTAAATAGTAGGACTTTTATCAAAAAAAATTATTCTCCAAAAATTCTGATATAATATTCATTCACAAAAATATTATTCTTACAATACAAAATATGTTTCAGTTTTAAATAACCTACAAAGGGTTGATAATCCATAAAAACTAATCAGTCAATCAAAAATCAATGACCAACACAATCATCATCTTCACTGAATTTTCATTCAACTTTTCAACAGGAATTTTGTAATTTTTAAAAATAAGAATGGGTAAGAAAAAATGTCTTTCAAAAAGCTTATGGTTATCACCCCCCCCACCACCACCACCATATTAGTATGACAAAACACCTATTAGGCAATACTGCACAGAACTACAAAAGGTCAGGACGGTAAAACACCTCCCCTTTTGTGTTAAAAAAAACCTGTCCAGCCTTCCCTTTTGATGAAACCTAGTCACCAAGCTACTTGGTACATCTCACAATAGGCATGCACTCACAGACATCCTACTGCTTCCCCTGTAATGTTTTCTTCTCTTTTCATTTATCTCTGTACACACAAATATATTTTCTCTCTTCTTTTATTGTTAATCATTTAGACACACACACACACACACACACACACACACATATATATATATATAATTTTATCATATAAAATTTAATTCTCATTGCATCAGTAATTTTAAAAATAAGTTACTCCAAAATTCGCTTGAGGATGAAATGGAACTAATGTCTTTAATTTAATTACAAAATTAAATTTGAAGCTTTTAGCTTCCATTTTTGAAACATGGTTAGAACTGTGTAGCGAAAAAAAAACATTTTAAATCAGTTAATATATATATATATATATAGAGTCATCCACATACAAGTCTGTTTCGCTGCATCACAGTTCATCAGTGTGGCTAGACATTTGATTGCTTCAAGCCGGGATTGAAACTCAACTGATTTGGCATCAGTCAGACACTCTACCCCTAAGTTATCAGTGCACAGAAGAGAAAGGGAATCTTTTAATGTATTATATACATGATGTATACAAACACTAAATCAGTAGCCTAGCGTGTTCAATTCATAACTGAAGAATGATGTGTTAATAGCAGCAGCAGCCACTGCTGAAAATTTCCCTTCTCTATAGTGCTCAATCAGTAAATGAGAGTGTGTGTGTGTGTGCATGTGAGAAATTCCTCCACATGTTGAAATTAATTTCTCATAATTTCTTTTCTTTTCTTGCTTGTGAATGTCCCTTCCGCTTTCTTGCTTCCCTCACACCTACAATCTTCAAATATTTAAATGCAACATCATTTTCTATCTTCTGTCTTCCTGAACCCTGTTCCTTCTTGTTGTCCTTTCTCCTCAATAACATCCTCTTGTTTCTTTCAATCTTGTGTCTTAGTGGTAATATCGAAAAATGGTAAATATTCTTGCCAAATTTTGTTTGTTAAACTTCTATCAGTTTTTACTCACTCTCCAGAAATCCAAGATTATATTCTGAATAAACTCATCATCTTTTATATGCCATATTTTTAGGATGTAGGTGATCATAGCTCTCCATAACTTCCTATCTATGGCAGCTCTAAATAATGTTTGTTCTCCAAGTTCCTGTACTGCTATTCATCTGCACAAGCTTATTACATAAGTTACTATATCGGAATTAAATACTATATATATTTAAATTACCACCAAAATATTTGTGGACTTAGTTGTAGACCTACCACCTGTTATTTTTGGACCATTTAGAAAATAACAATAATAACCCCCTTCACCAAAAAAAAAAAAAAAAAATGAAAACCTTCACACTTCTATGTGAAACGTTCACACCTCTATTTGAAATCAAATTTTAAATCCCCTTACAGATATAAAAATAGAAGCCTACTACTTCCCACAGCTCAGAACAATTTTGCAGACCAGTTTGATCTACACGTGCAGACACACACACGCACACAATGGAAGATATGACAGCTAGCAGCCACTAAGACCTTGTCCATGCACATAACAGAAGCGATTAACCAGCTATTGCCTACTAAGCCTTTGTCTACAAACTCGCAAACATATTAGGCTGTCACATTAGGCTCCACACATCTCACATCATAATATGAACATTTAATTACTTGATAAAACAAACTTCACTGCAAGGAAAATTGAACATTTTGTTGTCCTTGTATATTTCTGAGAAGAATATATAAGTGTTATTTTAATTGACATTCTGTTTCTACTTTTCCTTCGGAAAATAACCTTTCTTAAATTTCACTTAAAAGATGAGTTGTTAAATATTTAGAATCCCAACACTTAGTAACAAAACCTGGGTAGACAGATACAAACAACTAAATGTTTCCCTCTGATGTTCTTGTCTTCATTATAAGCTAGAAATATAAAAATACTCCAAGCCCTTTTTCCTCATTAAGTGTTCCAGAAAATTCAACTGATTCTAAGTGTCCTTTATCTGCTCCCATTTTCCTTTAAACCTCCTTATTGCTCACATTTTGTGCCCATGGTGTTCTTGGTATCCTTCTTAGAACCATTTCTCTGTTGACTCAAGTCTTTCTCATCTGTGAGGAAATTGTCCAGCATTCACTACCATCTAAGAACACAACACTCGTTTCTAATGAAATTTTCATGTTCCTTAATGTCTTGTTTAGATTTTGGTTGGTATTTCTTGCTATTCCAATACAGTTTTTGGTTTCTGTTTCACATTTTCTGATAATTAAATGTCTTTACTTGCTTGATTTTAACATCTATACTTTGTAGCTTGCACTTCCAGCTGTCCATGTTGTTCACATTTCATCCATGGTATTCTCAGCATCCTTCTGTAGAATCATATTTCTGTTACCTCAGGTCTCCACTTAGTCTGTGAGGAAACTGTTCAGCATTCATTCTTATATTGGATCGATATTACATAACTGTTCATCACTCTTTTCTTTGTTGCTAATTAAATTTTCTTGTTTCTTAGTACTTTGCTTAGCTTTTAGAAAGCATCTCTTGATATTGTTATGCACCTTCAGATGTTCCAGTTTTGCATTACCAACTTTATATATAAGTTGGGCAACATATAAAACATATATTAGTTGATATAAATGACCAAACTATATTTAATTTTCTGTTAAATTTTTTGAAATGTGGAGTTATCATTGTTTACATTCAGACTTTTGTCCTCATCTTTGTTTTTATTATCAAAGTTCTTTGGTTGTTGTATTTTCCAGCCTTATTCCAGATAACTTTCAGGAAAATTTGACCTGACCACATTATTAATTTTATGGAGGTAGATTTTTCTTCTTCTACTGTAAATATCTAGGGATTTCTCATCTTGTTTTTATTTAGTGATACTCATTTACTGCTAATTCCATTTCCACTGATTTTAAATATGTACTACCCCGCCCAGAGATTGAACTCACAATTACTATATTATCAATGCTTTAATCGACTCAGCTGTTGCCCAATGGGTCATAGACAAAGATACAAGAAGAGTCTACCTTCATAGATTAAATTAAGGGCTCACTTCTTAATTCCTTGAAGTTTATGCAAATTGACATACTCCTGAAGGAGTTTGGGGACCACAACTTTTGTTTTAAATTGTTTCACCTCAACCATTGTGACACTGCTACTATGATGCAGAGGGTGACAGGGAATGAAGCATGATGAGAAAACTTTTAGAAAACTTTAATAAAGGAAAAGGTATCAGAAAGACAAAAGATGGAAATTGATGTTTGCATTAAAATGTTTTAATATTTTAGGTGGCAAGGAAGTAAGAAATCAGAAGGTAGTTCCACAGGTAAGAAGTGCAAGAAAAGAAACTATTAAAATAGAAGTAGCAATTGCATCTAGTTAACAGTAAAATGGTGAGACCTAGTTGCCAATCTAGTAACACACTTAAATTCATGTATGCTAAGCCACAAAATTCACTTGAGCTGACCAAGCATAGATATGAATACAATATGGGAACCAGTAATAAGGAGTGGTAGAGAAAGGCAAGGAATAACAACAAAAATTGCAATATAAGCTCTGGTAAAAAAATTCAATAATAATAACAGAAAATTGCAATATGAGCACTGGTAAAAAGTGGTTGCTGAAACATTAAGTTTATAAATCCCCAAAATTCATACAGAGATGTCTTCAAGGCCTAGTGGATAAAGATGTTGGCTAGATCCTGTAACTAGATCCAAAGATTTGCGAGTTCAATACCAGGCCATAGCAGTGGTGAACCAAACTTGGAGAGTTCAGTTAAAGGAAAATAACTGAGACATCCAGAAGGGGCATGGTACATGGAACTAGAACAGTCTACCTCAGTGGATGAAATAAAGGGTTCTGTTCAAGATTCCAATCACCTGAAGGCCAGAGCATGCAACAGATGTAATGTTGTGAATATGGCAATGAAGATGAGGATAACAGTTCAAATAATGTAAGTATTCATAATAACTCATCTCAGAGATATAGATAGAAATTAAATTCATGTAGTTGAGGCAATATTGAAAAGAGGTCATCAAAACATTTTCCATGAAAATATTTGTAGAAACCACATCGCATCAATGAGAAGTCAAGATCGACCAGATTACAGATTCTTTCTTTGGATTTTGTCGAGAATCTCAAGATATACAACAGGAACACCAGACCAGATATTTCAACAGTATTCAATGCAAGTACCAACTGTGGACTTATAAATATACAAGATGGATTCTGACGGAAAAACTTTTCTGGCATGACACAGTGAGCCAACTTTCTTAGCAGTAGATGTAACAATTGATTCAATATAGTTTTTCCATTTCGTGTCAGGGGAAAACGAGAGAGAAAGAAGGCATATAATGTTGCTCTCCTGGAGGTTAGCATCAGCCATGCTGCTGGTAGGTGAAAAAGTTTCTCTGTGGTGATTAAATGAAAGCAGTTTTGTTTTGGAGGCATTAAAATTTACAAGCCATTTCTTGCTCCAGCTAACCAAGCTTTTCAAGAGCAATTGCCAGTTCTACTTTGTTGGGTCTGTTGGACTTGCTACTCACATAGGAGTAAATACTGCTGAAACATTGTAATAATAGTAACAATGACAAGGAAAACAGAACAAATTGAAATAATGTAAATAATTCATTTATTTTGTTACAGTTTTATGCAGTATTTACACACACAAAACAAGCATTTTAGTTATATATATATATATATATATATATATATATAGTTTTATGGTATGCTATATTTATGGGATAAAGTGCTCAATATCAGAGATAGTGTAAGTAAATATAAATATAAAAGTGAACATTGAAGTCAACACTCAGAGGTGACAGGCTGTTTCATGCTAGACACAATCGTCAGGCCAACATATATATATATTTTGTTTCTAAGGTTTTGCACACAGAAAATTTTGTTAAGATAATTATTTAAATATTAACTTTAATTTATTTTTTTTAATACGATCACTGAGAAAGAAGAAAAAGAAGAAGAGAAGAGATGAAGAAGAAATAGGAGAGAAGAGTGTAAATAGGTTGTCGGTTGCAACACATTTTTTTTTTTTTTTCAATCAAATGTCAAAAATGATCTTTTTTAAATACACATTAGATGGTAATTATACATACATATATATGTATGAAGAAGCATTTCAGTTATATATTATATATTTTATATGATGAAATATAGTTTTAAGGTGTGCTATATTTATGGGATAAAGTGCTCAATATCAGAGATAGTGTATGTAATATAAAAAGTGAACATTGAAGTCAACTTCAATGTCCACTTTTATATTTATATATTTTTTATATATATATATATATATATATATATATATATATATATATATATATATGCTGAATTTTCAGGATTTCAAGCTTTATATTGTCAGATGATTTTGTTTTTTGTCATTAATTTTAACCTTGTTATTCATTAACAGTTTTAACAAATCTAGTGAAGCTGACAGGTGATGATATCCTGAGAGCATCTCATCTGCTGGGCCAATTCTCTAATTGATTTGGTACAAATACTCATGCATGAGCTTGTTAAATGTGTCCACCTTTAATTGAACAGGTCGGCCAGAACACAGAATCTGAGGTTCAAGTTGTTGAAGGCTGAAAACGATTTCTATGCATTTCTTTCTGTAATAGTACTTTCACCATAGACATCACAAATGTTTTAATAGCTTTGGAACCTTTATAACAAGTGAGAGCTATTGAAGAAAGGTGTATTTTCATTTTTAGATTTCTCCAATTATGGGCATTATTATATCCATCATATAATAACACCATACTTCACAGACGGAATGGCTGAAAGGAAAAGGAATGGCAAACATGCTTTGTTCTCAGAGAGAGTTTTATACTACTAAGACATACATAAAATTATATATACATATGTACACTTGTCCCACACAGAGAATAATATATCAAATATATCTACATAGCAAAGCAGACTCCAATGAGAAACAAAAAGAAATGGTCTTACATATATTATTGGAGATACTCCTGAGTCTGGAGAAACCATGTTTAGGTCTCCAGATCCAAACAGGCCAGATTCATCTATGTCCCAGACAAGGATATATTCTACAAATGGGAAACAGCAAGTCTTGGGTTTTCTCAAATTGAGGACTGCAAGATTGATTTTCACTCTGTATTTGGGAAAGATATATTCCCAAATGGAAATAGCACCATGGACTTGTAAGCTACTGAGGAGGCAGATTTAGCTTCTGCCTGGGCAACGGGAGACCTTGGCTAAAGAAAGCAACCTTTCTCTTTCGCTGCTGTAAAAAGCAAACTGAATTTGACTGCCACTGTTGTCACTGTATTGGGTGACACGACTTAGCATTCCATCACGTAACCCATGTGACTTGTCTCCACAAAATGGCTATAAGTGCCTTCTGTATCCATACAAAAAAATAATCATTGCTGAGGAGTGAAGGTAGTTAAAATAATAGCAGTGTCAGAGGAAAAAAAAACATCCTTTTGACACACAGCACAGAGGTTAACTTTAAACGTAACTATTAATTGAGCTTGATCTGTGCACTAGATTTTTATCCATTATTCATCGACAAATTCTAAATATTTTTCATTTCAATATTGCATACTTCAAACTTCTATGTGTCATGTCCTTCCTGAATTTTGGGGATCATGACTCTCACCAATTTATCACTCCTAAACTCTAATCTGCCATCCATTTACACAAGCTCAATAGGTTATGCCTTGCTTTCTTTTGTCCTTCCTGCCTTCAGTCTGTTCTGTAAGTATCAAATTTTCTAAGCCCTCTTTCCTCATTATACACCCTAAAAATTTCAACTCTCTCTTTCTGGTGTTTAGCACAAATACCTTTTTTGCTTCCATTTTCTCTAAAACTTAGTTATTGCTCACAGGTTTGGTCTATGGTATTCTCAGCATCCTTCTGTAGAATTACATTTCTGTTGCTTTGAGTCTTTGAGAAGATTATCCAGCATTCCCTACCATATAGGAGGACTGATATTTCACCACAGTTCAATACTCTTTTCTTTGTTTCCAACAAAATTTTTCTGTTTCTTAACACTTTGCTTAGCTTTGGGAAATCATCTTCTGTTATCCTAATGCATCTTCCGATTTCAATGTCACAATTTCCATCACATGTTAAAACACTTTCCCGTTATTTAATGTGTTGTACTTTGATTTCGGTATCTTGAGTTTTTAATTTGCTTGCTGGGCCATACTGTTTGCTAACAACCATGCATTCTATCTTCTTGCAATTGATGTTTAGTCCTTTTTTCGTGCTTTCTTTCACTACCTTCTGTAGGAGTTCTTGTAGTTTTATTTCTGTGTTTGCTATCAACACTGTGTCATCTGTATATCTTATGTTGTTAAGATTGTGGCCACCAATAATGAATCCTGGTAGGACTTCTAATTTTCTCAGAATCGCTTCACTGTATAGGTTGAATAAGTCCAGTGAGAAGACACATCCTTGCCTTACACCTCATTCTATTTTTGTATATTTACTGATTGCATTATTTAGTATGTTCAAGTTTTGGTGCTGTTTCAGGGAAATATATAGCATCACATTTGTTACAAATGGCTGGCATTCATAGAAAATAAAGAAATTCTTTGCTTCTCTCTGGAGATACTCAAAAGAAAAGCAGAATGCAATTCAACCAATAATTTATAGAGAAAACATCAAAGTAAGTAAATACATTTTACAATGAAAAAAATTGTTTTTTTATTTTCACTTTTGTGTTCCTTTTACAAGAATTCTTCCATTTAACTTTCTTTTTTTTCTCTCTCTCTCTCTTCCATTTTTCTTTTACTTGCCTCTTTTTTCTCTGTTTTGTCTTTATCTTCTGACTCTCTCCATTTTTATGCTTAAATATCTCTCTCTCTCTCTTCCATTTTTCTTTTACTTTCCTCTTTTTTCTCTCTTTTCTCTTTATCTTCTCACCATCTCCTCCTCCGTTTTTATCTTTTAATCACTCTCTTTTTTCCATTTTTCTTTAATTTTTCTCATTTCCTCTTTATCTTCTGTCTCCTCCTCCTTTTTTATCTTTTAATCACACTCACTCTCTCTTCCATTTTCCTTTTACTTTCCTCCTTTTTCTCCCTTTTCTCTTTATCTTCAGACCCTCTACTCTGTTTTAAGTTTTAATATCTTTCTCTCTGGTTTTCATTTTTCTTTTACTTTCCTCTTTTCCCCTTATCTTTTGACCCTCTCCTCCATTTTTAACATCTCTCTCTCTCTCTCTTTCTTTTCCATTTTTCTTTTACTTTCCTCCTTTTATCTCTGTTTTGTCTTTATCTTCTGACCCTCTTCTCCTCCGTTTTTATCTTCTAATATCTATCTCTCTCTCTCTTTTCCATTTTTTATTCCTCTTTTCCTCTTCATTTTCTGACCGTCTCCACCTTTGTTTTTATCTTTCAATCTCTCTCTCTTCTCCATTTTTCTTTTACTTTCTTCTTTTTTTCACTGTCTTGTCTTCAGACCCTCTCCTCCTCCATTTTTAACTTTTAATATCTCTCTCTCTTTTCCATTTTTCTTCTTTTCCTCTTTTTCTCTTAATCTTCAGAGCCTCTATTTCTTCATTGATTCTTTACCATCATCATCATCTCATTTTTCTTCCATTCCATTTTAACTCCTCCCTCTCTATTCCTTTTCTTATTCTTTACCACCATCATTTTTTTCCTATTTGATCCTTCTTCATTCTCTCGTTGCTTTCTCTCTCCCTCTCTTTTTATTACTGTGCGTCTAAAGACTATGCATAAAAGATACTTTCTCTTCATTCTTCACAGTCATTTAACAACAATTCAGCACCACTGAATAGAATAAAGAATATTCTGTCAAAGTCGACATCTTGCAGATGCCAAGAAGATCGACTGATGAAATAGTCAGTAGCAGCATTAAACCAGCCATTTTGTTTGATACACAATCAGTTATAGCATTTGAGCAAGTGAAGCTTCATGATGCCAGTGGTGACAATTGTCAATCGGAGATCTTTTCATGTCTATTGATTATTTTCAATGTCTTCTTTTTGTATTGTTACAAAATTCTAATCCATTCCAAAAGCCCTACAAAGCTTTCTATTACTTCGGGTTGGTTTCTATATTTAAATCAAATTCCCTTCATGAATTCAATGTAGTTGACAAGAATTTAATCCAAAACAAAAAGAAAGAAGCAAAATACACAGTTTATAGGATATTTACTGAATGGCCAACTGAAAACGGTATAATTTCGAACAGTGTTTATTTGTCTGGAAATTCAGTTAACAATTATATTTATCTATTTAGAGCAGCAAAGATCTTACAAATTACTGGTTACATCTTCTTCAAGTGCCATGTTACTTCAGGAAGTGAACGATCATGCCTCTCCACAACTTCCTGTCCTTTGTAGCTCTTAGCAATATTTGTCTTTTTACAATCGCCCTACTGTTCTGCCATCCATTTACACAAGCTTGTTAGGTAGGTTAGTCATGTCTCTCCACAACTTCCTGTCCTTTGTAACTCTTAGCAATATCTGTCTTTTTAATATCTCTCCTAGTTGCTATTCTACCATCTATTTACACAAACTCATTAGGTTTGTCTCTCACTGTTTCTCCGTCCTTGGCTTTTGTGTGTCAAATTCTCCAAGCCTTCTTTACACATTATGTATCTCAGAAATTTCAGTTATCTCTTTCATATTCTAAGTGACCTTTTTTACCAATGTTTTCCTTAATACTTCCTCATTGTTCACATGCTGCATCAATGATATTCTCAGTAACCTTCTGTAGAACTATAGTTCTGTCATATCAAGTCTTCTCTTAATCTGTGAGGAAAATTTCCTGCATTCAATAATATATTGAAGGATTACATCAGCACTTTTCTTGTTTCTTTATACACTTATTCATGATTTTTGGTAAGACAGAACTGGAATTAATCTCACCCAAAGCAAAGTGGGTCCTGCCTGACAAAGGATTTGTCGTAATTATTTCAGACTAGGTTTTACAAGGAGTGATACTCTTCCCTATTCCCAGCTAAGACACTAATGGTAGTCCAAGTAACCGAGTGTTTTTTATCGAGACACCAACTCTAAAAAGGTTGCTATTCAATCTTAGCCACACACACACACACAGAGGGTGGAATGGATAAATTGTCATCTAAATTACGCAAAAATTACAATAACACTGACATTTCATTTTAACAGATATTTTTACCAAAATTACACAAAAATATCTTGAATTATTAAAGAGTAAATTTATTCAATAAAATCAACATTGGCTTCAATCACTGCCTCCAGACTACTTCAGAATCTCCTGCAACTCTTCTGGATGGTCTCCTTGTTTAAGTTGGTGAATGCTGCCATAATCCTTGCCTTTAGTTCATCTTTGGTATTACAATTTTGTTGGTTTCTTGCTCAACTTTGCTCCACAGAAAATAATCAAGGAGGTTGCCATCTGGCTAGTTAGGTGGCTAGATGTAAGGGGTGATGTAGTCACAGAAATTGTCTGACAACCAGACACTCTAAAATGTTCATATTGGAGCTTCTGGTGAGAATGCCAAGCAGTGCAACATGCCGTTTCCAAATTTATGGCAGAGTGAATTGCATCATGGTGATCTTTTTCTTACAGACAGTGCTCAACTGACCCTACTCTTCAGTGCAATTGACAAAATTAAAAACAAACAAAAGGTAAGCGCAAAATTAAAAATCTAAAATGGCAACAATTTACCCATTGCACCCTATATATATATATATATAAAAGTCTCATAAAATCTTGAATGAAACCCAGAATAAACTTATCCATTTGCCCATCAGATTTTTCTTGACTTGGTTTACATTCATACCATGTTGTGATATATCTTCTATGATCACTGGTTAAGCAACATTGAGCCTGGTCAATACTTAGATGGGTGACCATTTGGAAATACGAGGTGCTGTATGTCCAAGTACCCAAGGGTTTTTATCAAAACACCATCTTTAGGAAGGTTGACAATCAAAATTTGAGACTGCATCCTAGCCATATATATATATATATATATATATATATATATACATATATATATATTCATAAAAGTAATAAATCCGTTGGTATATAATCCAAGTGAATCCTAGTAATATAAAATATTAAAACTGATCTACAAAAAGAGTTCAGTGTATTTATTATAACAGAGCCAATAAATAGCATTACACAACAAAATCCAAAATTACCTCATATTGGTGGGGGATAGATCTGTTTCAACTGATGAAAACTTCATCAATCTTATTCAACCCCAGTATATAAACTGAGTTTGTGTTGGAATTAGAAATTTAACTGTGACAGTTGTCAAAAAATTAATACAACATTTATCTATTTCAATGTTTCAGTCAATCGAAAGGCACAAGACAGTGGTCAGGGGAGGGTGTAAGGTATTAGCTTTAAAGGGAGGAGGTTTTATAAAATTAAACCTGAATATTAACCTTATGACATTAAATTGGGGTTATATGTTAAGTTTAATAATACAAGTTCCTACTTAAAAATACTCTTCCAAAAATAAATTATACTTAAAAATAAGATATATTTAGATAATTTATATTAAAATTAAGTGAGATTATATTTTTTTTAAAATTTAATTAATAAAAAATTGCTTATATTAAAGAATAAAAAAATATTTAAAAATAAGAATATAAGATAAAATAATTTATATCAAATCAAATTGTATCAAATTCAAAGTTTAAACATGTTGTATGCCTACAATTTACAGTCTATTCACTTTTTTGGTTTAAAAAGGTGTTTTTATCAGAAAATCTGATAATTTCTAATTTTTCATGTAAGCATAAAAAAGAGGGTTCATTTAAAAATCTACATATTCTAGCATTTTTTTAAAATTTTCTATTTTACCTTAGGAGTTTTATTAGCTTCTTTTAAATTCCAAAAATATTTAGGAAAACATGTACTATTTTTATAAGTACTATTGGTGAAGGATATGTTGATACCACCTAGTCTTAAAAAAATTCTTAGTACTACCAATATGAAATTTTTCAACAGATTCTCCATTGTAAAAATAGTACTTAGATAAACAAGACAGGTGGTTAAACATTGGTTTCGTAATGGGCATTTATTAGAATGCATGCAATTGGTTAATATTATCAACAGTATTAGCTTTGGGATGTGCATTATTATCCAGATTTTTAATTGGTTTAAAATTTTATTATTATCTTTCTTTATAATCTTCTGAAGATTACCAGTGCAGCTATAACTTAGTTTTAATTTATTTCTGTTAAATATTTTGCTAAGAGGGTTACTTTTAGGGAAATGTTTATCAATTAAATAGAAGAACTTCTGGCCTAACTTAGTACTGACTAATTGGTTAAATGGTGATGTGTACCAAATTATTTTTTCTATTCCAATTCTTTTCCTTAGATTGCTTGATTCTGACATATCCGATCCATAGCTTTCATTTTGACCTGTTCCTCTTGTTAAAAACCATACATCCTGCCTTATTACAACTAATTAGTCCTTTCTACTTTATTAGCCACTTTTTATTTATTCTAATTTTTAGAAAACCAGCAGAAATTGGAATTAGCAAGCCAAATTAAAATTGTATGCAAATCTGCTGTTTTCACTTTCACACTAATACCCTTGGAAAAGGGATAAATCTCTCTCTTCCTACATCAAATATGGGTTAAATAACAAGGTAGACTGAACTCTGTAGACTTGGGCATCAACCACTCTAAGAGAAGGAAAACTATGAATTTCAAGTAATGGAGAAGTCAACAGAAAACCACTCCACTATCTTTCCCATGATGTGAAAGCAATTCAGATAAGAAAAAAATGGAATCTGTGATGTGTCATGATTATGTACAATCTCAGATGACATGGTATTAAGAAAAGTAAAAGCTTTGGAGAGTCAAATCTACCAACTTCCTGAAAGAAAAAAAAAGAAAACCTGTAAAGAGACATGACATTTAAGAAAAGAAAGAAACCTGTAAAGAGACATGACATTTAAAACAAGAAAAAGAAAATGGTGAAAGTCGTGAATGTCTACATCCTGAATGTATATGGCATTAAAAAAAAATACAGGAAGCTGAGAAGAGTCAAGACAAACTACATCCTGAAAGAACATGGCATTTAAAAAAGTAGACATGATCACCTATATCCTGAAGGGACATAGCAGTTAAAAAAAAAAAGGAAGTTGTGGAGAGTCATGATCAGCTAAATCCTGAAAAGATATGGCATTTAAAAAGGAAAGAAACCTGTAAAGAGACATGATCACTGACATCCTGAAGGGACATGGGATTTTTTTAAAAAAAGAAAAAAAACTGTGGAAAGTTGTGAATGTTTACATCTAGAATATGTATGCCATTAAAAAAAATACAGGAAGCTGAGAAGAGTCATGATCACCTACATCCAGAAGAGGCATGGCATTTAGAAAAGAAAAGAAAGTTGTGAGGAGTCATGATCACCTACATCCTGAAAGGAGATAGCATTTCAAAAGGAAAGATATCTGTGAAAATTCGTGATTACCAACATTCTGAAAGGATATAGTATTAAAAAGAAAAGTTGTGGGGTGTCATGATCAACTACAATTATCATTACCTAATGTATACAAATTTTAAAAAGGAAAATTTTCTGAGCATATTGAAAACAATGTTGTTTTAATGTTAACTCTTTGCTCTGAAACTACTTTTTCAATACCAATTTACATTTCTGAGTCATTATCCATTACACCATCCACACACCCAAGTTTAAAACACAAGGTATTCCCAAGCAGTCACTCATTTAGGTACTAACCAAGCTTGATGTTGCTTAAGTATGATGATCATATGAGAAACGGTTTTTCAACTAGATATGGTGTTATTGGTCATATGGTGTTAAAGGCTATTGCTACATATTAAATACTAGCAGTAGAGCCAGGCGTCGCAACAGTAAGAGATAGATCAAGTATCGACCATCATAAAGACTGAAAAATAAAATTGACAAAGATTATTGTTTAAGGTTGATGGACACGCATGTCTTAATTAGTTGTTTTTTTTTTTTTTTACGAATTGGTCAAACCCAAACAAAAACATTGTTATCAATCGTTATGAGTCTATTGATTGAATAGAATTTTATTATAAACAATTGTCTTGTAAATGGAATTTTTAAAGCACTCTGAATGTAAAAATAAAGAAAAAAGTGTGCAAGACAATAAGAAACACTACCTGCCGAAAAAAAAAAGTGAAGTTTTGTTGAAATCGGTTGAATGTAGGAAATCCGATCCCATATATAAACGAACACACACACAAACAACCTGGGTTTTATAATAAGTATAACACGATATGAGTTGTCCCCCTTTCATTCCCATGAAAGCGATGCCTCTTAATCGTGTTTTGAAATTGATTTTGTGCAAAAACAATTGTGTTTTTCCAATTTTTGGTGCTGTCAGAATCACCGCAAGGTAATTTTATGTAGTCCTGTGAAGTTTTGTTGAAATCGGTTGAAAAATGTAGGAAATCCGATCCAATATATAAATGTACAGACACACACACACACACACACACAACATGGGTTTTATAATAAGTATGATTATGTTTATAATAAAAAATAATGTCGGATGAAAATATCTATTAATTCCTTAGAAATTATAGTGTAATTTATTTAAATTATTTGTATGCAAAGAAATATGTCTGTCGTGGAAAGCCTTCTGGTATTTTTAGTAATCCAGCACAAATTCTGTGCCAAAAAAAAAAGTTCATTGTAACATTTCAGACCAGAAGTACAGATATTCACCTTTTGTGACCAATCAAAAAAAAAGGCTTATGAATAACCAATCAGTAAGCTGCCAAAATACTCACTCAGTGAAGCCTGGATAAATATAAATATTTAGATTTATGTTGAAATTGCTAATGCATTATCTTCACATGATATGACATGACATGTATTTTAACTCAGTCATTTTCTTTCATCCTTCATATCATTCATTGTCTGTTACTGAGATTAAATTCTCTGCATCAATCTTCTGGTTAATATTCCATCCTGTTCCTGTTTGCAAAAACTATTTTCAGTTTATCTTGATCACAGCAAACTGCCTGTTTAACTTCCATATATTTCAGTCAGAACCTTATTTCATGCAAGATTAGTTTTTTTTACTGCTGCTATAACTTTCTTTATATACATAATAATACCAATCATGCATACTTATAACCGGAAGAGCTGCATTCCATAACAAAATTCCTAACAAAACTTCATGACATCTTTAATCTGTTGTCTTTTTTTGTTTTTCTTGTTATTGTTGTGACAAATATATTCTTCAATTCTTATCTGCCAGCAACATTAAAAATTTGGAGCTTTTAGAAGCTCTTCGAGAATAGTTCTTACAACTTTGGTAAAAAATTTAATACTTTTACATCTTTCAATACTTTTATCATGAAACCTTAAGTAATACCTGAAAGTTTATAATGGATATGATTTTAAATATTTTTAAAATTTTGTTAGAAAACATCAGCCTCTATTGGACATTTTATATACATATTTTTAACTAAGCAACCATAAAGTAAATTTAGAGTATTTAGTAAAAACAAAAACGGTAAAAATAAAAATATATGTTACATAATATGGTTTAATCCACTTTTTAATTGTAATGTTCAAACAAATATCAGAATTTTCCTAAATTTAATTCATAAGTATTTAATCATTCACCAACACTAAAAAAAAGATTTTTAACAAAAATGTTAAAATGTGCTATCGTCACATTAGTAACATTGATAAATCTATATCCCAACATAACAATATTATATTAAACAGATACATGTCCAATGAAGACAACAAAGTTAATTTTTTTAAAAAGTAAGTACAACCAAGCTAGCATACATTCTGGTAATAATGTCAAATTTTATTTTGGTTTCACTAAAAATTCTTGGAAATTTTGTTTCTGCTGTCATTGAATGACTTTAGGCAATATAAAATGCATAACAGCACTACTCCCTTAAAAAATTTCTGGCAATTGAAGAATGGTAGTAATACACCCATTATTATGTGAGATATTATAGCTAAAGCCAAATCTTAGAACAGGAAAGGCGATAGATGTAATTTATGCCTTGTTGAAAAATTAGTTATTTTAAAACACTTGCTTATTAAACAAGAGAAATGAATTGATGGTTACATGTAGGCATAAAAATTAATATCTGCTGAAATACATTGATCCAGATGAAATTTTAATGTAAATTATGGTTTGTTTTTTTAAGAAAGAACCAGCAATCTACCTTTATACTTTATATAAAAACTTAATATTCACAACTCTGAAGTAATTTTTTTTAAACACACACATATATATATCCCATATATTTTTGATACCAAATATATTTTTTACAATAATAAACTGTAATCCCATTAGAATATGATTGAGCCAACGTTCTCATAACTTGGTACTTTTATAAAATTTAAATTACGTAATGCTCAGTCTATACTCAGCACCTGAAGATTACAATGTGCATGAAACTCGGTCATACTTCCAATGAAAGATAATATATATATATATATATATATATAGTATATTTAGGCAGCAATCCCTCTTTTATACATGTTTCATTAAAGACAACTGACAAGGTTCTGCGATTAAGCTTTTTATTTAATTTTTTCTTGTATTTATACAAGTGATTTCCTTTCTAGGTACAATGTGTGTAAAAACCATTCAAAAGTTTTGCATTTCCGAGCACTTTCAGCTATACTTTTAGTCATTATCAAAGATGATTATATTTTCCTTTTAATAGCCAACCATGCAAATGGTGTGCACATTTGTAGGTAGACGCTTGCCTTTGTACAATGACACATTTGGTTAACCTCCAGGATGGACTCACTGCCTCTTGAGGAGTTAGTGGTCCAGGCCCAGGTGCTCATGAAAGAAAAGTTGGAAGAAGAGAAACTGGTGGTAGCAGCTGTAAGGTCTATTCAAAGTAAACATGTTCTCCCAGCTGTGGGCCCTTCTGTGAGCATTAAGTGCTACAGATATAATGGCCCAAACCACCTGGTTAGGAACTGCTTCCAAAAGGGGCAAGAAATTTGGTTACATTGCTACTGCTGTCATAGTGCCAGGAACTAAAATCCCTGTCATGAGATTGTCTGGCAAACGGGTCCTGGGAGTGATGTGCCCCATCCTCCTTCAAGATGTAAATGCAGCATTACCAGTTGTGATACCTCTCCCACCTGATCACATGGGTGCCAGTCTCTCTTCTCAACAGATCATGAAAGAGTCACTCCCCATAATCAACGTACACATTGATGTGATGAAGCATACCACCCTCATGGATACAGGTTGTTTGCGCTTGCTTACAAACATATCCAATTGTTGTCCATGGAAAAAAAACAAGTGGTGAACATGCTGAAAGAAAGGTTTTCAGAAGTCAAGGAGTCATAAGCATGGTAGCCCATATAGACAATGTTGACACTATTAGTATAGATGTTCTGGTTGTGGAGAACAGATTGTTTGGATTCGACCTGCTCCTCGCAATGGATGTCATTAAGAGGTTGAACAGTGTTCATATTTCTTAATCCCCATATCTGTGCAGTATCAGTAAGCAAATGAAGTTCGGACAAGATAAGGTCAGTACACTGTCAAACTGAGCATCCTGCCATTAAAAGGACCCTGTACTTCGCAAGGCGGATTGATCCTGCAGTGTCCAAGGCAGCAGTTAGGACTATAGTCAGAAAATGTAGAGAGTGTCATTCCATTAACCCATTACCAGTACAATGGCAAAGAGGAAAGTCAGACGTTAATGATGTGTGTGCCCAGGTTGGGATGAACATCACTCATCATGGTGGTAAATATTACCTGACACTGATTGACTGTGGACCCAATCGATTCACAATCTAGTGACAACTGCATCAACAAGATTCAGCCAGCATCATCAACCAGTTAAAGGCCCTATTTTTTGAATGGGTACCTCCTGCTGAACTTCTCACTGACAATGAAACTACTTTCCATAGTAAACCGTTCAAGAATTTCTTAGGTTGGGAATCCATATCCATTTCCGCTGTGTGCATGTCCCTGCTAATAATAGTCGAATGTTGCCACCAAAGCATAAAGCAAATTGCTTCAAGGTAAGAATACTCAGTGATGGAAGCCATGTATTGGCACAACATTACACCAAAGATGACATGTCATCTTTCACTGTACCCACTAATGGGATTTACCCTTATAGAGTCCAGGCACGAGATATTGATAAAACACCTCCACCAAAGAAAGAATGTGGACAATTAACATATGGGCTAGGGTGCCATGTGTGGTTAAAACCCACTCAAAAAGATTCTATAACTAAGCTGCTATATCAATTTTTGAACATATATATCTGTGGGTGTGTATGTTACTTCAAACATTATTTTTAGTGAATACATGTATTTGAAATAGACACCCTGTTTTTATTTTAAACAATGTGTATTACATCTATTGGCCTGCACACTCATATATATATATATATATATATATATATATATATATATAAATAAAAATATGCTTTTAAGGTGTGGTATAATTATGAGATAAAGTGCTCAATATCAGAGATAGAGCGTGTGTAAATATAAAAGTGAACATTGAAGTCAATGCTTAGAGGCGACAGTCTGTCTCATGCTAGTCACAATTGTCAGGCCACGATTGCATCTAGCATGAAACAGACTGTCGCCTCAAAGCGTTGACTTCAATGTTCACTTATATATATATATATATATATATATCTCCTTTAGCCACAAGCAAGGAGTATGGGAGAAGAAACTATTAGCATACAACTGGCAATTACATTTCAGTCAGTCAGTTATATGCCATGCGTGATACACACTTAGGCGATCATGTATCTTTCGATACATGACTGACAAGGCAGATTTTTTTCCCTCAGTAGGTTCCCATTTCTTTCTGCGGTAGACTCCATCCAAGGCTATAGAACCTGGTCTGTCCTGCTATTTACCCATAGCTGGAGGATGAAGAAGCAGAGGATTCATATCTTCCCCATTATGTGTCCCAGGAACTTCAGCTGCCTCTTCCTGATATTAAGTATAAGCCTCCTCTTCGTTTGCATCCTCACTAAGACCTCATCGTTGCTCACTCACTTGGTCTGTGATATTCTTAGCATCCTTCTGTAGAATCACATCTTTGTTGCCTCAAGTCTCTTCTTCATCTTTGAGGAAATCGTCTAACATTCGCTGCTGTAAAGAAGAACATATGTCACATAACAGCTCAGTATTCTTTTCTTTGTTACCAGAGAAATTCTCACAATACTCTGCCCAGCTTTTGGGATGTGTCCTTGGCCATCCCAATACGTCTACGGATCTATTAATACTAATAAAGTGCAGGAAGTTGTAGAGAGCCATGATCATTCATATCCTGAATAAATCCAGTAGTTAAAATTTTTTAACCATAATTTTAGTTTTGTTTGTTGTGTTTTATGGCATATCAACCTCAATGGTTTATTTAATGCTGACAACTTTTTTTTGCTGGTAATATTTTGTTTTATCAAAAATCTATTTCTGGTAATATTTTTTTCCTCAAAAATGTATAGTTGGTAATATTATTTTAAAACATATTGCTGATAATATTTTTTTTTTCAAAAACATATTGCTGATATTAGTTTTTTTCTTCAAAAATTTATTTCTGGTAATAATTTTTTACAAAGTATTTCTGGTATTAAAGCCTATTTTTACACTTTTATAATGCTTTTTACCTCAGTTTCAGGGTTAACTATTTGCCCATAGCTGGGACCCTAACAGGTGCTACCACCCTGGGTTAGAGTGGGTCTGGGAACACCAGCAATTAAGAGGTGGTTCTATGCTCCACAAAACTTTCTGATCAGAGGCCTTGCTGTTGGATGTAGTTTATCATCATACCCAGGACAGCATAATTTTTGTTTCTTTTCTTACTTGAGTAGTAATGTTAGTAATATTATCTTTAATTTTATTATTACTATTAGATAAAACCTCGTCAATTATTGTTTGATCAATATTTCTTTCAATTTAGTTTTCATTTCTTTCTTTACACTAGTAATATTAATAGTATTATTACTTTGAATTTTTATTATTAGATGAAACATTATCAACAATAATTAATTTTTTATTAGTATTTCTTTCATTTTAATTTATACTGCTTTTTATTGCAACAAATCAGGCCATCAGTCTAGTCACTTTATTTCCAATGTTCACTGTTTACTGGTCAAAAGAAGACAAAAATTACAAGCTTGTAGAAATATTTAACAAAAATAAAAAGACAAAATAGCAATTGATTTAACTTGATTTCTCTTTGTATCTATTGTTAGCAAAAATACTAAGTGTTCTCTCAATACAACCATTGTTGTGAAAGGTATTATGATTTTCAAAAACGAATTATTATTTGTATATTTGCCGAATCAAACTGGCAAGAGTAATTAGTTGTCTCAAAAATACTTACAATCAACGAACGAATCAGAAAAATCGATTCTATTTTGATAAGATTGTGAACACAACACCATCACCATTATACATGTTAAGAGAAAAAAATTTGCCCTGAAATGCCACAAGTCTAAACGTTGCAATGGAAATGTACAAAAATAAAGAGCAACAAAAGAAAACCTTTTAAATAACCAAACAATGCACTTCATTAGCAGAACCAATGGTTTCTCAATGCTAGAGATTTTTTCTTACCTTTGCCCACCATTTTTTTCAAATCAGTGTCAATTTTGAGCAGGAGTAAGAGATTCAAATATGTATTCGTGCATGTATTTTAAGCTTTGCCATCATTTTATTTTATATAAATATCTTTCTTTTTGCACATATCTTTTCTGTATAAGTATGAATAAACATGTATATGTTTATGCAAACACGCACACACACACATATATATATATAGAGTGTGATGCATAAATTGCCTTTTAAATTATACAAAAATGAAAATAACACTGACATCTCATATATTTACCAAAATTACAGAAAAATATCTTGAAATACTAAAGAGTAAATTTATTTAATAAAATTGCCATTGGCTTCAGCAACAGCCTCCAGACACCTTTGGAATCTCCTGCAACTCTTCTGGATGGCCTCCTTGTTTATGTTGGTGAATCCTGCCATAATCCTTGCCCTCAGTTCATCTTGTTACAAGGAGTTTTGTTGGTCTCTTGATCAACTGTGCCTCACACATAATAATTAAGGGGATTACAGTCTGGGGAGCTCAGTGATCAGATGTAAGGGGTGATGTGGTCACAGAAATTGTCTGACAGCCATGACTGGGTTCTCTTGCTTGTGTGGCGTGGTGCAGAGTCCTGTTGCCAGACATAGGGTCTTCCAGCAGACTCCCTTTTGGCCCAAGGAAGCAATAACTCCTCAAGGCATTGTAGGCCTCCATGCTGAGTCTGAGGCCCTCACCAACACATTCAGGAGTTGTTATCAGAAAAAGAGAGAGTTTTCTGAGCTGCCATATCTTCATAATCACCATTAAACTGATTCAACTCTGCACAGTCATCAGATTGACAGCCAAACATCCTCAAATGTTTGTATTAGAGTTTCTAGCATGGATGCCAAGCAGTATGTCATGCCATTTCCAAATTTCTGGCAAAGTGAATTATGTTATGGTGCCTCTTTTTCTCACAGATGGTACCAACTGACCCTACTATACCTTGCAGTCAACAAAATTAAAACAAACAATGTGTATGTGCAAAATAAAACATAAAATAGCAACAATTTACTCATCACTGCCTTTTATATATATATATATATATATATATATATATATATATATATATATATATATTAAGAAATGGACAAAATCCAACAATTTATTTATTAAAGACATTTTTATGTTTAACGTTCTTTTTTATAGATACAAGTATTTAAGGCTGGTAAATGTTATTTAATACTGTTTATTATAAACAGAGCATTTACTTAAATACTTGTATCTATAAAAAAGAACGTTAAACATAAAAAAGTCTTTAATAAATAAATTATCGGACTTTGTCTATTTCTTAACATATGACGTCATTTGTTTACATTTGATACGCCAGAGCAGTTTTGAATGTACGAGATTCATGGAAGATTGAAGTTTATAAGCAGTAAATTCAACCTTGTCTACCGAACGCTCCTTTGTGGCCGATTGGTAAGGTATGTCTGCGTAAATGACGGTTCCGTATAGGATGCAGGTTCGAATCCTGTCAAAGGACGAATATTTTCTATGAAAATTTCTCGGACATTCAGGCCGGTAAATGTTATTTAATACTGTTTATTATAAACAGAGCATTTACTTAAATACTTGTATCTATAAAAAAGAACGTTAAACATAAAAATGTCTTTAATATATATATATATATATATATATATATATATATATATATGGCTAGTATAGGGTCTCAAGCCATGAATGGCAACCACTCTAGAGATGGTATCTCAATAAAAAGCCCTTTGGTACTCGACCTTTACAGCACCTCATATTTCCAAATGGTCACCCATCTAGGTATTGACCAGGCTCATCACAAAGGATATCAATGATGGACAAATGGATATGTTTATTCTGAGTTTGGTTCAATGTTTCATATGCTTCATGATTTCGTATAGCCTTAAGGCTAGGATGGAGTTTCAAGCCTTGAATGGCAACTTTCCTAGAAATAGTGTCTTGATAAAAAAAAAAAACACTAAGGTACTTGGACTTACAACACCTTGTATTCCCAAATGGTTACCCTTCTAGGTACTGACCTGCCTCAATGTTGCTTACCTTCAGTGGTTGTACAAGATCTCTCTGTAAACAATAAAAGATAAGGAAAATAGAATATAAATAACTACAAATCTCTGAAATCACATACTCAGTAATAAAATTCATAGAGAGCACCCCAAATTGCTTTTGTGCAAAAATTAATGATTTTATTTTTTGACATACGGTGGTCGTTAATGATTAAGTATAACTCAAGACTTCAATGTTAAAATAAAAGAGTATTTAATTACAACCACAAATAAATACTTAACAAGAACAAAGAAGTAAAAGTCAACAAAAGATAATTAACCATTTCAGTGAATACCTTGTTAGTACATGGCTCAGCTTAACATCTGGTAAATCCTAAATCAAAACATCAATGCACAATAATTCACACTAATTTGACTGGATAGTTCCTCTCAATAGTCACAGCAGTTAGTAGCCTGACACTGCTATTTATACACCTGGTGGAAAACATATATTCATATGTCCAGAGTGTCATGCTCAAACCTCAGAGTCAGTAGTTACTCATTTTCTTCCTATATGATATTTTATAAAAAGGAAATTGTTCCCTCCACACAGTTTCTTCTGAATATGACTATCTGATAGGATGCCTAATTAACCCTTGCTGCAGATGATCCTATACTTTGCAGAGTTGATAAGGCTTACATCATCCATTGTTATTCTAAATTTTGTTGAAATGATTGAACTTGTAGTGAGTCCTATTAAAAAATACATAAAAATAAATAAAAAGAATTCAAATTAAAATAAGGCATTTGCACTTTCCTTTAAAGCCCTTTTCACTTTCTTTCTTTCTTTCTCTAAACTTCTCTTTCTCTACTCTTCTCAACCTATGAGAAGGCAACCCTCAAATAAAAAGAGGAGGAAAAAAAAGATTGAACCTGGCCAAAAAACACCAGAAATCTGCAGGATCAAAACTAACTTATTTGTAACAGAAAAATATCCAAAACTAGAAAGGCTCCATGTATAACTTCCATTATAACAAAAAAAAAATGAGAAAGAAAGGATCAGTGGAAAATAAAATAATTTGACCAAACAAAAAATTGACACAAAGAGATTTTTTGATGATGAGCCGAAATTAATGTTTCCACCATAGACTCAGAGTCTATTCAAAAGGGTATAAGACCTGATACCACAGGGTTATCAGCAGATGGGACTTGAATGCAGAGAAGAGACCAGAATGACCCCAGGAGTGGATGAAATAAAGCAGCCATGCATGACATGTGAAAAAACAGTCAAGAGGTCATCTACTATTGACATTGTTTAGTGAGAATATTGTCAATTCCGCTTGTTGAGCATCTTTGACAATTACACTTAACCATGACTAGTTACACCAGAATTTCTCTTTATCCAACAAATCAGCCTTAAAGTCTACTTTAAAGCTTCAAACTCTCAACATGGTTATTGTTATTAAGATTTAGGTTTATGGCCATATTATATTGAAACACTGATCACCAAAGTTAAGCAACGTCAAACCTGGTTAAGAAATTGGAAATCGGAGAGCTGAGTTGCAATTCCAGTTGAATTGTTATATTATGAAATTTTATTTACATATTAATCGTAAAATTACTGGCCTCTCCTTTTCTGAGCACATCCATTTGCTCGGGCAGCATGTGGGTGTGGTCTGAAAATGTGAAATCAGGCATGATATGGTTAATATGAAAATAAAAGTTCTTTTGACAAGTTAGCCTCTAATATTTTTACTGCTTCATGTGTTTTGTTAGGTGTTTATAATCTCTGTTATTCTTACTATATACACACACACATATATATATATATATATATACATATATATATATATATATATATATATATATATATATATATATGTATAAGATTTAAAAGTGAAACAGATATTTTCATATATTGCTCAATATTAAAAATAGAGCATTGATAATGTTATTTTTATATACACAAAGAATTACTTAACTGTAGTTGTCCCTGACTCCACAGTTTCATAGTAATGTGTCCACTTTTGAAGTGGTTAATCTGCATATTAAATATTTCCAATTTTAAATATCCATGTTATTTTTCAATTTTCATTTGCATCTTTTTTAACTCTGTTATGGATGCACCCATGTTCATGTTTTATATGTGCTCACAAGTTCCTTCATAAACATAATTGTTTTTCAATTGTATATTTTATAATTTTTATTTTTCATTGTTATTAAAATTGTTATTAAACCTGCAAAATAGCAACAATAATTGTTGAAATAAAAACAACTGCCCACTTAATAATAAATGTCTAACTAATAATATGATATATAAAGCAACTGCATGAAATAACATTAGCATGGAAGAAAAAATTTATATAGTAGCAACTGAAACAACTTTTAAAGAAAGATTTAATAATCATAAAATGTCATTTAAAATAGACAGATACACAAATAACACATTATAAAAATATATATGGAGCCAGAAAGAAGAAATATATCAACTAAAATTAAAAGGGTAATCATAAAAACATACCCCCATACAATAACAGAAAATGTTGACTGTGATCAGAAGAAAAATGTTATATAACAAATTTCAATAATCAAATTAAATTATTAAACAAGAGAAATGAATTAATGGGTAAATGTAGACATTTTAATAATTATTTACTTTGCAACTTACATACTAATATAACATAATAAATGCAACAGAAACTAATATAAATTCAATATTAATATAACATAAAAATAACACAATATAATATATACATATATATAAAAACAATCAGAGATGTATATAAACAAAAATAACAATGAAAAATAAAACTTACTAAATATATAATTGAAAAACAATTGCATTTATGAAGGAACACATGAACACATGCAAAAATATTCAAATTGTAAATATTTAATATATGGCTTAACCCCTTGAAAGTGGACATAGTACCATGAAACTGCAAAATCGAGGACAATTGCAGGTAAGTAATGCTTATATATATATAAAACTCCACGCACACATACATATATATATATATATATACCTGTGCACACATACACACACATATGTAGGCAGCATATCTTCATTCAAACATGTTCCATTGAATAATTTAGATACACTATGTCTATTTTTATACTGTTCCTTTCCAGTTGTCTAATCAGTTTCTTGATGTTAAGATGAAATTCATCAAAGAAGACACTGTAGTTTTTTTTAACCCAAGTACTTTAAACTTTTTCTTCAGGGTTAAATTAGACAGATAAATTTATTGTAACTGTGATAAAATCTGCATTCCATTGTGATAGTGATTTTTAAAAACACACATGAACACGCTGTTATATTTATTTTTAAATTCATCCATTTTAGCTAAGGAATTTTTCGTGAAACAATCATTTCAATATAAGGGAGCTTACTGAAAATTGGTAGAAATGTAAAATGGTATTACATGTTATATGCACTTTCATATGTTGTTGCTATATTCATAATAAATTTTGTTGAGTGTTGGTTGGTTGCCTACTTTATTAAAATAAATATGTCTATTATTGAATGAAACACACACACACATATATATATATATATATATATATATATATATATATATATATAATATTATACATATAATGCTGGTGTTAATAAAACAGTGTTTGATGCAATACAACAGAGATATTAAGTATATATTGATAAATATACATATTATCCCTCACCAGTGAAATAGTGGATAGCAGCTCAGATTGAGGAATTGGAGAGCCGAGTTCAAATTCTATTCGAATCCATTACCTTCACTTACGTGCTAATACCCTTGGGAAATGTATGAATCCTCTTCTTTTTTCCCTCATCTATGGGTAAATAGCAGGACCGACTGAGTTCTATAGCCTTGGATGGCAACTAGTTTAAGAGAAGGACAACTCTAAATTCAAAACTTGTGAAGGGCTGTTTGGGGACCTTGTGGCACGTAGTGCACCAGGTCTCTGTATTCAGCCCTTCAAAAGGTGTGGTTGGTTATGCACAAAGCCTTCACCACTATAATCAAATCATATGTACTGGTGTCTGGGCTGTTGGTTCCTAGGAACTGATCTACTTCACCCTCATATGTCAAATATGATGGGAGAGTCCACCATCTCTCACCGACTCTGATTATGCATGTATGTATGAATGAATGAATGACAAAGTAGGGGAAAATTTTAATGTGACATGATTTCTCCTTTAGGACTTCATCAGACTAAGTGTCACACAAAAACATTTTTGCACTTTGTCATGAATTTTTTGACCCAATACTGTTCTTGATATATAAAAATTTATATATTAATCATGTAAAACTTGAATATAATAAATATTACTTATCCTAACACCTTGTTTCCATAATCTCTTTCAAATTAGCTTCTTGATTGCTGTTTCTATACTGGCTCATAAAGCATACTGCTCACAAAGGGTATTAGCAAATGTATGTACTACATTTGGTACATATGTACTGTTCTTGAACTTCTGAGTAGCATGATAGACAGACACATACATATTTACACACAAATACACAGGCACACATAAAAATATAAACACACACACACGCAATTACATCTTTTCACCAATTTTTTCCAGTCTCTCTTTCCTGTTGTTGTGAAATCACCGATATTTAAATTCCGCTTTTTCATCCACTTCTTGCGCCATCTTTAGCAGATATAATTTGCCAATATTCAATTTATCAACACTGAGAAAGAGAAACTTAAAAAAAAATTTGCTGAAGACAATTCACTGCTTTTCTAAATAAATATTCTTTTTATAATTTGATTTAGATCATTTTTATATTTATTAAACAATTTAATTTTTGATATGTGTTGTTTTTCAGGAATACACTGTTTGTATCGGCTAAATTGTAAGGCAACAAAAGAATAATTTTGTTAGTTAATTAACCAGCAAAACTGTTTATTTGTTTAAAAGGTATTTTCAAAAGAAACATCAATGTTTCTGCTTAACATATGTTTCAGCAGAACACTCTTTTATTTCACTTATCTTTCTTTTATCTATTCTTGCTGAACTACTCAATGGTTTCAGCATCTGAAAAACAAAAACAAGTCAATTGCTTTGTCTTCTAAACCTGTTAGTTATCTATTTCAAGTATTTTTAGTGGTGTCAAGTGAGAAACTTGCTTGAAGCATTCAACAGCTGCAGACATCATGCCAATCTTTTGTTTCTCTTATTCTCTCTCTCTTCCTTCTACCTTGTCCTGCTATCTCACTTTTTCTTGTTTTCATTCTCACTCTCTCTCCCTTCTTTGATCCTTTCTCTTTCCTTCACTCTTACCTTCTCTCACACACTTGCTCTTTTTCTCACATTCTCTTACTCTTACTTTTGGTCTCAATCTCACTCTCTTTTTCCTTTTCTCATTCTCCCACTAGTTCTATTCCTCTCTCTCTCTTTTACTTTTGCTTTTTCTCTTTCTCTTTTTCACACACACTCTCTCCTCTTTTTGTGTTACTTACTCTCTCTCAGTTTCAGCCTTCTATCACTCTCTCTTGTCCTCTCACTTGTTTTGTATTCTGTCACTCTTACTTTTGGTCTCAATCTCTTTCACTCTAATTGCACAATAATGTTCTGAAAAGTTATTGGCCCAACCAAGAAGGAGGAGTCAACAATAGTTGGGATCATCGTTTCAACGCAAAAGATCCTTTCCTTAGCTACATATTATGTGCTTTGCCAGGGCTACATACAGTTTTGTGTTCAGAGTTTTCCTTCTTCTAGATAGGTTCTATAGCCTTGGGTGGTAACCAAAGTGAATAGTCGGGATCATTGAGTCAATTCAAAAGATCCTTTCTTTAGCTGCATATTATGTGCTTCACCAGGGCTACATAAAGTTTTGAATTTAGTGTTTTCCTTCTCTTGGACTGGTTACCACCCAAGGCCATAGAACTACTATTTAAGCCATATCTGAGGAGAGAAGAGTTGGATTCATACCTGCCCCAAGGGTATTAGCATGTAAGTGAATGTAATTAAAGAGAGTGCAATTTGAACTTGGCTCTCTGATTCTTCAATCCAAGCTGCAATCCATTAACAAATTGTGATCATTTTGGTAAAATTTTGTGAAGTGAATCAAGCAGAGAACTTTTCAGCATTACTTTGTTTTTCTTATTTTCTTTTAACACTTACATTATACTAAATTTTTACTTCTTTTCACTCTGCCAAGATAAGACCTCTCTCACACTCACTCTATCTCTTTCTCTTTCCTGTACTTTTCTTTGCTGTTTTTTGCTATCCTTCCTACTAAAATATTCTTTCTTGTTTTTATGACATTTATTCGCTAGTACTTACAAGTAGTATATTGTACTTACAATACTTATATTGTTGAGATACGAGATGACTTATTGATTTCTGACAGCATCTCTGTTTTTTTTTTCTTGTCTGATGCCAAAGCGCATGGATTCTGAATATCCAAACTGAAAAATAACAAGTGACATAATATTTTTAGCAACAAAATTTTCAACAAAAGTCTGTTGCGGTTTCCTCGCCTCCAGCAGAATATTTGTCTCGTCACTCACTCTTCTTAGTTACTGAACTTTTCTCTCAGTTAACCAAGATTAAGTTTACTTGTTATTAAAGGATTTTAGTAAGATGCTGACAACAGCATTGTCAATCAAAGACTGCCAGGAACAAAAAAAAAAAAAACACGTAAAGGCAAATGAGAAATAATATCTCAAAAAAAAAAAAAAGAAATCTTTATTTCTAATGACAAAAATGTATTGCTTTCAGATATTCAAGGTGTAGGTTTATATCACATTTCAACATGATATAGCCATAAGCCATAGTAACTTAGCTGATAATATAAGCTTTATATGTCATAACATAGCTTCCCTGTGCCTTTTCTATAAGTACCTTCATAATATTTGTTCTGATGAACTTTCTGCTATGGTACCTAGACTTTATGAATTTAAGCATAGTACTAGATTGGCAGCTAGGTCTCATCATTTTACAGTTGAAATGGCAAGATGTAACCATAAGTTCTATGCTAACAGTTTCCTTAATCTGATAAGTATGTTAATGGCATTTGTTCTGATGAACTTTCCTCTATGGTACCTAGACTTTATGAATTTAAGCATAGTACTAGATTGGCAGCTAGGTCTCATCATTTTACAGTTGAAATGGCAAGATGTAACCATAAGTTCTATGCTAACAGTTTCTTAATCTGATAAGTATGTTCATGGCATTTGTTCTGATGAACTTTCCTCTTTGGTACCTAGACTTTATGAATTTAAGCATAGTACTAGATTGGCAGCTAGGTCTCATCATTTTACAGTTGAAATGGCAAGATGTAACCATAAGTTCTATGCTAACAGTTTCTTCTATCACACTTCTCACTTGTGGACATATCTTCCAGCTTCTTGCTTCCCAGTCAAATTTGATCTTCAAAAATTTAAATGCAATGTCTATCATTATCTTCTGTCTACTTAATTCTTGTTTTTTTATTGTCCTCTCTTATTAATAGTAGTTTTCCTCATAAACACAGTAATCCCTTGTGTCTTAGTGGCTTTAATCCCTTCCTTGCAGTGAAATGATTATAAAACAGAAAAATAAAGAGTTCTTCTCTTGAAGTCAGAATGCTATAACTATTTGACCATATCCCTTTTGCATATGAACACAATTCTTACTTTATGAACTCTTTGCATTATTACTGTTGCTTTGTCTAGTTTTGACTTACATATATATTTTTTGCTTCATATTCTTTTGCTTTGTTTTTTCTTTCTTTTCTTATTGTTATTGAGAATTGTCAATTCTTCATATTAAGCATTTTTAACACTTAACCATGGCTAATTGCTCCAGCCTTAAAGTCTATTTTAAAGCTTCAAACTCTCAACATGGTTATTGAGATTGGGGCTTATATGGCCATATCACATTGAAACATGGGTTTTCGTACGATCACTGAAGATAAGCAATGTTGAGCCTGGTCAGTACGTAGATGGGTGACTGCTTGGGAATACCAGGTGCTGTAAGCTAGAATGTATGTGTGGTATAATGAATAATGGCTCAAAATTGGAAATCAGAGAGCTGAGTTCCAACTCCAGTCAGGTTAATTATATTCACTTACATGAAAATACCCTTCGGAAAGGTATGAATCCACCCTATCAACAGCAGCCATCAGCAATTCTGGTACAGTCATACCTGTCCATAGTTTGACCTTGTCCAACCAGTTTTTTCATTGATGTCATCTCCTACATTCACCTTCAATGGTGCCTTACATGGTCTTGCACTGGCTGTCCGGCCTTGTAATGTGTCCAAACCATGTCCTTTTTTCTCCGTTTGACAGTGGCAAGAAGAGGTTCCTGGTGTACCACAAAACTTTCAATTCTTTTCCACACAAACCCATTGTTTTTTTTTTGTTTCCAATAGAAAATGCCAAGGAGTTTTCTTATGCATTTGTTCTGAAACACTTGGATCTCCCAACAGTGTCCACATTTCACATCCATATACGAGAATGGAGACTACTAGCAATTTGTACAGTCTGTACTTTGTTTGAAAGCTGATTTTGCTCCTCCATATTCTTGTCAATTTGGCCATGGCTGTGGCAATCCGTGTGCGGATTTCCAAGTTGCAGGTACCATCTTTAGACAAGATTGCTCCCAAGTATTTAAAACTGGACACTTTCTCCAGTGAATTCTCGTTCATGGTAATATTGACACACTTGTTACTGTTTGTGATATTTACCATTACTTTGATTTCTCAGAGCTGACCTCCATTCCATATGCTCCTGCTCTTTCAAAAAGTTTGTTGGTCAAGTCCTGGAGCTCACTGTTACTATGAGGTCAATGCTATCTGCAAAACATAAGTTACAGACGGGTCTGCAACCGATAGAGATTGAAGGATCATGGTTATTCAATATTAGTACCTATGTGGGCAAATTCTAACAAAGAAGCAGGTAAACTTCTAAAATTGTGGCAATAATTGTAAGAACAGATATGAATTCAGTAATCAACTTATAAACAAACTATTCTTTTATGTGCCATGTCCTTTCATGCCATGGACAATCATGGCAATCCATAACTTCTTTGACCTTTGTAACCTTGACAAAGTTTGTCTGTTTGCTGTCTCTACTAATCCCTGTCCTTCCAATCATTAACTAGGTTATATGTTGCTCTCCTCTGTCCCTCTTACCTTCAATATATCCTGTGGGTATCAAATTTCTTAAGCCCTCTTTCCTCATAATGTGCTTGAGAAATTTCAGTTATTTGTTTCTGATTCTAAATATGAGTTCTTATTGTTTCTATTTTCCCTAAAACTGTGTTTTCATTGTATTCTCAGCATCCTTCTGTAGAACCACATTTCTGTCTCTTCTTCATCTGTGAGCAGGTTGTCCAGCATTCACTGCCATATAAAAGGGCTGATATTACATAATAGTTCAATACTCTTTTCTTTGTTTCTCTTGCTTCAAGTCTCTTCTTCATCTATGAGGAGATTGTCCAGCCTTCACTTCCTTATAGGAGGACAGATAAGACAATAGTTCAGAACTCTTTTTTTTGCATCTAACATTTTTCTGTTTCTTGATACTTTGCTTAGCTTTTGGAAGGCAATTTTTGCTATATTATCTTAGCATACAGTATCAGGAAATACTTAGATTTTATCACATTTTTCATTTCTTGATAATTTGTGCCTAATTCATTAATTGATGAGAAAGAAATCAATTTTTTGTAATAAATTTATTTTTTGGGTAAGGCAAAATTTTGTGACATCAGTTTTCTTTTTGAAGTTGTGGATATGAATATGTTATACATATTTGCCCCTTAATTCTTAAATGTCAAAATTTTTTATAGTTCTGATTGTATGTGGGACAGAGAGAGAATCATAGAGGGTGTATGAATATAATATGTCGGAAAATCAATTCCAGGCCAGCATCTATAACAGAAGAAGAGAAAAGAAAAAAGGTTTTTCATCAGTCAGCATGATCAGCACTGATATTTTCTATCAGGTCATCCAATAAGTTCTGTCCGAATTTAAACTTTTTGTTAAAAGGAACGAAATTTAAAGAGTATTTTATAATGTCTAATGGAGCTGAACATTATTTTTATGCTTAGATGCATTTAAACTGATCAAATTTTATTTCAGAGAACAATAAAATTAAATTTTGTTTGATTAAAACTCTGCTAACATGGAAGTACCCAAGAATCATTTGAGGCACATAATGCTTTATGAGTTCAAGAAAGAAAACTCATCAGCCAAAGCGACTAGAAATATTCACTCAGTTTATGGAGAGGAATGTGTGAATGAAAGAACTTGCAGAAGATGGTTTGCAAAATTCAGAGGTGGAGATTTCACCCTTGAAGATGAAGATCGAACCGGACATCCAGTTGAGTTTGATGAAAAGCTTCTTGAAGCAGCCTTTGAAGAAAATCCTGCTTTATCAGTTGAGGAATTGGCAGTGGTTCTCAGTTCAAATCATATAACTGTTCATCATCTTCAACAACTTGGAAAAGTTCCTAAACTTGGAAAATGGGTGCCTCATGAATTGTCTGAAAGCAACCTCAAATCCTGAGTTGACATCTGCTCTTCTCTCCATTCTCACCAACTTGTTTCACTTTTTTGGATAGACTTGTGACTGGCATGGAAAAATGGATCTTTTATCAAAATGTTAAGCATCGAAGACAGTGGCTTGGTAAAGGGGAAGGACCCCAGAAGGGAACTTCATGGGCAAAAGGTTCTTCTTTCAATCTGGTGCGATCATCAAGGAATAATCCACTTTGAATTCTTACCACCTAATGCAACAATTAATGCTCAAATATACTGTCAGCAATTAGAACATTTGAACCAAGCTTTGAGGAAAAAAAGACCTTCTCTAGTGAATCGAAAAGAGGTGATGTTTCATCAGGACAATGCGTGGCCCCACACAGCAAGAATCACGTCACAAAAGATTGAAGAACTTGATTGGGAGAAAATTCTTCATCCACCTTATTCTCCTGATCTTGCTCCTTCGGGCTACCATTTGTTTTGTAGCTTACAGAATCATTTGGAAGAAACAGCTTTTGTAACACAGGAAGAGGTTAAAACTGACATTTGTGAGTTCTTCGAATCAAAGCCAAAAGAATTTTTCAGTAATGGAATTTGTAAACTTGTTAATAGATGGAAGGAAGTCATAGATAATCAGGGAAAATACATTGTTGATTGAATCTGTAATTAAATGTAACATTTGGTCACTTGTTTTCTTTATTCAAAATTCGGACAGAACTTATGGGATGACCTGATATATCTGAATTTCTGTCACTAGTGAAAGACAAAACTGCAAAATTGAAATCAGAATGAAAAGAAAATAGAAACAGACCAACTGTTATGATTTGTTTTAATTCTTTTGAACAGAGTTTCCAAGCCAGATTGCAAGCAGCAGAACAATATCTTGCATTAATGTTCAGGTTAGGCTTACCCAGGTATGTCTACTCAAGAGCCACTCATTCTTCATCAACTGAATATCCATCATAAAGAAGCAGGTAACAGGTTAATTGATTGCAGCTGTTGGACAAAACCTGTAAATAATAAGGACATTTCTGCTTTGATTAAGAAACAAATAGTTGAAATCTCTGGGACACATGATGAGGAAAGAAAGTTTGGGGAATTTGACAGAGGAATAATGAAGGCAAGAGGAGTAGAAGGGAAACGTTAGTTAAAATCTCTGGGACAAATAATGAGGAAAGAGAGCTTCAAGATTTGACAGAGGAAATATTGAAAGCAAGAGAAGCAGAGGAGAAACATTAAATAAAGAGAGAGTTAAAATCTCTGGGACAAATAATGAGGAAATAAAGCTTGAAGAATTTGACAGAGGAAATGTTGAAGGCAAAAGGAGGAGAAACATTAAATAAAGAGAGAGTTGAAATCTCTGGCACACATAATGAGGAAAGAAAGCTTGAAGAATTTGACAGAGAAAATATTGAAGGCAAGAGGTGCAGAGTACAAACATTAAATGAAGATAATGGAAATCTCTGGAACACGTAATGAGGAAATAAAGTTTGGAGAATTTGATATACCCAAGATATATTTAACGCATGAAGGAAATATCAACTAAATCAACAGCTGTATTTTCTGCAGCATATAAGAAAAAAAACAGCTTGTAGAATTTTATCACTTCAGATAATATTGAAGACAAGTTGGACAGATGGAAACAAAACAGTTGTAGATTCTGGGATGCATATGTGTGCTTGGAGAATTTAACACACACAGGAAATATTGAAAGCCAGAGAGTCAGATGGAAATGGTAAGAAACCCTTTCATATGAATCGAAGAACAGGGACTGAGAAATTTCATAAGACTAACATTATTTAGAACTAAAAATGATAGGAAGTTGTGGAGAGCCATAATCGCCTAAATTCTACAGGGAAACAGTGTATAAAAGGATAATTCTGAAAACATAATTAACTACACAGCTTCGTCTCTCTTAAATGAGATAATACACATGTTCTCAATATCTTCAGTGCAAATCTGAACGAAGAGTGAGGAGATCCATCCAAGATATCTAAATAGTTTGAAATCAAGAAATGTGCAATACTAGTGAGGCACAAAGTAAAACAGGAAGCAAAAAAAAGGAACTGAACTACCCAAATATGAAAACATTTTTGGAGTTCTTGGACCAATGCTGAAGAGCTTTGGAAATTTGAAGAATTGAAATAATTCAGAAAACATCACTATTAAGGTCAATAAAAATACAGAAGAGGCAGTCCGAATATTAAACTGACTTGCTGTCTCTAGAAAAAAATAAAAAATAAAAGCAACCATATATTGTATACACAATAAATAGAAATAATAACAACTAGCAAAATCCCCATCTTACGAACATTTCTCTTAATTATAATTTCAAAATAATTCAGCAGATGATGTTATTTTATTTATGGTAACTGTATTTTTTGTTTTTTTTTCCTTACTCCATTTCCATTATTCAATACTGTACATCTGTAAATGTAACTTTTATTGCAGTCACCATCACTTCTCAGCTGTTTGGCTAAGATCAAAGTGCCGTATCTGTTCTTATCAGCTTACTCTGATTCTCTCACCCCACTTCTATTTTCTCTTTCTTTCTTTTATTTTCTTACAGAAGCCAAGTGGTGTCTGTTCCACTTTTTCCATGCCATCAAAATAGAATGGTTCATTATAAGGTGCTGGCAGGGCATAATGGTCATGCAAAATAACAATGTGAGATGTGGAACTCCCTTTTGATTTCTTTCCTTTCCTGTCACCTACAATATTCCTGAACCCTCTTCCTTTATTGGTCTTTTCTCACTTCTCCTCACTAAAGTCTATAACCCCCTTCATCCTCGTAGGATTATCACCTTGCTAGGGATTAAATGATGAAACACACATATAACATGGCTTCCTTCTGTCTTTTCTGCAAATATTTTCATGGCAACAGGTCTGATGAGCTTTTTTCCTTGGTGTCCAATCTACATGAATTTAAGTGTTCTACTAGATTGGCAATTAGGTCTCACTACTTTATTGTTGAATGAGCTAAATGCAATTGCCGTTTCTATTCTAAATTAATTTTCTCACACTTCTCAGATGTGGAACTCCCTTTTGATTTCTTTCCTTTCCTGCCACCTACAATATTCCTGAACCCTGTTCCTTTATTGGTCTTTTGTCAATTCTCCTCACTAAAGTCTATAACCCCTTCATCTTCATAGGATTATCACCTTGCTAGGGATTAAATGATGAAAAGAAAATGAATAATAATGGTTGACAACATTACTTCTAAGAAATGAAAATGAAAGTAAATACTTTTAAAAAATGAATAATGTTTGGCAATGCTTCATTTAATAAAAAAAATAGTCAACAATTAATAATAAAGCTTAACAGTGCTTCATCTAGTAAAAAAAAGAAGAAGAAAGTAAATACTAGTCAATAATTAGTCATAATGGTTGACTATGACTCATTTAATAAAAAATGAAGAAGAAAGTAAATACTAGTCAATAATTAATAATAATGGCTAACAGTATCTGTCTATATTTCTGAGATGAGGTACTATGTATACTATTTACAATATTCGGATTATTGTCCTCATCTTTGTCGCCATATTTATTACATTTCTGACGTACGCTCCGGCCTTCTTCGGGTGGTTGGAATGTTGAACTGAACCCTTTATTTCACTCATTGAGGTAGACTGTTCTAGTTCCATATGCCATGTCTAATGGATGTCAGTTATCAGTTATCTCCTGTTAATTACTGGATCTAACTGCCGTTGGTTAGATCCAGTGACAGGACCTAAAGTGTGTGAGTTCATTACTCAGTTAAGGTAGTGAAGAACTTGGAGATATTAGTGGAGAATTAACAGGAGATAACTGATAACTGACATCCATTAAACATGGCACATGGAACTAGAACAGTCTACCCCAGTGAGTGAAATAAAGGGTTCAGTTCGATATTCCAACTACCTGAAGAAGGCCGGAGTGTACAACGGCTGAAACGTTGTAATAAATATGGCGACAAAGATGAGGACAATAGTCCGAATAATGTAAATAATGGCTAACAGTGCTTCATCTAATACAAAATGAAGATGAAAGTAAATACTAGTCAACAATTAGTCATAATGGTTGAAAGTCCTTACTCTAATAATGAATGAAGACAAAATAGTTCACCTTGCCTCATTTAATAAAATAATGAAAGTAAATACTAGTTAAAAATTAATAATATTGGCTAGGAGTGCTTCATCTAATACTAAATGAAGATGAAAGTAAATAAGAGTTAAAAATTAGTAATAATGATTTGACAATGCTTCAATAATGAAAACAAAAATACTAATCAACAATTAGTAATAATAGCTCACAATGATATATCTAATGAAAATGAAGTTTAAAGTAAATGATGATTAACCATTAGTCATAATGGTTGACAATGCTTCATTTAATAAAAAATGAAGATGAAAGTAAATACTAGTCAAAAATTAATAATAATGGCTAACAATGCACAATCACATGAAAAATGAAGATGTAAGCAAATAGTGGTCAAAAATTAATAATAATGTTTGACAGTGCCTCAGCTATTAAAAGTGTTGTATTTTTTTGTAGAAACACAAAAAAAAGTCAAGAGCTTATCATAAAATAAGTTCTTTTCCAACTTGTTTTATAAAATAATCTGCAACTTTTATGCAGTCTTAGTTAAATGTCATTTGTAAATCCTAAAAGTTTTTAAGAAAGTTTTCAATGGATGTATAAAATATAAAAATAACAATTCTGACCAAAACTAAAATAATAATTTAGAAAATAACAAAAAAAACTATTTGCAAAATTAGTCAGTCAACTTGAAATATAAGCTTTCTATAGGTACTTGAACTACTTATCAGAAAGGTGACTCTATATTTCAAGCTGAGTGTTTCAACTCAATGTAACATCTTAAATATTACATGTGGGAATTTTTAATAGGCATCTTTATTGGATGTAGCACCTTGAAAGCAATATATTCACCACACTTCAGAAATGATCATAATAAAATACTTCTTGGTTTAATATAAGAACCAAAAAACTAAAATTTTAAAGGACAAATTTTAAATATTGAAGAAAAATTCTTTGTTTTATCTTAGTCTATTGGTCCCAAGATGGAAACTAACCAAAGTACAGTACTAGAGAATTGTTCCTCCATATTGCATTTTTGTTATTGCATTTAAAGAGGAGTCAAAGTTAATCCCCATTACTTGAAGTTTCCCAAAAATGTAACTGCTGAAGAAATTGAAGAGTTTCTGACACCACTCCTATGTATACATACAGGCCTTTACATTAACACCTTGTGTAATATTGACCACCATAGGGTTGTAGCAGGGCTAGAGATTAACTTTATCCCATCCTGGGGACATGTCATATAGGACATAACTGAATAGAATCATCTGTTTATATAAATAAGCAGAGTTGAGGAGAGTTAGCATTAGGTCAATTGCTAAGTGTGCCTTCATGTAGTGAACTTTCTATTTCATTACTTATCTACGAGATTGTTTTCCTTATTTATTTCCCTCTGTTATCTCGAAAACACGAGATACAACAGGATGACAGAACATTAGTTTAGGGTAATTGCTTATTTGGGGGGGGGGATATGATGCCAGAAGAATACAACATTTTTAATTAATATTTTTTTTTAAATATTTTTAAATTATCACCAGTACTGCTAATGTTTTAATAATTGGAGCATGCAAACACACAACAGAAATATATAAATTACAAACAAATCATATGAACAACACAGTAATTGTAAACAAACTTAATAAAAGACTTTTGTATACATTTGATAGAAAATATTGTGTATTTTATAGAATATATATATATATTGTTTACATTCGATATGCCAGAGCAGTTATGAATGTACGAGATTCATGGAAGATTGAAGTTTATAAACAGTAAATTCGACCTTGTCTACCGTAAGGTTCTTTGTGGCCGAGACGGTTAAGGCACGTCAGCGTATATGACAGTTCCGTATAGGATGCAGGTTCGAATCCTGTCAAAGAACGAATATTTTCTATGAAAATTTCTCGGACATTCAGGCCGGTAAATGTTATTTAATACTGTTTATCATAAACAGAGCATTTGCTTAAATACTTGTATCTATAAATAACAACGTTAAACATAAAAATGTCTTTAATAAATATATATATATATATACACACACACACAGACTTAAGCACTTCTTTTTAAACTAAAAACTGAAACCCAAGTAAAAAATGGAGATGGAGGGACTTAAATTTATATATTAGTATGCTTTATCTTTAAATATAAAAAACATTCAGATTGTAACGGGGTTGAATGGTGATGTGTTTATGTTTTCTTTCTTTTATACTGAAAATAAAATGTACAATGATAACGATAAGACTTAGAGACACGTGTTGAAATTAATGACAAGAATGTGTATTTTTCTTTTCATGATGACAATTTCAATATTGGTATTGTGTGTGTTAAAAATGTTCTCAGTGTTATTGTCACTTTTGCTTACTTGTTTTTGCTTGTTCTGAGAATTTCGTTGTTAAGGGTAGCATTTGAGACCATTAACTGTGGATTTTTACAGAGCAAAGAAGAGACGTCTGTGTTCTTTTTACTACTGCTACTCTACTGACCCTACTGTCTTTGCTTGTGATGGAAAGGTCATTTTTATAATGATGAGGTTTTTAAAAATTTTTAAAGTGATAAACACAAAAATTTAGTCATGTTTGATTTGCAAATAAAAATCTTTTTTTATAAATATTTTAAAAATCTTTTTGATTGTAAATAGTACAAATAAGCTAATATTTTTTATATAGAAAATAAATGCATAGATCATCTTAATGGCATGGGTGATCATGGCTCTCTTCAACTACCTGGCCTTTTTGCTATATCTCCTAAGCCCTGTTCTAACATACATTTACTTTTTAAGTATGTTATTCACTGCTTTTCTCTGTTCCTCTTGCTTTCAATATTTGCTGTGAGTATTAAATTCTCCAAGCACCCTTTCCTCATTATGTGCCATAGAAATTTAAATTTTCTCTTATGTTAAGTACAAGTGTCTTTTTTGTTTCCATTTTCATTAAAATTTCATCATTGTTCACATGTTAAGTCCATGGTATTTTTAGCCTTCACTGCCACATAGGACAGATATTATGTAAAAGTTCAACATGATTTCTTTGTTTCTAATTGTCTTGTTTCTTAATACATTGCTTAGTTTTTAGAAGGTATATTTCACTGTTTCAATACATCTTCAGATTTCAGTGTTGAATATTCCATTGTCTGTGAAAACACTTCCGAGATATCTAAATTTTTGTTCCTGCTTGATTTTGGCATCTCCAATTTGTAATTTGCATTTTGGGTTCATCCTTTTGCTGACAGCCATATATTCTTTCTTCTTGTAATTGATGCTTAGTCATTTCTTCTTGCTTTCCTTTACTACCTTCTGTAGGAGTTCTTATAGTTTCCTTTCTATGTCTACTATCAATGCATCCTGAGTATGACAATAAACTACATCCAACAGCAAGGCCTCTGATCAGGAGGTTTTGAAGAGCATGGAAACACTTCTTAATTTGCATTTTGGGCTTATCCTTTTTGCTGACATACATACAATGATGGGTAAACCGTCACCATTTTATATTTTTAATTTCGCACATGTTGTTTGTTTTTGATTTTGTTGACCGCACAGTATAGTAGTGTCAGTTGGGTACCGTCTGTGAGAAAAAGAGCACCATGACACAATTCACTCGGTCAAAAATTTAGAAACAACATGCTTTTCTGCTTGGCATTCACACCAGAAGCTCCAGTACAAACTTTGTTTGTGTGTCAATCTGAGGACAGCACAGAGGATTTGGAAAGATTTAGATGAGTATAGTGATAATTATGAAGGTGTTTAAAGTGATTACTAGTGATGACAACATTATGCCTCCATTCATCTTACCATAGGGCAGCAGATATCTTAGGAAAGATAGTAGAGTGATTTCCCACTGCCTTCTCCACAGATTTCAATCCAGAGTTGTTTTTCTCCCTTCAGGATATAGGCAATCATGGCTCTCCACAGATTCCTTTTCTTTATTATCTGGGAACTGACATGACTTCTTAGAATAGTAGAGTGATTTCCCATTGCCTTCTCCACAGATTTCAGTTCAGAATTGTCTTTTTCCCTTCAGGATGTAGGCAATCATGGCTCTCCACAGATTCCTTTTTTATTATTATTGTTAAATCAGTTTACTTACAAAAGACTACCAATAAAGTTGAAATAAAAAATTGGTTGCTTTCTTATTAACCAATGAATTTGGCCAAATATCAGTAAAGAATTACTTTCAAAAAATGTCATAGAATCTAAATATTTTGATACAATATGCCAATATTTTTAAATGTTGTGTTCTTTTACAATTTTGATTAGATTGTTTTTGATACGAAATGATAAAATAAATATCTTTTTACTTGTCATAGTTATTTTTGCACTATATTTTTCACATAGTCATAATGCTCTCAATAATGAAAAGTATGAACTTTTCTGTTACTCTGTTCATCTGTCAGTAAATTCTGTTATGTGAAAAACAAACAAATCTTTAATAGTGTCAAATAAATCCTGCAGTGATTTGAACATGAAACCTAGAGTTAAACAAACAAGTGATATATCTACTAATCTAAGGATTAACTGCTAAAACATGATGGTAAATTTACCATAGGCAGGGTAAAAATCATGGTAAAAATAATTTAGGGACAACAAAAATCATGGTAAAAATAATTTAAGGATGATGAAAATCATGGTAAAAATACCATAGGCAGGATGAAAATCATGGTAAAAATAATTTAGGGTGGATAAAATCATGGTAAATTTACCATAGGCAGGATGAAAATCATGGTAAAATTAATATAGAGGGGATGAAAATCATGTTAAATTTACCATAGGCAGGGTGAAAATCATGGTAAAATCAATCTAGGGAAGATGAAAATCATGGTGCATTTACCATAGGCAGGGTGAAAAACACGATAAAATTAATGTAGAGAGGATGCATATCATGTTAAATTTATCATTTGTTGTAGAGTAGTTTTCACAGTGGAGGCTTGTATTTCACTAAGTTGGTCCTAAAATGGTCAGACGTACAAAACGTTAGGAACTTGCAATAATAATTAATGACGCAGCAATCTAGTTGTGATGGTTGATACTTCATCGACTAACTCACTCAACTCCACTGAGCTCAACTGGCGACTGCTACTACTACTACTACTACTACTTATTATGTGTGGGAGAGTCTATTACAATAGAATAGGTAATGTTCTGGTATAACATCATTATAAAAATGTTGAGTGCCATATGTGATATTTCTTTTGATTCATGAGTGACTAGACAGAAATTTCTTTTTGTTGTAGACTTGTTGCCAACCAAGGCTGTAGGATCCAATCTGTCCTATTTAACCAATAGCTGAGGGGGAAGAGATAGATACATACATTTCCCAAGAGTATTTCTGCATAAGTGAATATAACAAATTTGATTGTAATTTGAACTCTCTTGGTTCCCCAAGTTCCCATTCTCAGCTGTTATCCAGTATGCCAACATTACACATCCTAAATTTCTCATACCAGGTGTAACAGCATGGGATAATTGTCCATCTCACATAATCTATATTATCTAAAAATATCTAAACTGAGTTTACTTTTTCCAGGTTTTCAGATAAGACATTTAGCCATCTTGACACCATTTGCTCTAAGAATGACTGAAAAACCCTTCAGCTAGAAATAGAACAGGTTAAAATTATCTTGTATCAGCCCCACTATGTCTTCCCAACTGAGCAATGGTGAGATGAAAAAAATTATTCAGGCCTTCAGTAATGGTACCAGCATTCATACTCTGGCTTCCATCTTCAAAGTCCATTCAAGAACCATCTGGAGCACAAGAGATCTTTTACAAAGATGATGAAAATCATGGTAAATTTACCATCAGCAGAGTAAAAATCATGGTAAAAATAATTTAGGGTGGATGAAATCATAGTAAATTTACCATAGGTGGGGTGAAAAATCATGGTAAAATTAATGTAGAGAGGATGAAAATCATGGTAAATTTACCATAGGCAGGATGAAAATCATGGTAAGATTCATGTAGGAATAATGAAAATCATGGTAAATTTATCATAGGCAGGGTGCAAATCATGTTAAATTTACAATAGGCAGGGTGAAAATCATGGTAAAATTAATGTTGGGAGGATGCAAATCATGTTAAATTTATCATTAAAAAAAGAAGTATCATATATGATATCTCTTGATTCATAACTGACTACAGTGAATAAATTTAAAAAAGAGGGAACAGTAGAGAGGAAAAGTGGATCAGGAGGTCACAACAGCAAGAGGGATCATCATTTCAACTTAGTGCTAAATACATTTTTATTGTTCAAAGTAGAGTCCAATAGTGTTATAAAAACCTCGGAGAATTCCAGTAAGGTATCTTTAATCATTTCTAAGATACAAGGGTTCAAAGCTTAAGCTAATAATTGGACAATTTTGCTGTTACACCCGGTGTATATTTATGTTGATGTGACTACACATGTGCACAAAGGACACAGGATACTGAGAATTCAATCCGATTTCATTTACTTTTTTATTCTTTTTTATGTTTTGTAATTAAACATTTTACATTTTCATAATAGAAGATTTACGATGAAAGGCAAAATGTTGTAACCTGGATATAAATTTTCTATATATGATTTAATGATTAAAGCACTTTATTTACATCTTCATCTTAGTAAATTTTCATTTTTGATTAGAGTAGCATTTTTTTAAATCGAAATTATAGTCAGATTCATTACAGTGAGCAGCTAGTGTATTGAGTGTGTTGTTTTGTAAAAATCTCTTTTGTGTTCATATAATGTTTTGTAATATCAACGAACACTCGTAATCACTTTTGTAATGCTCACTGTAGTAGAGACTTTGTAATTGCAGATACAACTATAGCACACTGTTGAACAATACTGGAGTCAGACGTCTTTGAATAATCTTGCACTAATAGTACTTGCTTGATGATACTTGCTTGAATAGTAATCCAAATAGAGGAATAGTATAGTAAATAGAGTAGAGAATAGCAGTCCATATAGTAATAGAGGATAGAATAGAAATAACAATCATTTAGCCGTCACACTACCTTCTATGTATGTGTTTCCTCTATGGTCATGTGGTCTACTTAATTCAGTAATAGGGATTGCCTGTGTTTGCTCACTGACAATCTATGTTCAAACTGAAGTGTCAGCAGCAACACTTTGTTTCCATATAACATAATGTTTTATTTAAAATTCCTTGAGGTTTCTCCTATGTATTTTTTGTAGCAATTACTACAGCTGATAGGATAAATTCCTAACTTCAAGTTTTAGCTTATTATTTTATTTTGTATTAAGTCTTATTGTTTTAAAAATAGTTGTAACAAATTTTATGTTAAGCTTTGATAAATTTTATTCACTTGTAGTTGGGATAAAGTAGACAGAATAATATATTTTGATTATTTGGGTTTGTCAGGAAGGTCAACTCTTCTAATTTTTATAATTTGTGAGGCTTTCATTTCATGTTGAATACAAAATAGGGTATTGGAGGAGCTTAAATGTATTTTCAATGTATTTCTTCTCTTCATATAAATAATGAGAGCTACAAATCTGAGTGCTCTTAAATACAATCTGATAATTATTCTGGATTTTACTTTTTGGTTATGGTGAGAATAGAAATTTATGAGATCATTTTTTTTTTATTAGTTGATTTGCAATTGATACTTAGTTTTAGGCTATTGTCACAACTATGTAACATGATATGTAAAAAAAAAAAAGTAAAGTTTATTTCCATTTCATCAGTAAATTTTATCATACATTTAGTTTATCTACAAGGTCAGGCAAAGTAATTTTGCAGAGGACTATATTGATTGCTTACTTAAAATATTATAGGAAGAACAAAATTCAAGAAAAATTCTGGAAAAATGAAAACACCCTGCTTAGGGGTTGCTGCTAAGCAGACTTTTGCATGATTTTTATGCTCTTTTATATGCCTGCTTGTGTAAGAAAAAGGGAAATCTTTATACTCTATAACTATAGAAAAAAGAAATAGCTGGAAGGCAGAACTTTCAAGCAGTTTTCTGTGTTTCCTTTTATTTTAATTTTGTCTCATATATATATATATATATATATATATATATATATATATGGTCCTCTACTTACCTCAAAGATCCATTCCTACAGTGCAATGTAACCTGATTTTCAACACAACTCACTTACATAAGCACTCACAAGTCTTACACTTGGGAGCTATAATGAAGGGCAAAATGTTCCCAAACATGAGAAAGCAAACGTAGCATAATCCAGTATGGCATACAGCTGGTGAAGAAACAATTCTGTCTTCCTCATATAGCACCGCGTAATGACATATTATATTCTGGGAGATTGCACTGTAGCTACAAAACGATGTATATCAGGTCTAACATAACCTAAGGCCCTTCTGTATATAGTATAGTATATTGAATCAGTTGCTAAGTCAGCAGCTAAGAAAATTGTTTCTGTATATCATGCTAGAAAATGTTTCTTGCCAGAATCTATGTTGCATATTTATAGGTCTACCATTCACCTATGCTTTGAATATTGCTGCAACATCTGGTCTGGTGCTTCTGCTATATATTTAGAGATTCTTGATGAAATGCAAAGAAGAATCTGCAATATTATTGGTCCTGATCAGGCATCTCAACTTCAGTCACTTTCCCACCACCTCAATATAGCTTCCTTGTGCCTTTTTTACAATTACTTTCATGGTAATTGTTCTGATGAACCTTCCACAACGGTACCGAGACTTCATGAATTTAAACAAAGTACTAGGTTGGGGGCAAGGTCTAATCTGTTTACAGTTGAAATGGCAAGATCTATGCTAATAGTTTCTTTCTCGCACTTCTTGTTTGTGGAACTCACTTCTGACATCTTGCTTTGCAATCAATTTTGATCTTCAAAAATTTAAATGCAGTGTCAATCATTATCTTCTCTCTTCTTAATTTCTGTTCTTTTCTTGCCCTCTCTCCTTAATAGTAGTTTTTTTCATATTCTCTCTAACACCCAGTAACCTCTTGTATCCTAGTGGCTTTATTGCTTTGCTTGGGATGAAATGATTATATATATATATATATATATATATTGGATTGATGTGAGTTTGTGACCCTGGGTTTCACATCCTTTGTGATTGCCAGACTAACTGATTAATTTTGAAATTTTGGATTTATGGTTGCGTATATCTGTGTTTTATGGTAGTGGGAGGAAAAATTGTCGTCAGAACACCACTCATACATATGCAAACACACATACATACATACATGTTCACACACTGCAGCTCACTCACTACACAATTCCAACATGTGAGGAAAACAACAAAGACTGATATATATGTTACAAGATGAGATATGGCCCTGCTTCGATAAACGGAAGTTACCATCACGAGTCCCTGACTCGAAATGAAAACTGCACGTCTACACATAGGCGATGCAGATACTTCCGTTTGGGATAAACTAAAAAAAAAAATGAAAGAATTAAATCAACCAATCGGTCTGTCTCCCGCGTAGTCAAAAAATTGCCATTTGGAGCCAATAGGCGTGTATAAGTTCAACACGGGAAAGTCAAAAGGAGTCCCATTCAACGGCGGAGGCAGAAGGGTCACGTCACTCGCTCCTGACTCACTGGCCCGGCGACGAAACGAAGCATGTGACCGCTGCTGCTAATGAACTCTCGTCTGACGCCTTGTCAAAGGGTACCTTTCCCCTTCCATAAGTCAAGTTAACTCCATGAACTTTACTTGCCACTACCATAGACATTCAACTTCTTAAATACGAACTTTTTACTTGTTCTTATTTTCCTCACTAAAAAGACTATAAAATATATCTACAGTCTTTCTTGTTCTTTCGATTCTGAATTTCATTGTTTGCAACCAAACACAGTATTTCACCCACATTGTTTTCCCATCACCCACGTAACTAAATACGGAATATAACATATATATATATATATATACACATACAAACAGGTATATATGTAGTAACATACAATAAGGGTTACAATTGACAAAGATGATGATTAGTGTGCATGAATGAATATAGAAAGTTTGTGGTCAAAGTATGTGTAAGTGAATGTGAATGTTCATACGTACATGTGTGTGTAATGTTGCTGTGTGTTTCATGAAGGGAATGCATAGTACTCCCCAACAAAGGGGAAGATACTAATCTTCACTAGAGATTCACATTGTGTTGTATCAGCTGAAAAATGAGAAGAAAAGAGAACAAGCCAAGAAATCACTGAGTTTATATAGTATATGGAGAGTGTCCCCAAGTAGTGGCTTCAAAAATTAGGAAATTAAGGAGGAGGTAACTCCAACAATAATCACGTCAGGGGCACCAAATTTGTAGTGGAACTAATATTAATTGAAAATGATTAACATGAGTGCTACAAAATAGAGAAGTTTTTCTTTTCTTTTTACAACATAAGAAATGTGGAAATATCTGAGAACAAAAATTAATCGGTCATGTTTTGTTTTTCTTTAAAGTCTCTGAGAGTCACAGAGAAATATCAGCAGCCACATGGCGTTAAAAGCATCATCGCCAAGTTGAGAAATGTAATTTGTTACTGTCCCTTCAGCAGTCAAAGGAGCGGACTTGCAGTGAAAGACAGTTGTATTTCATCTTGCTGGACAAGTAAGCTGTTCTGAAGCAGTTTGAAAATATTCTCATTATTTAAATTAGGTACGTCCACAAGATCGCTAAAAAAAAGAGCATAGGATGATGAAAAAGACGCCAAACTTGGCGAAAACAAAATTTTATTGTCTAAATGTTTGTTATTTTTAAGAGGAAAGATCAAAGTATTTTGGGGGTATTTTTTTACATTTTTTAATTGTTCCTAGCATGTCTGAAATTTTTGTTAAAAATCTTGTTTTTTTTGAGTCACCATTTTTTTACATTTTATAAAAAAACTGGAAATCTCACTTTGAAATTCTTTTAAATATCAATTATCATTTTTTGAAAACTTACTTTAAGAAAATCAGAAATTATAATGTTTATTTAAAATATTTTGAACCAAGCATCACTTGACAGCTGATAAATGTCATATTGATAGATTCCATGAGGATAATTTGTTCTACAGAAGGAGAAAAGTGAAATAATCTACATTTAAGTGAACAAATTATTTACCTCGTTATTTTTAAGGAAAACTTTCAGTGCTCTAACTTTTTTTTTTGTACTTAGCTTTCACGCTTATGATGGAAATATATTATAAAGAAATTAAAATAAGACTAAGAGTGAGATTAAATTTCATATTTTATAAGATATCTAATTAATTTATAGGTACCTTTTTTATGAAATTTTATCAGAAGTGTACATAATATATTATAATTTTATGTACATTTATTACATTTTACTGTGTTATTTGTACTTCCATTCACTTTATTAATTTTGATATTTCATTTATGGAAAAATGTCATCACTGAGATTAATATAAAAATAAGATCATATAAATTTCATAAGATGATACTGATACTTGTAGGTACCCTTCTCAGTTGAAATTGAAAAATCAAATTAACTTCTCCACACGTTTCGCAAAAGTAAAGGCCTCAACAGCAGAGAACAATGTTTAACTCAAATAATGTAACTTAATTGTATTCTGGTTGGTCTTCCATACTTTATAATTACAGCCCAATTATAAACACAAAATTACATTTCTTAATTACTGTGGATCTTCTGATTAGTCAAAATGATACAATTGACAACGCACTAAAAAAAGATCTATCTCATAAGGACACTTAGGAAACCCAATGCAGCTTCTAACTAATTTTATAATATCTTAACAACTTAAATGTAAAAATCTATTATAATTAAGAAATAACAAATAATTGTATTAAAAATTCATTTTTCATCGAAAAAATGTTTTGCTTTCAGAAAATATTGTCCATATTCATAAAAACAACTAAAAGCAAATAAAAGCTTTTGAAATTAAATAATATCTTTGTTTTATTGAGTTTTATATGTTACAATTCAGAGCTGATTTTCAGGTGGGGGGGGGTTCAATTAAAAACTAAAAAAACATGATTTGCATTCCTCAAAGTCTTGTGCTTTTAACTATTGTAATCACTAAACCCGATGCAATCGAATTTCTAGCGTTTTCATAAAATTAGTTATGTGAGGGTAATAAATTTCTGCCATGACTTTAATAAAAAAAAACATATTTATAATAATTTCGATCATCTGTGAATAGTTTCTGAAAGTTTCATTAACATCTGACAATTATTTTTATTTTTGCAAGATTTTCCAAATTAATATGTGTCATACCAAAAAAACATGCTAAAAATTGTCTATGTTATTTTACTAGTTCTGGTGATACAAAGAAAAACAAGGTTTTTTTAATCAAAATTTAGAAAGTTCTAAAAAGAAGGAAAAATTTTTTAAAATAATTAAAAAAAAACTTTGGTCTTTCTTCTTAATAATAACAAACATTTAGACAATAAAACTTTGTTTTCAGCAAGGTTGGCATCTTTTTCATCAAGCTATGCTCTTTTTTTAGCAATTTTGTAGGGGTACCTAATTTAAATCTTCTGATGATATCATGTACACGCATGTTAGCTCCACAAATTTCTTATGAAGCATATTTTTTTGTTTGTACACCCAATTGGTCAAAATATGTGGTTGAGTGTTTTATTTTTTTTAGAAAATGTGCGTAGGCATTTTTTTTATATATTAAGAATTGCGCCAAAGTTGATACGATTTTTTGGGAACTTTCCTTGATGGGAAATTGCTTCATTTCCTATACATGTTATTAAAAAGAATTACATGTGTATACAATTGTAACAAAAGGGAAATACGTGAAACTATCTATAAGATAAGAAGAATGTGTGTGTGTGTGTGTGTGTGTGAAACAAATGTGTGTGGTAGACACGTGTGAAAGAGTTTAAAAGTCAATGAAATGAACACACCTGGTTGGCAGCATTCTTTATCGATGTCAGCTACATATGAAGGCCGGTGTTAAAAAGACCAGAGAGAGACAAAAATCAATGAATATAAAACAAACAATTCGTATGTAGTGTTATTAATGTTAATGAAGCAGTTTAAAAATATTCTCATTACTTAAATGTTCTGATTGGATCACACACATGCACATTAGCTCCACAAATGAAGCGACTGCGTATTTTTTGTACACCTAATTGGTCAAAAAATGTGGTCGAGTGTTCCATTTTTTCAGAAAACCTGGCATAGTCATTTTTTTATAGTGTAACCCGGATATAAGAGACCCGGATATAAGAGAGATTTTCTCTGGTCCCAAATTAGAGCCTGTGTTAATGTATATATAATAGACCAAACCCGGATATAAGAGAAACCCGGATATATGAGACTTCTTCTCCGGTCCCGACAACTCTCTTATATCCGGGTTACACTGTATATTAAGGATTTTACCAAAGTTGATCTGATTTTTCTCAAACTTTCCTTGATAGGAAATTGCATCATTTCCTACACTTCTAATTCTTTCAAAATTGCCTCGCTTTATAGGTGGAATAAGTATGGTGAGAAGACCCATCCTTGCCTTACACCCCTTTCTATTTTTGTATATTTGCTGAAGTCATTTTCCATCCATAGTCAAGTAGTTGGCTGCTGGTATAGGTTCTTGATTCTTCAAATCTCCTTCCCAAACATGTCAAGGTCGCTGAGAAGTTCTAACAAATCTTTGTGGTCTACTTTATCAAACACCTTTGCGTAAGCTATAAAATACAGGTACACATCCTTCTTCATTTGTATTGTTCTTTCTGAGAAAATTCTGAGCATAAATATTGTGTTCCTTGCTCCAGTGTCTTTGACAAACCCACATTATTCTTGTCTTATCTTCAATCTGATTCTGCTACATATTCTGTTCAACAGTATTCAGATGATGAGTTAAAAATTGGAACAATGCAAAGAAGACTAGTATAATCTAAACAAACTAATGACAGAGGGAGGAATAACAAAACAAAATGATCAGTTAATATTGAAAATAACATGGAAGGAGCATGTGATAAATAAGGAAGTTTTAGGGAGAATAGGAACTAAAAAAATACTATCACTAGCAATCAGAAAAAAAGGTGAAATATTTGAAACTCATATTGTGGGTGGAGTTGAGAAAAGTTTACAACCTGTCCCACTTCCCAAAATCTGACTGAAGATTACATTTTTGTTTTTAATTCTTTCTCCATTAGTTAAGAATTTTCAGCACCCCCTCATAATGAAGAATTAAGATTTGGAGAACTTCAAATTTACAATCAAGAGATGCAGAGAAATAGCAGCAAATAAATTGCTTAAAAAGTTTTAACAAATTTCTGGAGGAACTAGTACAACAAAGAGAGATCATGTCATAAAAGAGCAATGTTATTGGTCCTGATCTGGCATCTTGGCTTCAGTCACTTTCCCACCAATGTAATGTAGTTACCCTGTACCTTTTCTATAAATGCTTTCATGGTAAGCGTTCTGATGAACTTTCCTCTTCGATACCTAGATTTTATGAAATGAAGCACACTACTAGATTGGTGTCAAGGTCTCATTTTACAATTGAAATAGATGTAACTGTAAGTACTTTGCTAACAGTTTCTTCAAATGCATTCTCACTTGTGGAACTCTCGTCTTCCTTCTCAGTCAATTTTGATCTTCAAAAATTTAAATCAATATCATTTGTTATCTTATGTCTTCCTAATTCTTGTTGTTATTGTTCTCTCTACTTAATAGTATTTTTTCTTATGCTCTCTACAACTCAGTAACCCCTTGTATCTCAGTCACTTTTATTTCCTTGATTGGAATGAAATGATTAAAAACAAATTATTAATATTTCATTGGAAATAAAGAGAAAAGGGTGCTGAACGGCAATATAAATCCTCCAATAATGTGAATGCTGGACAATTACCAATAAAGAGGAGACTTGAAGCAACATTGATGTGATTCTGCAGAAGGATGCTGAGAATGTCATGTACAGAACATGTGAGCAATGAGGAAGTTTTAAGGAAAATGGCAACAAAAAGGACACTCGTAATCAGAAAGAGACTGTTGAAATTTTGGGAATATATAATGGGGAAGAGGACTTTTAGAATTTAACATTCATATGACATAGTAAACAAAAGTACATCAGAGGAAAATATGAAGTAATCTAGCTAATGAGCTTGTGAAAATGTTTGGCAGACAGGTTTAGGAGAGATAGCTAAAAGATAAACCTTACAAAGAACAGGAAGTTGTGGAGAACCATGATCACCCACATCCTGAACAAGTTTTATTCATTTGTTTTCTGTATGAAGAAGATTAGCTCAGTCCAACTATTTAAACTAAAATGGTTGTAAATGATTAGTGGAAGAGGGACTGAGTGGGATATTAAATCAACAAACATTGCTTAGAGCTACAATGTATAGGAAGTTGTGAAGAACCATGATCAACCACATCATGAAGAAGCTCTATACATTAATTTTCTATATAAAGAATACGAACTCATTCCAGCCAAAGATAACCAAAATAGTTATAAAAGTGATTGAGTGGGATATTAACTCAACAAACATTGCTGAGAGCTACAAAGTATAGGAATTTGTGGATAGACATGACGAACAACGTTGTGAAGAATCTCTGTCTATTCATTTTCTATATAAAGAATATTATCTTACTCCATCTATAGGTAATAAAATTTGTTATAAATGATCAGCAGAAAAGGGACTGTGTGGGATATTAAATCAACAAACATTGCTGAGAGCTACAAAGTATAGGAAGTGGTGGCGAGCTATGATCTACCACACCCTATACAGACATGGCATATAAATCAACATTCATAAAGATTTCAGATGTGTAAAATTTATTCAATAAATCAGGTATGCCATCTCAGTAGATAAATGTCTGCCATTTATTTTTTATCACTTCAGATTTTGTTCGTTAAAGGAAAATATCAAGTCTCATTATCATCTTTTTTATTTAATAAATTTCTGAATTTAGCTGATATTAAGAGCATGCTTACATCAATGACTTGTCAGCTGCTCAAAAGAAAATACTACTTTATGCCTTAATCAATGGCAAATGGGCTGTTTATACTCTTGCCTAATTTTTAATGGCAATATAAACCGTTTAATGTTTCCCCTAAGTAGGAAGCTTTTAGAAAGTAATTTCAGAACAACAAAGCTGGGTCACATACAAAAGGATTTATTGAAAACTAATTTCCTTTAGTAAATTGAATATTTTCTTGAATTAAAAAAATAAATCCTTCATTGTAGTTCAGTTCAAAGGAGTTATCAACATACTCAAAAATTCATGAAAATTTCATCTAATGTTAACTCTTTCCAAAAGTTAAAATGAAATGTAAATTTCTTTTCATTTTTCATTTCAACTTTTGGAAGTAAAGTCTGATGATCCAGAACCCTGTTAAAGGGGTTATGGTGAAATAACTTATTACATGGAATCTTAACGTGGTCTGTTTTTTATTCAAATATATATATATATATATAGTCTTTTATTCATATATATATATATATATATATATATATATATATATATATAGTCTTTTATTCATATATATATATATATATAGTCTTTTATTCATATATATATATATATAGTCTTTTATTCATATATATAGTCTTTTATTCATATATATATATATATATATAGTCTTTTATTCATATATATATATATATAGTCTTTTATTCATATATATAGTCTTTTATTCATATATATATATATATATAGTCTTTTATTCTTTATATATATATATATATAGTCTTTTATTCATATATATATATATATATAGTCTTTTATTCATATATATATATATATAGTCTTTTATTCATATATATATATAGTTTTTTATTCATATATATATATAGTCTTTTATTCATATATATATATATATATATATAGTCTTTTATTATATATATATATATATATATAGTCTTTTTTTATTCATATATATATATATATATATAGTCTTTTATTTATATATATATATAGTCTTTATTATATATATATATATATATAGTTTTATTCTTTTTATATATATATATATATATATATAGTCTTTTATTTATTATATATATATATATATAGTCTTTTATTCATATATATATATATATAGTCTTTTTATTCATATATATATATATATATAGTCTTTTATTCATATATATATATATATAGTCTTTTATATATATATATATAGTCTTTTATTCATATATATATATATATATATATAGTCTTTTATTCATATATATATATATATATAGTCTTTTATATATATATATATATATATAGTCTTTTATTCACATATATATATATATATATATATATATATATATAGTCTTTTATTATATATATATATATATATATAGTCTTTTTATTCATATATATATATATATAGTCTTTTATATATATATATATATATATATATATATATATATATATATAGTCTTTTATTCATATATATATATATATATAGTCTATTTTATTATATATATATATATATATATATATATATATATAGTATTTTATTCATATATATATATATATATATATATATAGTCTTTTATTCATATATATATATATACGTTAGGTTGGAATTCTTTGTCAGAATGAAACACAAAACTATGTATAAGGAAAATTAAGGTTTTTGAGGATAAGGAGGCAATAAATTATCTTATCAGATGCTGTACATTAGCAAAACACCCAGAAACCTAAAAAAAAAAGACTAAATGAGCATTGTAGATATATATATATATATATATATATATATATATATATATATATATATATATATGTGTATGTGTGTGTGCATAACAATACTCAACATACTGGTAGTTCACCATAATACATCTGACCACAATTTTGACTGAATAAAAGCCAGTCTGATAAGAGAGAAAAGGATTCAGTCAGAAGAAAATTCATTGAGCGTGCACTGATCTGTCTATTAAATTATCTTAGGGATTTTATTCAGGCAACAAAAAATCTTTTCATTCTTGAATTAGTTTGACAAGAATTCACCAGGCAACTGAAAGTGTTTTTTCACCTGAGAAAAACAAGTAGCTTAAATTGAGCAACTTGGGCAGAACACATCTGAACCAGCAGGCTAATCCAACAAAGCATTAGTTTATATAACCAGGAGGATGTAAGTTCAATTCCTATGCTGGGTAACAAATATTGCCCATAGAACAGAACTTAACATTCTCCTGCTCCTTTTTTCTTTTTTTTTAGATAAATTATAAAACTCCATCTCATTTATGTAATTCAAAACTTTTCCCATCCTGGGTTCAACAATAAACTATATCCGTGTCCTGGGTAAGATGATAAACTACATCCAACAGCAAGGCCTTTGATCAGTAGGTTTTGAGTAGCATGGAACCGCCTCTTCATTGCTATTGTTCCCAGGCCCACTCTGATCCGGGGTAGTAGCACTTGTCAGGGTCCCAGATATGGGCAAATAGTTAACTCCCCAAAAGGGGTCAAAACACTATGAAAGTATAAAAATAGTTTTTAATACCAGCAATAGGGGAGGCACGGTGGAGTAATGGATAGCAGCTAGGACTGAGGTATCGGAGAGCCGATTTCAAATTCCAATCGAGTCCATTACATTCACTTAAGTGTTAATACCCTTGGGAAAGGTAGGAATCCTCTTCTTCTCCTCCAGGCTATGTGTAAATAGCAGGACAGACCGGGTTCTATAGCCTTGGATGGCAACTGGTCTACCACAGAAAAAAATGGCAACATACTGCAGGAAAAATCTGCCTCATCAGTTATGTATCAAAAGATACATGATCACCTAAGCGTGTATCACACAGGGCACATAACTGACTGAATACTTGTTTGGAAAAATTATTACCAGCAGTACATTTTTGAAAAAGAAAAATGTTACCAACAATATATTTTTGGAATAAAATATTACCAACCGTAAAAATCTTGTTGGCATTAAATAACCCATTGTGTTTGATACGCTGTAAACCAAAACAAACAAATCAAAACTTTGCATGTATTTATTGTAGAATGGCTGTTTCAATTTGAAGCCACTTGTCCAATGTCCCAAATCATGCAATGCCACATTATCTGTTCTACAACAGGTCGGCAGGCAACTACTATGATCTTTAATGCTTAACAAGTCTATGAGAAATTTTCTGTAATCTACACATGTCTCAGCAGTATCCACCATAGCCAAAGTCTTAGCTGCCTGTGTGCTCTTTACTACTCCCTTTATTTTTCTTGATTGCCAGGAAATTGGAGCAGACATGCCATTTTTACCAAACAAGTGGATTATGTAACCGCACCTGGGAGCTTCCAACATTTACATTTGTAAACAAAGCGTCACTGTAGGTAATAATCTTACAGACATCGAGTTTACACAGATTGGGTACTGTGACTTAAGAGGATTCTTTTTGACTTATAGCTTTATTAATTTGTGTTATACTATCAACACGTCTGTGTTTAAGCATGGATGTATGGTTACTTATTTCATTGCAGAGATCTCAGGCAGTGAGTGTGTGGCAAGCCAATTTAGTTTTCCCAGATCACTTCTACAGGCTTTAATCTCTATATCAGTCATACATATATCTATTTTCTTTTTCCAAATGGGTACAAGATTTAATGTTTGAACACATTTATCTTGTTTAACAACTATTCTCAACAATAAACGTAAGACCAGAACCAGACATAATCTCCCCAATCATTGTAAAAGCAACAGACTGACTTAGAGTGAACTGAGATCCAACAGACACCAACAGATCTATATATATATATATATATATATATATATATATATATAAAACAAGTAATTTCTAAAGATTAATAGATTTTATTTTTTAATCAACAAGTTTTTATTATCTGTCTATATTTCTGAGATGTGGTATTATGTACATTATTTACATTATCAGACTATTGTCCTCATCTTTGTCACCATATTTATTACAACATTTTGGCCTTTCGGTATCTGTCTATATTTCTGCGATGAGGTATTATGTACACTATTTACATTATTCGAACTATTGTCCTCATCTTTATTTCACTCGCTCAGGTAGACTCTCCTAGTTCCATGTGCCATGTCTAATGGATGTCAGTTATCTCTTGTTAATTCCCCTCTCCACTGCCTTCACAAGGTATTGAATTCACACTCTTTTGGGTCCTGTCACTGGATCTAACTAACGCCTTTATCCACTGTGCTATGTGTCCTTGAGGACATCTTTGTGTGAATTTCTGGGTATTATAAACCTAATGTCTTCAGCAACCATTTTTACCACTGCTCATATTGCAATTTTTGCTGTTGTCATTGCATGTTTTTTTTACCAGAGCTCATATTGCAATTTTCATTGTTATTATCGCTTTTCTCAAGCACTCCTTATTACTGGCTCCCATATTGTATTCATTTCTATGCTTAGTTGGCTCAGGAGATTTTTGTGGCCTAGCATATGTACTGATTCCTTAAGTTTAAGAATTTTTCAGTGGTGTTCCCTGTCTATGATCTCAACCTGATCTCACAGAGGGTGGTGATCTCTCTTTTCTATCCATATGTAAAAATATTCTCTTCAAACATAAAGTAATTGACATAATTTTTCAGTTGACCATATGAATATACAATATTTCTAAATTCTTCTAGTTGCTAACAGCATTTTGTTTCTTGTTTTCTTTGTTTCAATAAATTCATTTCGTTTTTTACCTTGAATAAATAAGTGTAGAAATATTGTTTGTATTGTGTTGAAGTATTTAATCATTTTTTTTGATTTCTTGATATATTTGTTGTATATGTTGGCTTGGGAGAATAGTGATTCTGTTATGAAAGGTGATAATGATAAAAAACCTGGGTGTAGATTAATATTTGGATAATATTCAAAGGCGGCACTCTCGAGGATTTTTCTTTTGACTGAATTATTTTCTTTTTTTTTATGATTGTAGCATTTTTAAAAATAAAATTGTGGTTGACTTTATTTCTATGTATGACCAGTGCATTTTTTAAATTGCAATTTATGAGGTCTCTTTTGTGCTCATAGATGTGTTTTTTGAAATTTTTGCATGTTTCTCCGATGTATTGTGAGGAACAATTTTGGCATTTTATTTTAAATATGCCTGCTTCAGAAATATTATTACTATGGGTGTTTGAGGATCTAATTATATCCATAAAGTAATTGATGTAATTTTTTCAGTTGACCATATGAATATACAATAGCATTTCTAAATTCTTCTAGCTGCTAATGACATTTTGTTTGTTGTTTATAGACACTTTGTTTCAATAAATTGGATGAAACACATTGACTAAAACTACTGTTTTCCTATTGTTTTTTTTTCTTTATACATTGTCTTTTTGTACAGGTTAATTCTAAGAAATATATATATATATATATATATATATATATGTGTGTGTGTGTGTTTGTGTGTGTCATTTTGAAACTACCTGCATCTCTTGTTTCATGCGCATGTGTAGATGTGGCAACGTCAATAAAGCCCAGTCTGATGAAATCCTAACAGATGAAACACATCACAAAAAATACTTTACAGTTTGTCATATTTTTCTACACACAAAGTCCATAAATACTGTTTAAAATGCTGTCTACTCATATATGAGTACCCACTATAAAGAATGGTAATAAAGATATAAAAATCAAACAAACCAACAGACACTTTCTAGTCTGTGGGCATCAGATTTATGTCTACATTCTCAGAGAAACAAGTATCTGGAAGCAGTAAAGTATGTAGAAAATTCTATCCAATATTTGAATGATTCATATTGTATAAATATTATCACTCTCTCCCATTTTCATGAAGTTGTTGCAGGTATTATTCTTTTCTTAGCTAAAGCTTTTAAAGGTAACTTAAACTATTTTCAAAAAAAGAAACATGGTCATGCTGCCTGAAAGTAATGATTTTACTGTCTATCTGTCACTCCCATTTATCCTGGTAGTTGTAGAAAGCAAATTTGGAGAGAAAGAAAGAAAAGAGCTAGATACTGAAAGGTTGAAACCAAGGTAGTGGAATCAGCTGATCTCCTAATTCTCTCTCTCTCTCTCTCTATATATATATATATATATATTAATGAATGTATTATTAATATGTTATGCATGTTTTGTTATGATTAGACCAAGTGACCTTCCTACCGGATTTGGTCACTCTGTGTTGAATGTTTTCTTTCATCTTTTGAATTATCTGTTGTTTGTTGTGAATCTCATGTAGAGTTCTTATTGAAGCTAGCTGGTTGATTGATTGAGAATTTTGTAGTTTGTGGTGTAGTATTGTCTGGGAATTGTGTTACTGATGGTTGTTGCCCTGTACAAAACGGGTACTTGTATTGATGAACAGATGCAGGTATCATTCTATCTATGGACACAGTGTATCTTTTACAGTCTTTAAGAATTGTGAAATACTTTTGTTGTGGTACGATCCACCTAATTTACATAGTGGAGTACCGACCATATAAATATGGTCGGTACCAGGAAGACAAGGGAGGAAGAAGAGATCCAATCCAGATACTCTGCCCGACTGCGACTAAGTAAACCCATTCTACAGGAACGGTCTTCCCAAGAATATACCAAACTATCTGTAAATATTGTGTACACGTTCTTGTGTCAATACATTTTGTTTAAGTACATTTTGTGTTGTATTATTATTATTCCATGCCTTATTCAAGTTTCAACAACTTTTCATCTCTCTCAAAGACTTGATGTGGTCCAGAGTAGTTTGGGAATAATGGTCTCTTTATTATGTCGTTATGAAGAAAAATGTATTTACAGGTCTGTAGGTTTTTTGGGATGTATGATTGTGATGTAATGGAATAACCTGTCACCCCCATGAGTGACTACACTATAGGCAGTAACTACATATAAGTATCTGTAAGTCAATGGACTATAGAGACTAGCTGGAATCTGTTGAGTACGACTCGGATTTATGCAAGAACTATTGACCTTCCAATAGTAGCAATCACTTCTGGATTGACTTGCGACGACCTTGTGCATAACTGTTACCTTTATTCTTATTGTATTGGTTTTTACAATAAACTTTCACTTATTTTATCCACCATGTTTTTTAAGTATATATTCCTATTAGCACGGAATATAACACATTGTTACAGAACCTTTTTGGCATGAATCATAACTTGTTCATTCTGTCTTTAAAAGCTTGAGCAAAGATTTTTGTGATATGTGATTAGCCTCAAAGTATTAGCTGGGTAAAATCATGGCAGTAACAAAAATCATTTCTGATGGGCTACAACCTAAGTCTTCTTTAATTATGTTCCTTATAGGTAGTACCATGAGTGGTGAATTATCAACCCAGTTGTATGGTTTGACTTTAGTTGTAAGAGCCATTTTTATTACATATAAACATTTTGGGAAATGCTCCTTGATGTCGTGGGGTAACAGTTTGTAAAGTTAGTCTTTTACTACAGAGTAGTGCATTAGAATTAAATAATCCAACAAGGGTTGATATGTTGTAAAATCAACCAGCCATTTTTGTAGAAACAAGATTGTGTTGAGATTGGGTGGGGGGACACCTAATGAATTGCTTTCTCAGCAACTGCAAGGGTAATAGGCAGAGATGGAAAACAGATGGGTGGTCACAAAAACAGCACTGCCTCGGAAATCACAGAGACCAACTTCACAAAACACTGTGTTTTGCTAACTGCTGGTTTTCCCATTGCTTTTATTAACAAGAGGCAAGACCCAGATCTTGACTAGTTGCAGAGAGGCCTGTATCTAGACATGCCAAGCTGTCCTGCTGCTAATGGGGAAAACCCAGATGTAACTGATGTTGACAAACATGTCTGCACATGATCTGGGGCCTCTTTTGCATCTGTACCAATACATGTTTACCACAATACTGAGAAAATGGATGCAAAAAAGGGCTACCCACTGTTTAAAAAAAAAAAATTACAAAAATATCAAGGAATCATCCAATTTAAATGAGATTTTCAGAACTTTTGAATAGGTTATTTAAGAATAATCTTTGCATTAAAGTCTTTGGACAGTTGGTACACGGAGAAAGTTAAGGTTGAGAAAAAAACTTTTAGTAGTTGGTCCATCATGAAAATTTATGACCAATAAAAGACTTAAATAGTTGGTCCGCAGTCAAAACTGTAGTTGATAAAAAGATATATCGTTAGCAAAAATTCACTGATCTTTATTGTTGGAGAGGATTCATTTGAAGAAGTCAAACAGTTGTCCAAGCTGTTGTTGATTCATTTGAAGCTACCAACATAAGTTTCTTTCAACAGGCACAGGAATGATGGGGGACCACATTTTTTCTTGTGTTTGGCTTGGAGACAGTTGCATTTCTCTACTAAAAGTCAAAATCTTTGGGGTTTTATAAGAAAATTTTCCTGAAAGTAGGCTTGAGAAAAATAAGATTTTAGTTTTCTCTCATTGGTCAAATATTTCACATGGTGATATTAATTTCTAACCAGTTGACATTTTGACTTAAACATTGTTAAATTTTCTTAAAATAATTAAAACAACCTGATTTGTTGCAGTTAAATATTTTATGACATCTGTACAGAGTCAATTTGTTTCATCGGCCTTACGTTAGCAATGCTAGCTTTCTTCAGGTGATTGGAGGCGCATGGCCCAATGAATAAAGACATTGGTTAGATCCAGTGACTAGACTCAGAGAGTTGTGAGTTCAATACCAGGTCACAGCAGTGGTGAACCAAAAACTTGGAGAGTTGAGTTAAAGGGAAATAACTGAGACATCTGTAAGAGGCATGGTACGTGGAACTAAAACAATCTACCCCAGTCGATGAAATAAAGGGTTTGGTTCAAAATTCTAATCACCTAAAGAAGGCCGGAGCATACAACAGCCAAAACATTGTGAATATAGCAATTAAAATGATGATAACAGTCCAAATAATGTAAATAATGCAAACAGTAACAACTATTTATTAGGTACTGTGGAAAAGAAAAAGGATGAGACTCTGCCAGAGCAATTAGTTCATATAGGAATGGTAAGCACCAGTCATAAATCACACATGTAAACTTTTTGGAAGCATATTCTGTTTTAGTATGCAAAGCTCACACTTACAAATAAATCCAATTATGGGGGATTAGTTTCCATGTCAAATTCCTTGTCTAGAAGTAGTAAGTTGAATTTTATGGCACCATTATGTCGAGCAGATGTGGTTTCTTCTCCTCTGTTGCTATCTGTTTCAATACGGATTCTCCTTTGCTTATATCAATAGAGATAGGATCAACTTGGACACAATTTTAGATTCTTGATCTTCCATTTGATTGGCCAACATTGAATCCTTAATTCTGATTTGCTGGTTTTCTTATTTTACTGAAACTATATCCATACATTGTTTACATTAAAGTGTCTAAAAGTTAACTAATGCTTTAATCCATGCTATATAAGTTTTAGTTTTTGGTGGGGTGCAACATATCAAATAGCTAAAAAAATAAATAAATAAATACAGAATAAATACCAAATATTTACATACGGACAATTGTCTCCATCTTTGTTGAATAGACCTCATGTAAATAGTGTAAATAATAATTCCTCATCTCAGAAAGTAAGACAGAAATGTCAAGTTGTTTTGTTTTTTAAAAAAAAAAAGAAGAAATAATAAATACAATGGGGGGGTGCTGAATATTGAACTGCTCTGTACTTCGAGGAGGTCCTAAACAGAAAATAAGGCAGTACTAAGTAGCAAGAAGAGAGGACACCAAATACTTTTAGCACATTTATTACATATATCACATCATAAAACAAAAGACACAACAAATAGGTCATAATTCACAAGGTGTCTGTATCCTTGTGCAAATTTCTCTACCTCTCAGCAGGTGGGTAGGGTGCCTGGTTAAGTGGGTGAAGTTCACCTTTTTATATTGCCTCGGGCCTTCTCAATATCATGACTGGTCACTTCCAAACTCTCTCTGCTTCTAGGAGGAGGGGGGGTCATGTGACCATTTGGAATGGCAATTTATGAGATTGTAGTGGACGCCTACATACACCACGCCCACAAATTACTCAACAGTAATTGGACGGAAAATAAACAATACCTTTTGTACAGACAATTTACGCATCGCACGAGCCACATAAAAATTTCTCATGTTTTTGCTTCACCAAACTAGCTATAGAAAAAAATCAACGATTGGTCGATTTTTGGCCAATCACATTAAATGACACTTTCTTCAATATCCTTCCCACGCTCATCCTGGGAGCCACCTTACATCTATAAAAAGTAGAAATTAAAGAAATAACTTCAGTAGATTATAAATTCTCACAACCTAAACCACGTACGTGTATATTCAATTTTCTACTCACAAACACACACAGATATAAACTGCACTCACACAACACAGTGTACTGTCTGTTTACAAGCCAAGTCAATTATTCGAACTATATCACTCTTCTGCACAAATATTTCAACTTTCAAAATCAAACATTCTTAAACTACCAACAAATTTAAACAAAAGACATTATTACAACATACATTGTTCTTCACACAATAGAAGGGAAACCACTTCGTGTGACTTAATCTTTATTGTTATTAACAGAATTATATGTATATGCTTGTTTTAAATGTATGTTTTTACTTGTTGATTTTCATTGATCTCTCGTTATTCATTCTTGTGTTTTCTTTACAAATTTAAAGTAGAGTGTTAATGTAAAAACGCAACCTTGATCAAAAACCCTTCTGATTCTTTTCTAACCAACACCATTAACTACTCGACAAGATCCCAAAATAGATCTTTGTAGGGCATTGGATCCCTACAGATTACTTCATTTTTATTATTATTATTGTTTTAAATATTTTCACATTTCTATTATAAATTTTTTTTACTTTCATAAAGAAATAATTTTATTTATAGAATAAAAATATATTCCAACCTTATAGAAGGATAAAAATGATTATTTTTAAGCATAAAACTATTTTCTGAATTGTGGCAGTTTTGGGCTTCCGTATTTGAGATAGTTCTTCTGTAAAAAAAAAAAATGATTGCCGCAGGCGATAACTGTTGTGTGGCCGATTAATTTGTTGACAATAGGAATATACCTTACAGAGTTCAATTATGTTTTGCTATAAGCGTACAGTAAGTAATATTTTTCTAAAATTTTGTTACTTTATCCTTATTTTTACTAATTTTCTTTGAAATTAAAAACTTAGATATTTAGTTTTTAAGAGGCTTTTTTTTTAAGTTTTTAAACTTCCCGTCATCATTTTTCAATTAAAATGGCGGATCGATGATAAATTAATCGGAAGAACGTAAAATTCTTAAATTTTCATACACTTGCTTTAGGCTATTTGTATATTTCAAACAGAATCAAAATTTTAATGAAAATGAAGCATTTTTAAATTATTTTACATTCGTTAAGTAAAAGTTGGTCTGATTTTTTTTAGCTTAAAAAAAATTTGGCAGTTAAATATTTGAGAATCACTCATTTTGGCACAAATTCATTTTTATTTTTCAATCATTTCATTCCAAGCAAGGCAATAAAGCCACTAAGACACGGGGGGAATCACTCGGTCTGAAAGAATATATAAAAAAACATTAAGAACTAAGGAGCAAGAAAAACAAAAGATGATGACGATTTGTGGGATGAGAAGACTTATTTTGTTTTCTACTTGATACATTTGGTACACGAACTAATTATGAAACTAAAAGAACTAAACAATGAACTGCTGCCAAAGGATTTAATTTTAGTATGAAACTAATTTAGTTGATTTAAAAACTAAAATTCAAGTTGTCAAGAGGAACATTATCGACATCACTGGTTTAAATTTGAAACCATAGATGGCGATACTGTTCCTCTTTTCTTTCTTAGTTACTTTGTGGAGGTTGTGTTTTAAATTATGAATAAAAAATTGTTGAGTAAATTAGGCTGCGTGATGAAATTTACAATTTCCTCTCACATTAAATTTTAGTATTCAACAAACATAGAATAAGGACAACATGAGAAACAACAATTTTTACACAACAATGAATAAAATATTTATATAAACAAGAGATACAAATACAACTGGAGTAAAGAGGTGGTTTTAAAAAGTTCAAACGTCCTTTTATGTTTAGATGAAAAGTTATGGTTTGATAGATTATAATTTGTTGAATGGTCTGTACAAAGTGTGTTTTGGTATTATAGTAATTTAAGAAAAAAATAAACAGTTCAAGTTGGTATTTGAAATAGAGAAATATTGTTTATGACTTACGTTAAGGTTTACGGAATTGTCGCTCTGATTTGTTTTCACTTGTTCGAAGAGAATATTCTGTAGTTGAAATAAGTGGTTCTTAACAAGCTGTGTTTATGTTAATTGCAATAATTAACGTTGAGCTTGAAAGCGTATGAAAAAGATTCGTGTAAGTTGAATGTGGCAAAAAACTTGAGTTGATTGTTCATCATAAAATATTGCTGTGTGAGTGAGTGTTCTGTCAGGCTGGAATCATGTTTAAGGAACTTTAACGTAAAGCCTGGAACTGTGTGACGAGTTCAAGGGATTCCGATCGGAGCACTGTCGAAGATGAAAGAAAAGACGTTTCATATTTTATTGCTAATTTTGGTCACCTGATAATATTAAGTGACCAATCAGAAGTTGAGGTTTTCTGAAAATATTTATTAAGCTGAATAAGCTCTGTGATCCACGCTTTGTACGAAAATTGATATTGATAAAAAAGGTGGTAGAAGGATGCTAAAACTTCTTTGTTTATGGCTGTTTCCCGTTTCCACTGCTCCAACTTTTCTTGTTTTGTCATCATTATATATGGAAATATAAAGTACTTTTTTTGTTGTTGTTCATAATTATTGAGGAAATATTAACAACACAGAATAAAGAAAAATGTGTTTAATGGATTCTTCTCCTACATCTTCGACAAATTAAAACTGAGTTAAAATTTTGATAACTTATCATTACGGACCACTCTAATATGCATGCGCAAATGAAGTTCTTTGAAGTAGAAGAATTAAGAGTGAACATTTTTTTGTCCCATATTTGAGGGATAAAAGATTATTAATCTCAGATTTTGATTGAATTGTTCGGATCCGATGAAGTTGATAAAAAAAAAAGATTATTTGAATGAATTTAATGCCAATGAACAGTGGCTATTTGGAGGAATCAAACACACACAGACAATCAAAAATAGTTGGCTGGATTTAAAAATGTTCCTACATTTAAAAGGTACATGTAGATCTCCTCATCAGTGGGAGTACATACGTGAATACATACTTAGAAAAAAAAATATCAAAAAACGTTTCTGAGAAATTAAACAATAAATAGAATGTATATTTTGTAATATATCACTTTTTTTTTGCGTGCACATACGTATTAGATGGGTCCATAATTATTACATCTTACCAAATTTTTAATTCCCTTACCCTTTTTTATATTTTACTGATTTACGGTCTTAACTTTTTGGCATTTCCTAACATCAAAATATCTAGAATTCAAATATTTCATTCCGAAATAAAATCCAACAATATACAGAAACCGGAAAATACTATTTCTTATCACAATGAAATATAGAATAGACTTTAATCGGAAACGGAAAAAAAGGTGGGCTCTGACATTGCACTTTACAGCTCTTATCAAGCACAAAGCCTAGAAAGTATTTTTCAGAAATCATTTTCAAATTTTGATTGTAGGTAAATAAAGCCATTCAATAGATTCTGTTCCAACCTTTCACTCTCTGCTGGTGACTTCTTTTACGAAGCAAAATGTTTTACTGGGTTAAAAAGAGAAATAGTAATACTCGTGAATAAAATGGTTCTAAAAGGTTAAGCTTCCTTTATTGAATTGATCAAAATAAAAAAATTAAAAAAAACGGAAACAAGTCTTTCATAAAATAATTTCAAGGCGAAGCTTTTCTACATAAATACACCTCTCTAAGAACTCTGAAATTTTACTAACTAATATGAGAAATAAGAGATATAATTATCTGCCGTTAACAGTTTAAGGTTAGCCAATTAGCTTACAGTTGCTGGTTGGCATGCTTTTCTACCTCTTTTTGAAGAACACTCACTCTTGGTAATATTTGCAGAATCAGCCTGCCCTACACCGTTATCACAACAGAGTCCATAGATGGCAAAAACATTGACTCTTCTTCACCAGATAAGTTTGGTCACAGACACCATTAAGTTTCTGTCTATATTTCTGAGATGAGGTATTATGTACACTATTTACATTATTCAGACTATTGTCCTCATCTTTGTCACCATATTTATTACAATGTTTCCAGGACACATAGCACAGTGGATAAAGATCTAGTGACAGGACCCAAAGAGTGTGAGTTCAATACCTGGTTAAACTTGTGGAGAACTTGGAGAGGGGAATTAACAGGAGATAACTGACATCCATTAGACATTGCATGTAGAGCTAAAACAGTCTACCCCAGTGTATGACATTCCAACCACCTAACGAAGGCAGGAGCTTACAATGGCTGAAATGTTGTAAAAAATATGGCGACAAAGATGAGGACATTAGTCCAAATAATGTAAATGGTGTACCATTAAGTTTGCAAGGACTTACTTGTAATATTGTTTATACAACTTGTATAAATCAGAGGTCTGTCGTGTTCTATTCTTTATTACATCTGCAGCCACCCTGTGGGAATCCTATATGGGGCCCACTTCAATTCCCCATACTAATTACTTTGTTTTTTCTATTCAATAAATAGATTTATCTTTTATTGTCTGGTTCTCTTGAGTTTCAAAGTTTAGGTGGAGACATAAGAAGTATAGAGTTGATGTAGACTTTTTAGAAGGAACCACTAAAATATTTCATCATGATTTAGGTAGATAGTACCAAAATATTACATGGGCGTAGTAAAAGACATACCACTTGACTTTTTAGGACCGATTAGGGAGAAATAAATAATATAATTCTGGAACTGATGTTATTATGAAAAAGTATAAAACTCACACCGGCTCCAAATAGGAGATGCACAAATGTCACCAAGGTCCACGTCTCTCTAGCTACTAATCTTCATTGGTCCAAAGAAAATGTCACATAGTCTCACAAATTCCTTTCCCTATTCTTCCTCAGCTCACTCGAATTTGAAGGGAGTGGGTGAAGGAAATTATTATTTTGAACTCAATACAAACCAATTTGTTGATGATAAAAAAGTTTAATGCCATTTTCCTTCAGGACTTAGATGTTCATGGTTCTCCACTTATTCTTTTTCTTTATTTATTTAGATCCCAATGATTTGTTGTAAAGAATTTTCTTTGAAGAATACTTTTTTTCCAGTAGAACAAGGAGGAGGAATAAAGTTGACTTGTCACACTTTGCATCTAAAATCACAGAATCAAAAACAACACTTCCTGTCATTTGTGATGGGTCTTTGATCACATTGAATGACCAAACATGTCATCCACTAAGCCTTTTTATTTTTTTTTTACAATGAAATTGGAAATAGAAATATGCAACCTTGAATCTGATTTTAACTTTTTCTTTCATTCACTAGAGAAAAGCTTTGAGTCTTAATCTCAAGGTAGAAAACAAACAAAACTGTCTTAGTAAATGTGCAATAAAACAAAAATTTCATAAAATGGCTTGCGATCTTTGTACTTTTGGTAAAGATGTCTCCATACAAAATATATATATATATATATATATATATATATAGTCATCCACAGACAGATTGTTTCACTCTTTAGTGTGGCTAGACATCTGATTGCTTCAAGCCAAGATCAAAACCCAACTGATTTGGTATCAGTCAGAGATTCTACCCCTAGGCTATCGTCGCACTGCAGAGAGGAAGGGAAATGTTAATGTTTTCTATGTGAAATATGTCAGTGTCCCGGAGAGCACAATTCAGTTCGGTTGAAGAGCAATGCATTAATGCAGACAGACTGTTTCACTGTATCACAGCTCTTCAGCTATATTTGGTTAATTAGGCAGCATATTTTTATACATGTTTTATTGAAAAGTACAGATGTTCTGTGTCTATTAAATTTAACTATCATTTTAAATTTGCTATTGATTTTATGCAAACATGGCTGCAGCAGATAATATTTACATCTGCAACTGCTAGGTTTGTGCAAAATCATTTGCAATTTAGAAAAGATCATGAAATTGAATAGATATAAGATAAAATGTTGATATATATATATATATATATATATATATATATATATATATATATAAGTGGACACTGAGGTCAACACCTAGCAGCAACAGTCTGTTTCATGATTGAACACACTCTTAAGGTCTGAAGATTGTGTTTAAGCATGAAACAGGCTATATTTATGAAGTATTATTTTGGTTAAACAAGCTATGATTATGAAAAATAAAAGGAAAAAAGAACACTAGCCTATAAAACCTTTATTATATCCTTTAAATGATCCGTACAACTTGTGTCTTGTAAACATTGGAATAATTATTATTATGATTGTATTTATACTAATGTATTCGGAAGTTATCGCAAGAAAAATATTAATGAAACATATATTTTATAAATATATAATTTGAATTTATTGTATATAATTTTAGTGAAACAAAGTACTAATATTAAACATGATGAAATATCATGGTGATAGTAAATTATACCTGTGGTGTGAAAGAATTTCAAGTCACTAATCTAATGTTTCATATTTATTCACCTAGATGTTAATCACATTTTAGTTTTTGTTATTCCTGTGTGTCAAAGATGGACATCATGACAGTCTCAACAGTATTGTCAATGGAGAAAATGTCCACGGAGTCATCTTGTCATTCGTTCTCAAAAAGGACATCCTCTTCATTGCTGTTGTGATGTCGTTATTGCATTTTTTGAACAAACCTGCCACTGGTGTATGTGTTTGGTTATAATTTTGTTTCTATGGCTGTCAGTTTATTTTTGCTGCAAGTTTGTTTCATTTTTTTTATGCAGACATGTCCGTGTATTTGCTTTAAGTACTTCTGCACATTTTCTGTTTCCAAACATAATGTAAGCTGTAATAATTCTGACTTTTAGTTGATACAAATCAAATAAAATAAAGTTGAATAAATGTTAAATTTATGCAAAATTTATCTGCTTAAGTCACTATGTATTATATGCAAATGTGTTTTTCTTTTCCAGAATTTCATAGTGCAAATTTAGTGGGTGTGTATTATCTATGAATAATTAGAGTAAATTGGGTTAAGTACTGTTATGGAAGATTCAGTGGGTGAAAATGTTTGGCTTGTAATAATATTCAACTCATCCACAAAGAAAAAGGTGCAAAGACAAAATATTTATATTTTAGAAATTGTTGAGATGATTTTTTTTTTCCTTTATTTTTTTAAGCCCAGTTATTTCTTCTGAAGACAATTTTTGTACAACAGGAAATAAACCAGACACAAGAAGATTTCTAAATGACTTTAACTTGGGCTGCTACATCCTGCTGCTACTCTCACATGAACTCTGACTGACTACTGTATGCATTATTCTATTATTTATACCTGGCATGCAGATGTAATAGTAAACAAAAAATATGTAAATATATTTAACAGAAACCTGCATGACTCCACTTTAAAGTGTTATTTGAAGTGTATAAATTTTCTAACAACTATAGATGATTAAAAACTGGAAGTTTAATATGTCATAAGTAATGTCTAAATTTTATTTTCTCCATAAATTAGAAGTTATTTTTAATTATTTCACCCCAAGCAAGGCAATAAATCCACTAAGATACAGGAGGTTATTGAAAGTAAAAGAAACAGAGAAAACATTGAAGTGAAGAGATAACATTATAGGAAGCAGAAGATTACGATTGACATTGCATTAAAGTTTTTGAGGATCATACTTTACAGGAATGCAAAAAACCAGAAGAGAGTTCTGTAAGTGAGAAGTGTGGGATAAGAAACCATTAACATAGAACTTAGGCTTATACTTAGCAATTTCAACAGTGGAATTATGAGACCTAGCTGCCAATCTAGTACTGCACTTAAATTTGTTAAGTCAAGGTACCAAAGGAAAAATTCAACAGAACAATTGCCATGAAAATATTTATAAGGAAGCTACGTTACTATGGTTGGAAAATGACAGAAGCCGAGATACTAGGTTATGACTGATAACATTGCAGATTTTCCTTTGGATTCTGCCAAGAATCTATAGATAGGTATCAGAAGGACCAAACCAAATTTGCAGCAATATTCAATACATTGACAAATAAAAATTATTTTAAGTTGGCATTCACTCAGTAAGGATATATTTTATTAATAATTTTCAAAAAAAGGAGTTTTTTTTATTATGTTCTTATATATCATACTTATTATAAAACCCAGGTTGTTTGCATGTGTATGTTTATATATTTCCTCCATTTTTCAACCGACTTCAACAAAACTTCACTTTTTTTTGGCAGGTAGTGTTTCTTATTGTCTTGCACACTTTTTTCTTTATTTTTACATTCAGAATGCTTTAAAAATTCCATTTACAAGACAATTGTTTATAATAAAATTCTATTCAATCGATAGACTCATAATGATTGAAAACAATGTTTTTGTTTGAGTTTGTGTTTGACTAATTCGTAAAAAAAAAAACTAATTAAGACATGCGTGTCCGTCAACCTTAAACAATAATCTTTGTCAATTTTATTTTTCAGTCTTTATGATGGTTGATACTTGATCTATCTCTTACTGTTACATCCCCGGGCAACGCCGGGCTCTACTGCTAGTCCATAATAAATTTGAATCTGTCTAATTTGTTTATAAAATTTTAATTTATACAGATTTTTAAAGTTTTTTTCTTTACAAGTTCTTACTATTATGAGGTTTTCATGTGTGAGTCTTTAAATGTATTTTTTCAATAATTATATTAATATTCTGATGTCAGGGTTCAATCTATTACTTAATAACAATAGAAAACCAATCCCCCACTTTGTCTAGTAGACTCATTAAATATAAAATGAGAATGTTTAATTTGTTTTACAAAATCTTAATTTATACAGATTTTTTAAGTTTTTTCTTTACAAACTCTACAATTTCTTATGTGAGTCTTTAAATATATTTTGTCATTTGCTTTTAATTTGATTGATTCATTTTTGATGGGTTATCAACCCTTTAATGATTATTTAAAGTCAGGAATTATTTTAACATAGTAAGAGGTTTTATTTTGTCTGAAACTGATTAATTATTAGAATATGTTCTAATTAAGTGTCCATTATAATTTGAATCTATTTAAATTGTTTGTTTTACCAAATCTTAATTTATATGGATTTTTAAAGATTTTCCTTGCAAACGCTTCACTCTACAGTTTCAGTCTGAATGATTAAAAGACAACAAAGAATTTCTTGATTCATTTTGGTAACTTTAAGGCCCAAAATGAAGCTTTAACATAATTATTTGTTGGTATAAATACTGTAAGATTTCAAACATTATTATCATTCCCATGACTAAATGTGATCTGAGGGTTGCTAAGCACCTAACCAGTTCCATCAACATATCTTAGTTGAAAGCTTGAGAGGTATTTATTCATGTGTAGCATGTCTTGGAAAAGTATTGCTGGTGGAGCCCATCCCTTTTCAGGACTCATCACAACTAATGTTCTCCAAGTAGAAGGTTTGCTTTGGTCATGCATATGTAGTTATTGTTTCCAGAGCAAAAACACTCCACCTTGCCCATTGATATCAGTATAAGAAGCTTTTTATGCAGAAACATTTGAAACCTCATCAGGAGTATTAGAAAGGGGAAATGAAGTACTCAGTCTATTAAATCTTTTTATTAGACTATTCACTGTGCATATACAAGTACAGATGTGAATATATGGCATTGATCATTTTTAAGCAAATGAACTACCAATAGAAGACAATGATCCTGTCCTAAGGCCAATGGATGCATTTCATAGATATTATAATAAAGAAATTCCTGAACAGGTTCTATTTTCCTTGTTAAATTACAAAAAGAAAATGATTTGCAATGGAATGAAAGTACTGTGTTATACAAGAACAGATGAATATATGGGCATTGATCATTTAGAAATAGAATGTTTGGACTGAGTTCTATTGTTATTACAAAAAAGTTTTCATTCATGAAGTAGTTGTAAATAGAGAAATTAGAAATAGAATGTTTGGAAGATTCTAGATCATTCTAGTATATTGAGAGAAAATCTAGATGATTCGAGAAACATCTAGAAATATGCAAATTAGGTGTTAGCCCGTATAAAAATGGGATTTTGGAAAAGGGTTGTCAGTTGATGAAAGGAAATTTCTGCTGTTATCAACTCCGGCTTTTGATTCAAGGACTGTTATATCCAGCCAAAAGAATCTCTATAAAAAGTTGCCGACCAACAAAAACCCCAAAAGAGAATTTCATGGAACAAATTTGGTAAATAGAATTTTGACTAATTTTCATTGACCAAACTAAAAATTAATATTTATTTACACACCTTTGTGGATTTCCAAATATAGCACTTAGATTACTTCACTAGCCCTAAAGTGATAAAGATATTTTATTCCCTTTCTTTCTCCCTAGTAACATTTCGCCAGTAACTCTGTTTTCAGTTTTGTAGGCGACAATTGTTTATCTTGTATATATTTTATGTTGTGTTTTAGTAAATTAAATATTTGTTTGTGATTTAGCTCTGTGTTGTGGTAAAATCATTTTTTTCCCTATGTTACAATTATCAACACATAACAATACCATATCCCAAATGAATCTACCAATAGAAGACAATGATCCTTTTTTCCCTCACAAGGCCATTGTACTAATGATGAAGGTGATGCTGATGATATAGATATTCATAATTCAGATAAGAAAGATCTTGAACAGAAAATCAACATCCTCTACCAAATGTTTCAATAAGTAGAACTTAAAATAAATAATACAAAAACAGAATTTGATCAGCAATTGAATGAGGGCAGTGATTTTTTTATTCGAATCAAAAAAATTAGGCTGTAGAATTAGTAAATACTAAACCCTTTAAATACTTCAGTGTATAGATCAGATACAACAAATTAAACATAGAATTAAAATTAAACATAGAAATTAAACATAGAATAGAAATACATTTGAAGATAGTTTTGTCCAACGATTTAAAAAATTCAAAATACAAATTAATTTAAAAACTCATTATGTTCTTAAATGGCTTTGTCAGATCAAGACTTTCATATGGATGTTAAGCATGACACCAAACCTGTTCAGAAATATCTAAACTGTCAGCTGCATACAACTGCTTCCTAAGATCAATGATTAAAAATGACTTTCAATGAATAAAACAAAAATTGTCAAAATAGTGAAACCAATTCTTTTTTTGTGGGTTGATCAGAATCACAAAGAAAAAATCCTACTAAATAACAGAAACCATCACTTGAATACTGATTAATATTTGCAGCAACAAAACAAAAATGTATATCACATGTAACTCAAAGAGAAAATAATGATATAATCAAGAGTCTGACATTCCAGTCTACTTCAAACAAAAGGTTAGCAAGGAAATCTCCATCAATACTGGAAACAGTATTAACAGATACTAGATTTAAGAAACCTGTTTTCTAGTTATTATATAAATTTCAACTGAAATCCTGAATTTTTCTTTATAAGAAAATGGCTAATATTACCATTACCTTTAGACTCATTAAATGTTTCATTTGCTCATGAATCATTCAAAGTCAGAAAATCATTTTTAGATTGTAAGAATTTGGGTCAGTGGGAGGAGTGGGGGATAATCATGATTTAATTTAGTGATACAAATTTTACTAATTAACCAATAGCTGGATGGAGAAGAGGTGGATTCATACCTTTCCTAAAGGTATTTGCAAGTAAGTGAATATAATGAACCCAATTGGAACTCTGTTCTCCAATTAACAATTCCAGGCAATTATCCATTGCACCACCTGCACATCCAAGCTTACAGCACCTGATATTCCCAAACGGTCACCCATCTAGATAGTGACCAGGCTCAGTGGTGTTTATTTTCTAAACCCAATTTGGCAGGTCTTTATACTTTTTTGTAGATTATCATTCATTAAACCTTCTTGAAGCTACAGCATTAGTCAGAATTGAAAATTGTTTATTGGTGGATTACAATCATCAATATAGTTAAAATGTCAAATTTTCCCTTATTCAAGACTTTTTGGTTTAGTTATCTGTACTTTTTATTTACTATTACATCAATAGCTTACTCCAATTCACATTGAAACAGTCACTGAAATTAAGCAATGTGGCACTTGGTCAGTATCTAGATAGATGACTGCTTGGTAATACTAGTTACTGTAAGCATGGTGTAATGGATAATAATACAAAATTGTTTGGAGATCTGAGTTACAATTTCAGTTGGGTTCATTGTATTCACTCATGCACAAATACTCTTGGGGACGGTATGAATCCACCTCTTTTACCCCCAGCTATGGGTTAATTAGTAAAATTTGTATCACTAAATTATCATTATCTCCAAGAAAAAAAATTCAAAGAAAAAAAACATTTTTATAAAAAAAATTACTGACCCAGCATTACATTTTAATAAGATGACCAAAATTTTATCTACAAACTATACACCCTTGTGCAAATTAATTGAAACAACTGCGTTAGTTTCCTTTCTTTCCCCATACAGTCAGTTTTAGACTCACTGGAGTCACAGGGTGTAATTGATTTCTATTTTTTCTTCAAATTAGGTCATTTGCAGTGGTGTGCAATAATATGAATCTCTTTTTGGGGTGTATAATGAAATTTGTTTGGCCTTCATAATTGCATTAGATTTTTATCACGCCCAGACACTATTGTCTCGACTGTCAATTAGTTGTCCTACAGCCATTGTCTGCAATGGATGTTACTCCAAGGAAGTGTAGAAAAATTGTAATGCTGCAGGAATGTACTAGCAAGCCTTACCTATGAGCAAATCATAATACTATAGACTGGCCTGGAAATTATCCTGATTTAAATCCAATCGAGATTCTTTGTTCAATCTACAAGGAATGACTTCATGGAATGGACATATGAAGTATTAATATGTGCACTGGGTCATGTTTCATTGGAAAAATATGAAAAAGTAAGTAATAATGGAATTATTTGTTTTATTTCAATTAATTTGTACAAGTTTGTATATCTAAAAAAAAATGTGTTTATACTTAAAGTATAAAATTATGCACCAAATATCTATAGTTGAAGTCATACAATTGTGGATAAAATATTTAGATTTTGGCATTAAATAACCCATGGAGGTTGATATACCACTAAACAAAATCAATGAACCAACCAAGAAAGTTCATTGATAGCTGTGTACTGTTGATGTTTCTCCTTTTCCTCAGTTCATTTCACATTTATCAATGATGTAAGCACAGTTTCAAACTTGACATTTGTATAAACAAAATACAGATAACATTTTAAAAAGTTAGCGAGCAATTTGATACTGTATTCATATTATGAACAGAACCACTTCTTCTAAAAAAAAAAAAAAAAATCAATAATTTTCAGTTTTACAAGTGTCATGGCTTGCAGAATGTTTATCTACAAAAATTGTTAAAAAAATATCTTCCCTACTTTTTACGAGTGGACTAGTCGATTTAATTTTTGTACTTTGCTAATTCTTTGAAATCTTAATTCAAAAGCATCAAATAATAAAATTACCTAAAAATTATTATCTTTGGAAAAGCATATAATTCTTCCTTTTGCATTGGCAAATAAAATTTTAATATCACTATAATAAATGAATAAGGAATTAATTTCTGGCAATGTTTTCATTGTTCTTTTAGCCAGACATAATGCATAAACACTAGTTTCCTGTGTTTTTTCATGGAAGCCATTTATAAGAACAGTAACAATGATTGATATTTTATTCATTTACAAGAAAGAATCAGTTGTGAGAATCAATCAAATACATTTTAATCAAAGAGAAAAAAACTAATTTATCACATCTATTTTTAATGATAATTGTGAGAATAACTGTTTCCTTAAAGTAAACATTTGGCATTCATTTACTAAACTGTTATCATTACTGTAGAAACAAAGAAAAGACTACTATGTAATATTAATCCACCTATATGGCAGTGAATGCTAGACAATCTCCTCAAAGATAAAGGAGAGACCTGAAGCAACAGAAATGTAGTTCTATTTCAAGATGCTGAGAATACCATCAACTAAACATGTTAACAACAACAAAGTTTTAAGGAAAATGGAAACAAAAAGGACATTTGTTATTTAGCATCAGACAATTTGAAATTTCTCTGGCAATCAAGAGAAAAGAGGTTTTGGAACACTCACAGGACATATAGAAGGCAAAATGGACACGAGAAAATGGTGCATAACATCTAACAAACTTTTGTAAATGGATGGCAATATATGGATTACGAGAGACCAATTTTACTAATACCTACAAAGAACAAAAAATTGTGGAGAGACATAATTGCTCATATTCGGAAGAGGCATGACATAAATTAGTTAAAATTTTTCACTGAAGTCAGTTTTTCCGGAAAAATAGGTTTCTCGAGTTCACTGTTACTGCTCTTTTGAATATTGATGGGGGTTTCCTTCCTAGCCTTTTGTTTAAGGTAGTGTTGAAAGTAAACATCTTCATTTTATCATTATTTTCCTTTCTAATTAAATTTTATATCTATATTATATAATATATAACATAAATACAGTGTCAAATAGATCCCTGGCTTCTTAAAGTATTATTAATACTTTGTTTTTGTTTACAAATGTCAATAATCCTGGGTAGGATGATAAACTACATCTGGCAGCAAGGCCTCTGATCAGGAGATTGGCAGTTTTGAGGAGTGTGGAACCACTTCTGAATTGCTGTAGTTCCCAGGTTCACCCTGGCCCAGGATGGTAGCACCTGTTAGGATCCCAGTTATAGACAAATACTCCCCCCCCCAAAAAAAAACAAAAACAAAACACTGTAGAAGTACAAAAATACATTTTTACAATAAAAATACCAGCAATACATTTTTATATAGTAAAATTTACTAGCAGTACCTATTCATAGTAAAATTTACCAACAATACCTATTTATAGCAAAATGACCAATACATTTTATCTGTAATTGAAGGCATACATTTGCATTGAAAATATTTCGATTTTGACATAAAATGACCTATAGAGGTTTATATGCCACTAAACAAAAGCAACAAATGTCAACTCTGAAACTGTTCTTGTTATTGATAGCTGCAATTCTATTATGAATTGGAGATAAAGGACAACATGATCGACAATGTCCCAAAGGGACATGGCACATAGAAGAAGAGGAAGAAGAACGTCTTGAAGTGTTGCACAAAACTATTTCTGGTACAGACTAGTATAATTGAAGGAACTGTAAATCTCCAGGAAAAAACATTTTTTTTTCTATTGACTTGTGTAAAACCGAAACTCCAACTCTGAATATTCCAATATTTCTTGATCCAATTATTCTCTTGAATTCATTTGGGGTTGAGCCATTTCTAATTCTCATTTATATGAAGAAGATAACTTGTTTTTTGAATAAGAAAACCCATTCATGTGATATGAATAACCATATACAAGGTCTGAAGAAAAAAATATATGCATTGTTGCTATGGTAACAGACTTAAAGTATACAGAGTGAAGCACAGGTTGACCTTGAACTGTGTCGTGCATGCACACAAAATTATAATGTTCTTGCTCATTTTCATTATCTATATAGTGCACCTAAGGAAAGTGTGTAGAGTGTGTTTGTCTCACTACACCACAAAGGTTCCATCGGTAATCATGGCTTGCACAGCAGTTTTTGGTCAAGAACAACTCTCCCCAAATTCGACAACCACCATATTCCCCAGATCTTACCTCCTGCAACTTCCTCTTTGCAAAAATTAAATCCCACTTGAAAGTAACAAAATTTCAAGATGTCGGAGAAATCCAAGAGAATGTGATGAGTTAGATGCTCGGTATCTCATCAAAGGAGTTCCAGGAATGATTCCATTAATGAAAACAACACTGGATAAAGTGTGTGTCTACAGAAGGGGACTACATTCAAGATTAAATTCTGAATTGATGTGTGATGGAATCAAGTCTAAACTGTTATACAATATAGCCGTGTTTCCTTCATGTCAGGGAAACAACTCTCCAGTGGAGTGAGAGAGCAACCCCACAGACTAGTTAGAGATGTATACGTCGGCGTAAATAAAATAAATAAGTTTCAAATTGCTTTTGTTGAAGTTCTTTTATCTCCAAACCAAAACAACTAGCGTGAAAGAAGGCAACATTATTATCAAATGGAGCTCATCACCCAAGACTTCCCAGCATGAGGAAGACTGTCGGTCAGGACAACACAAGAATGAGGAGGCTATACAACATTTATGCAGGAAAGATAATAGTTAACACTAGACTTGAAGATGTCAAGATTGTAGTGATTGGTAAAACATCCTACCAGGAGTCTGTTCCACAAAACAGTAGTTCTTAGGAAGAAGGTGTCTGAGTAGAACTTATTTCTTACTAAGGGAATATGAAGGGAAATGAAGCTAATTCACACCTTGTGTTCGTGGAATGGCAAGTTCCAGTTTTAAAGGTCATGGCTGGTAGGACAAATGATGTAGCTTATCCTCATCAGAACATATGCTATGGAAATAGCAATAGACCAGTGAGAGGGTCATAACATTTTGTCTACGAGAAATGGATTGTAGGATGGAAAATAATTCATCCAAGGACATGGAGATGCTTTTGAACTCTGTCAAGACAGGCAAGTGAAGACAGTTCAGCTCCAGCTCAGATATGGCAGTAATACTCCATTTTTATTCTGGTCTTGCTCTTATAAAGATAAAGCGTGGTAGGAGGAGTCAGATACTTACTGGAGTGGTACAATGAATCAATCATTTATTCCAGTTTTTATCAATAGATCAGATTGGAGTGTCACTTGAGGTCTGGAGAAAGCTTAACTCCCAGTAGACATTTAAGGGAAGGAGTTTCTTTGCTTTGCTCTTGAGTGAGGGCTGTTTGTAGTATCTAAGCTGGGCATTGTGATGCTGAATGCACAGTAACTCACATCCTGCTATGTCTGTGATCATGTCTGAAAAGGGATAATTTCTTGAAATTCACACTATGTATTCTCCCAATGTTTAATACATGCCCAAAATTCCATGTCAAGTCCACAACCAGCATAGATTTTGTTCAAAATTGGCACAGTTATAGATCTTTATTAGACAAATATAAAGGCATTTTTCTCATCCCTAAAAATTCACCTGAGAATTTGGACAAAAAATTGAATGGGTGATTAAAGGTCGTACAACTTAAAATTAATCTTATACACCTGAAAAGCTGGATTATAGACCATTTTTAAAGTACTTGAGTAGATTTAAAATTTAAATTTATTTTATGTATTTTCTATATCTGAAGTCAAAAAAAAAATGTATTTTTTTTTTTTTTTAAGCATTTCACCCCAAGCAAGACGGTAAGCCACTAGGACGCAAGGGGTTACAGAAAATTTAGAGCAAGATCAGATAGGAGTGATAGAAGAAAGGATGAGGGTAGTGGATAGATCAAGGCAACTGGAGATGTCGATTGACATTATACTTGAATAGCTGGAGATTATAGCTCACAGGGAAACAGGAGAAGGGAAGGGAGTTCCACAGGCGAGAGGTGCAAGACATGAAGCTATTAGAGTAGAAGAGATGGCTACATTTAGGAGTTTTGACAGTGAAGGGGTGAGAGCAGGATGCCAGGCTTGTAAGGCGTTTGAACTCATGACGTCTGGGAACCAGCGAATGCAGCTCCTCGGAGCAATTTCCATGAAAGTATTTGTAGAACAGACAGAGGGAGGCGATGGCGCGTCTGTGAGAAAGTGACTGTAGACGAGACGCCAGGGCAGGGCCAACCACATTGCATATCTGCCTCTGGAGCCTATCAAGAACCCCGAGGCAAACAGAAGGGCACCAGACCATATATGGCAGCAATACTCCATGCAAGGGCGAATTGTGGATTGTATAACTTAACCTTTGATTTCTTGTAACTAATTTGACCTATTGACCAAATTTCTAATTTCTCGGTCACTATCATTTTGCTTTCTGCAGTACAAACTAAGCTAGATGACCCCATTACCTTTACCAATACTATAAAAGTATTTTCTGTTCTCATCTCTAACAATTATATTAACTATTTCCTTCTAAAAAAACATTAAGTATTCATTGATTGAGCAGCCACTTCTGCTTTTGATAGAAATTGATAATATTTTTCTATTAAGACACTTTTATAGCAAAAGGCCATGAACTGACATTACTCTTTCCAGTATTGATGGGAGTTTCCTTCCTAACCTTTTATTTGAAGTAGTGTGGAATCTCAACATCTTCATTATGTCATTATTTTCTTTTTGAGTTATGCATTTTGCTAATAATACCAAAAAGAAAAGGTTGATATAATGGCACTTAAAGAAAGTCTGCAGGAATCTGTTTATGGCATTTATTTGAAAAATTCCAAAATAAACTCTCTTTTTGCACCAAGGATATTACTTACTTCAAAAATACAATCCAAACAGCTTGCAGTGCATTAAAAATACATTTTAAAATTCAGTTCATATTAGATTGCAATTGGTTTACTTAGCAGAGAATCATGACTTAATTTCCAAACTTTGCTTCTTTTAATAGCCATAAAGCATTAAGTCAATTTAATTTGATTTATTTATAAAAAAAAAAGAAAGAAAAAAAAAGATGGGCATTTTTGGAACCCAATGTCCCATTACTGCCAATTTATTTCTATCTCAAACATTTATATGATCTAACAAGTCCATATATAATATTCTTTATTCTTGGACTATTACCTTCATTTTGTTTTTTATGCATTTAAACTGTTACGTGATATCTGTCCTCTTGTATGGCAGCGAGTGCCAGATAATCTCCTCAAAGGTGAAGAACAAAACTTAAAACAGCAGAAATGTGGTTCTACAAGAAAGATACCATGGACCAAACATGTGATCAATGACAAAGTTTTAGAGAAAATGGAAAAAAATAAGTAAATTTATACTTCTCTAGGAGAGACAGTTGAAGTTTCTAGGACACATGGCAAAGAAAGAGGGCTTGGAAAATCTGATACTCACAGGACAGATTGAAGGCAAGAGAGAGGATAACAATGCATAACATACTTAGTGAGTAAATAGATGGCAGAACATGGTTTAGGAGAAATAACAGACAAAATTTATTAAGAGCTGTAAGGGACTAGAAGTTGTGGAGAGCCATGATCACTTACATCTTGAGGGGACATGGCACATAAAGAAGGAGGATATAGAAGTCAACAATGCATGAAGCGAACTCTGAAATACAAATGCAAATACCTTTGGAAGGAGCATAAACATATTTTTTTCACCCCACTCCATGGGTTAAATAACAGTAGACTAGGATCTCTGGCTTTAGATGGCAGTCAGTCTTGGAGAAGAACAATTGGAAAAGTATGAGGCCGTTCCATTAATTTGATATTTTTTAAACATTTTTTTTTGATAAGGTGGTCAGTATTCAGTTTTGAAGAATGCAAACAAGCCTTGTCTTGCATAAATATTCTGTTGTGGTTTGAAAGCTTAAAAATAAAAAAGAAAGAGGCCGAGAGTGGGTGTATCAATGCAAAGTAATCTCCTCTGCTTCTCTCAGGATCGCTCTTGTCTTTCCTTATTCTCAAATCTCCTTTTTTCTCTGCATCTATTGCAACCTTTCTCATATGTCCTTTTTTTTCCTCTCTCACTGGCTCGTTGCTTTGTCAAGTTCACCGAAACAAATAAAATCCCTGACTCTTATTTTCAGTAGCGTTTTATAGTTCCTTTCTTCCTTCCCATAATTCTTTTTCCCTGGTTTGCCATAATGTCTCTCTATAAATGAAGTCACCTGTCACCCTTTCCTCTCCCCCACCACAAGGTGACATTACATTTTTTCCTCCTTTTCATTCAAACTACAGCTCTTTAGCTTGTGCATATTATCTCCACCTTGTTTGCCAAGATGCCCATTAAGTGGCACTGTTTTAAGACTATAAAAGGACATGACCTCCCTTTTTGCTCCAGACTGTAAAAATAATAGGACTTCTTTTTGCCAGGGGGGATTTCTTACATCAGCAGGCTCTATGCTTAATTTTGCACCTTGCATAAGAAACACACATTTTCTAACAACAAAGTTTATAAAAGTTTTTCTGCCTTTCTCAGTTATTTGTGTATGTATAAGTTTATTTTCTTTAATTGTTATTCTTTATCTAAAATATATATATATATATATATATATATATATATATATATAATGTAAAATTCCTGTCTGTTAAATTCATTTCTTGTCTTCCACTTCATCTGTAACAATTAGTAACTTATCCTGCTACAAACTGATGACCAACAGCAAGCTTGTCCATTAAAATCTTTCTGGCATCCATTTGCTTCAAACTTGAAGCTTGTTGGTTGGCACTTGTACTGCTCAAAAAACAACTTGTTCAAGAACTAAACATAATTCTCTGCATTCAAAGGGACCAATAATCTGCAATAGTGTAGTGTAAAGGTCATAAACTTCTCATTCCTTCTGCATGTAAACAATTTCCACAATATTTTTCCTCACAAACACACTCTACTGATCGCAAGAAGTGTAACTTGTTCAGTACAGCAGTAAGCGTCTTCCTGTCGCCTCTTTCTAACTGTTTCTTATCCCCTCATTCACAGCCAAAAATTACATATGTGAAAAGAATCTTGCTGGGGAGTATCTGAGTCCAGGTTCTATCTGTTTTAAATGTGTAACCCACAAAGCCACAATTTTCTTCCTTTTTGGACATTTTACATGTGAGGCATGTTTGAATCTGTGTTCACCCTGGAGGTAAGTCATTTTCTTCTAGCATGGAATCCTGGGCGTCTTTGCTCTCTGTGGTAGTTCACTACAAATACTAGCTCAAAATATTACTCCACCTCCCCACTGTTGTCATGATATTTTCCTGTTTTCATGAAGTTCCGTCCAATGTAGCTCTACATCCACTATAAATTACTGTAAATAAATAAGTTTTTGTGTACTTCTACATAAAACTCACATATTTCTATTGGTATGTTTTTTTTTTCTTTTTTTTCATTAATTCATCCCAAGCAAAGCAATGACACTAAGACACCAAAAGTTACTGGAAGTGAAAGAGAATGAGAAAACTTTAGAAAGAACGGGAAACCCAATCCTGAACAGGAAAGAAGAGATAAACTTATACCCCTGTTCCCATAACTCTGCAAAGTCAGGGACCAATTTTACATTGTATTACAAACACGGCCCTCTTTCTAAATTAATATGTAATCAATATTTATTTTTCATTCTGACAAGTGGTACACCTTAAGGAAGATCTAATGAATGCTAATCTATTAAAAATATTTCCCAATTTTTTTTTTATTTTTACATGTGAAACAGTCCAAGTAGTGGCAAGAGTCTTTCAAATTTCCATTTTCTTTAGAACTTCCCCATTGTTCAAGTGTTCTGTCCATAGTATTCTTAGCAACTATGTCACTTTGAATCACTTCTTCATCTGTAGAAAAATTGTTCAGTATTCATTCCCATGAGGAGAGATATGAAATGGCAGTTCTACTTTCCTTAGTTCTATTTGATCATTTCAAAATTAAATACAAAAAGAAAGTTATTAGTCAAGTACATAGTCTCCATTGTTTTTAATAACTATCTCTAATTGTTGTACAAGCTTTTTGGTGCCATTTTCATGATGTATTTTTGTTGGAAGAAGGTTGTAAGTTAGTTTTCAACTGTGGAGAGTCAAATTTTTTTGCCATTTACATTGTTCTATAGAGACTGGAATAAATGAAAATCAGGAGAAGCCAAATCAGGAGAGTATAGGTGCTGCAGGGTTTCCTATTTCAACTTTTTAAACTTCTGCAAAGTCTGTTTTCCAACATGCAGTCTTGCATTCTTGTGGTGAAAAATGACACCTTTGATTTGTCAAAAGTAGCCAATTTTCCTGAAGCCAAATCTTTTCAAATGGTGAAAGGCAGTTGAGATATCAATTTTCAAACTCTTAGCAATCTCTCATATTGAAATCTTCATTTTTATTGTCCACATTGGCAAGCAAATTGTCTTCATTGACGTCAGACGATTACCCCAAGCATGGTGGATGATTTAGGCTAAAATCACCCTGACAAAATGTTGCTAAACAACCATCCAAAGAGCTGGAACACAATCCAAATAAATATTCTGAATGATTTTGTTGCAGTTCCGCCACATACTCATTTCTGAAATTCATAGAGCATAATATAATGAAAGAGCAACTTTTCATGCCCCATCCTTAAGGCATTAATTTGTGGACAAAACGTCAACATTAAACAAAATTTCAATCTAGAACACACCAGAAATCAGCACCAAAACAAATCTTAGTGTCAAGTTGATGTCATTTTATATTAACAGTGAAAATTGGGCACAAACTTTTGCAATGATTTGATAAAAACTTGTTTTATGATTGGTGATCTGACTTATCAATTTATCTTCATAATGTCAGCCCATAATTTTTCATTTTTCTTTATTATTAAATAATTAAATGCATAAAACCACCATATTATTTTTCCTTATACAAACACAACAAAAACGAAATAAATAAAAGCAAAATATTTAAGTAAATTTATTAAGAACAACTCGCCTCCATTAAAATGCTAAGTAAGGGATCTTTCAATTGTTTGACAATTACAAAAGGTAAACTTGGGTAATAGACAAAGAAGGAGACAATAACTTTGAAAGCATTAAGTCTGTTGCTGTAACTTGTCATCATAATTCAACTCCATAAAGCATCTTTGTAGAGATTAACAGCTACAACCTTGGAAAAAAAATAAATAAATAAAAGAGAGAAACATTATCATATTTTACGCATTCTGTTAACATTTCTGAGATGAGGTATTTTAACTATTTGTTCGGACTGTTGTCCTCATCTTTATTGCTATATTCACAACATTTCAGCCATTGTACATTCCAGCCTTCTTCACAATCTATCTATATTTCAGAGACAAGGTATTGTAATTATCTACACTATTTATATTGTTTGGACTGTTGTCCTCATCACTATTGCCATATTCACAACATTTCGGTCATTGTACATTCCGGCCTTCTTCACAATCTATATTTCAGAGACAAGGTATTGTAATTATTTACACTATTTATATTGTTTCATTCTCCATCATTCATATGTGGTCAAAACGTCAACATTCAACAAAGTCTGACTTGTATATGAACGATGAAAGGTTTCAATCTAGAACACACCAGAAATCAGCACCAAAACAAATCTTAAGTGTCATGTTGCTGTCATTTTATATTAATGGTGAAAATTGGGCACAAACTTTTGCAATGATCTGATAAAATATTTTGTTGTCAAACTGAAAATTTTAAAAATTTTATCACTTAAACTTCTGATATTTATCCAACCCAAGGATTTGGGTCAGAAAGATTTACTACAGCTTGTCGTTTTTAGTCTCAGAAGAGTTCATCTGTTTCAGCATCTTAACTATATAGGAAATAAATGAACAAAACTATCAAATCATCAATCATTTCCACTAGCCCCACATGGCATTTTGTCTTGGGTATGATGATAAACTACAACCTGCAGCAAGATGGGAGATTTTGAGGAGAGTGGAATGACCTCTGAATTGCTGTTTCAATGTCCACCCTGGGTCAGCACCTTTTAGGGTCCCAGCTATGGGCAAATAATGAAACCACAAACACAAATCAACAGTACATTTTTATAATAAAATCATTAACAATACATTTTTATTACAAAATGACAATGCAACACTAAAATATAAAAATACATTTTTATAATAAAATTACTGACAATACATTTTATGATCTACAAATTATATATCTAAAAACATAGCTTTACTCTGAAAGTATAAAATTATATGCAAAATATCTATACTTGAAAGCATAAAATAATGTATAAAATAATTAGATTTCAGTATTAAATAACCAATAGAGGCATTAGTAGTTTATTAAAAAGTGAACCATCTTCTAGTGCATTTATCAGACACCAAGTCTTGATTGATTGACACTTTTGGGAATAGAGGTCATCAAATGTAACCCTGTCACTTATTAGCTGAACTGCACATCATTAATCAAATCAACCAAGGGAAGTGAATTTTCAAAATATGATCAGGAACTGGCACTTAATGGGTTTATTTATCTGACAAAGTTGGAAAGCTAAACTTTTTCAGATGTACAAATGGTACACCATTTCTGAGGATATCAGAGAATCATTCCAGAATTTCATGTTGCAAGAACCTGAATTTTGAGGATCTCATTAGGCATGCCACAGGGCAAGAACTAAAAGTCAAGCATTCAATATATTCATTCAAAATATACTTATATTCAACAATATCTAACATTAAAATTTATATCTACAGGGTGTGATGAGTAAATTGCCACCATTTTATATTTTTAATTTTGTACATGCACACTGATTTGATTTTGTCGACTGCAGAGTATAGTAGGGTTTTGGGCACTGTCTGTGAGAAAAAGAGCACCATAACACAATTCACTCAGCCAGAAATTTGGAAGCGGCATGCTGTACTGCATGGCATTTGTGCCAGAAGCTCCAATAAAAGCAATTCAGATTGTTTGGGTGTCAACTTGTGTTCCCATAGATGTACTTAGAGTGATGAAAACCAAATATCCAGTCAACATGGTGTTTGGCGTGATCACTAATGATGGTGATGTTATGCCTCCATTCATCTTCCCACAGGGCCCAGACTTAACACAGAGGCCTACATCAAGTGCCTTGAGGAAGTCCTGCTGCCCTGGGTCAAGAGGCTGGAAGACCCTAGGTCTGGGAACAGGAAATTAACATTTACCAAACTGTAAGTAACTTCATTTGCAAGAGGTTTATGATGCCACTAAAGGTGACTCAGATGCCTGAACAATACTGTGTTTGAATTTCATAGTTGTGTTGTCATATCCTGCTATGGCAACAGAAAGCAACTTTGAGTGAAATTAAAAATAATGATACTGCAATGGAGAGGCCTTAAAAAGAATATGGTGGAAAGAGAAGTAATATTAATAATGCAAAATGCTAAAGGTTAAAAACATAATAATTTTTATTGGTGTTAGGTTGATTTTTTTCTCCATTGCATGTGTGTGTGTACATCTGTACACGCCTGTATGTTCGTATATGTTGAATGTTGTGGTGATTTCTCTTTTTCATCCTTTTCTTGTTTCCTTATACTCTTTCCTTCTTCTTTTTCCTTCCTTTTCCTCGCTTTCGGCTCTGAGTGTCAAAGACAAGCAGGAGAACCCAGTCATAGCTGTCAGACAATTTCTGCAACCACATCACTCCTTAGATCTGGCCACCTAACTCCCCAGACTGCAACCGATCACACACTGTGTGTGCATGTATATATACATATATATATATATTACATATGTGTCAGGGTGTGTGTGTTGATTTGGCAGTTACTGGCATGCAAAGTGGGATTGGTATGTCGAAAAACACAAGGTTGTTAGATTAATTTTTGCGCAGATACATTTTTGAAGGTATGAATCCATTGCTTCTTCCCTTGGTGAGGGGATTAATAGCTGGACAGGATTAGGGTTGACTGTCCTAAGGACACATGGAATTAAAAAAAAAATAATTGTAACAAAGTAAGCAGAATGGGTTGTAAATAATTAGCTTTTGACAAAGTCTTCACTCACATCCACATTAGGGTCCCAGCTATTTAGCAAATAGTGAACTCCCTCCCAAACAAAAAATAGACACTATGAAAGTATAAAAATACCAGCAATACATTTTTATATAAAATATGACCAACACTACATATCTATAGCAAAATGACCAACAATACATTTTTATAGCAAAATGACCAACAATACATTTTTATAGTAAACTTACCAACAATACAATTTTAAAGCAAAATGACCAGCAATACATTTTTATAGTAGAATGACCAACAATACATTTTTATAGTAAAATGACCAACAATACATTTTATAGTAAAATGACCAACAATACAATTTTAAAGCAATACATTTTTATATAAAATATGACCAACACTACATATCTATAATGATTTTCTAAGCCCAGCTTAGATGTGGCACAAGGCCGAAAGTATGGGGCACCCAGTGAGAATCGAACTCACTACTCAGGTGTAATTGATTAGCAAGACAAGCTTTCTAACCATTACACTACACCGAGGTGCCCAAACATTACATATCTATAGTAAAATGACCAACAATACAATTTTAAAGTAAAATGAGCAGCAATACATTTTATTTTTGAATTACCAACAATACATTATAATAAAATGACCTACAATACATTTTATAATAGATTTACCAACAATACATATGTAGTTGAAGGCATGTTCAAAATATTTAAATTTCATCATTAAATAACATATAGAGGTTGATATGCCACAAAGCGAAATCAACCAACAAACCACATCTTGTCTCCCTAAGATCCTCTCTAATATGATTTGTATCTTATTGATGAAGCCATAGAAATCCATCAATGAGCAAAATTTAAAATTAGTTTTCTCTTTTTATGATACAAGCCTTTTGGTGAGTATAATCCAAAGATGGCTCAAATGAAGTGAGGCTGGTGATTCTTCTCTCAAATAATTTGAGAGAAGAATCATCAGCCTCACTTCATTTTACACTGTGGCTGTTACCTCCAGATAGATGTTAGGGTAGGGATCCCACATAAAATGTAACTTACAGAGAAGCAAAAACTAAAAAGTATTTAAAAACTTGAAAAAATGGTGACATATATTTAAGTGTCAAATGTCTTTCCCCACCAAAATTTATAAAAACTCTCACCCCTTATGAAACTAAGGAATTGTTCAAGAAGAAAAAGTGCCAGAAAAGTAACATTAAAAAATCTTTTTGATTTTGTAATGCATTTTATGATATTATTTTAGAACATTGTTGGAGATTATGAAAGCGCAACAAAATTCAAGCCACTAATTAAGTTTCATGCTATCATGTCTGGCAACTAGAACATTCTGTCCACCTGATGATCGCAGTAATGAGAAACTTAAGTAATGGTCTGAACTTTGTCTTTTTCTGAGATGTGATGCTGGGAGTATAAGTGATCTCACTTGATCACTCTTTATTACTGCTTAAATAAGTGTCCGTTTTGTTTTTCTTAGCACATTTCCTTTTCTTGTTTTCTTATATCATTTTTTGTTTTCTTAGTTGTTAGTTTTTCTTTTTATCACTAAGTTGGCCTTCTGTTTGATTTTACTAATACTTTGATTTTTTGTGCTGTGTGTGTGTATTATATATATATATATATATATATATAGCTGAGCACCTTATAAATAATCCAAACTTTGTCACCAATTTCAACATTGACTCATTCTCCATCATTAGTCATGCTCATTCTTTGTTACATTTGAAGGCATTGGAAACCATCTATGTCAGGTCCAGACAGCCCTCCATCTGTAAACAGAGGGAATGTCTGTTAGGGCTTAACATTATTTCCATCTGATTGTTCTGCCTTTATTTCATCACATGCTTCTCATATTTTATATTGTAATATTTAGTCTTCCCTCAAGTTCAGCTCTGTTGAGGGAAGATGAAACCAATCAGCTGGTCAGTATTTTTTTTTTTTTTTAATCATGAATAGTAAAGCTCATCTTACTGTTTTTATTTCCATTGTATATATATATATATATATATATATATGCATGTTTCATTAAAAACGACAGACAAGGTACTATGGTTGAGCTTTTTATTTAATTTTTCTTGTGTTCGAACAAAAGCTTACTTTTCTGGACAAAAGGGTGTGTAAGAACTGTCCAAATGTTTTATATTTCCAAGCGCATTCGGCTATACCTTTAGTCATTATCGTTATTATTGATAATGGCTAAAGGTATGTTGATTGAGCACTTTGTAAAACCAAAAACCATGTGTCTTCGTACTCAGTGGCACAAGCATGATTGTCCAGCAAATGTTGACCAATTGCAGACTCATGCACTGACTGAGTTGTTCTTATAGGCTAATTGGGACTGCCTGAACGCACAAAAGCAGGAATATGCTGCGCCATCCGCGTCTCCAACCTTAGATTGGTACGTCCTATGTATACTGCGTCATAACAGCATTTAAATTTATAAACAACTAAATTTTTATGAAAATAGGACAGCCTATCTTTAGAAAAGGAAGGAAGAAGGGTTCTAGTATGAAAAACCGTGCGCAACTTAACAACATTGTATGTAAACTAAATGAACGCTGAAATTTTGTCTGATAATAGCTGACATTTCCTACCAAGCCAAGGTAACTTCAAATAGACAGGACACTGGCTAGGACCAAATACCAAAGGCTCCTTAAACCGCCTGATTTTGTTATCAATCACATGCCTGATAACATTGATGGGATATCCATTACTTTCGAAATTATTTCGAATTTTAGTAAGTTCACCATCCAACATTTCAGAGGAACAAATTATGACAGCACGATGGACCAAAGTCGAAATCAGACCAATCTTGCGAGACTTAGGAACAAACGCGTACCAGCTCGTATAAAGTCCAGTGAATGTGGGCTTACAAAACACATAAGTGACGAAATCCCCATCCTTGCATTCAACAAGGACATCCAAAAAAGGGAGAGCTCTATCCTTTCAATCTCCATTGTAAACTTAAGGGAAGGATGGAGAGAATTGAGTTGAGCCAGAAAATTTGTGCCATCTATGAAAGAATCAAAGATGGAAAAAGTATCGTCCACATATCTCATATAGACACAGGGTTTATGGACTTTATCAAATAAAATTTGTTCATAATAGCCCACGAAAATATTGGCTAAAATCGGACACAAAGGGCTACCCATCACAACCCCATCCGTCTGGACATACATTGTCTCATTGAAGCTGAACACCATGCCTTCTGTAGCCAAATGCATGCATTCTAAAAATAGTTCCGCAGGGATGCTAGTAGGACTCAAATTGCCCCTATATAGAATGTCGGCACAAATGCCAATGGTCTCAAGTAATGGGACATTGGTAAATAAATTGACAATATCAAACAACACCACCAATTTATCTTCAGACTGAATATCCAAACCTCTAATGAATTTAGAAAAAAGAAATGAGTCTGAAATATTATAGTCTGAAAAAATCTTCGAGACAGGCTGGAGTAATTCAGCTAACCATTTAGCCAACTCATGTTGTACCAATCCCACCATAGACAAAATAGGTCTAAGTGGGACTCCCTCTTTGTGTACTTTATGAAGTCCATACATGCATGGATGTTGCGAGCCTGTCAGTCTCACCCTGTTGTAAACCTCCTTGGGGATAAAATTAGCCTTGTATATGGATAGTAAGCATCTTTGTGTTCTGGCTTCAACTTTACTAGTGTTGTCACATGTATCTGCGGGGCCAATCATCCTAAATTTTGTAGGATCATTTAAAATACCATTCATTTTATCCAAATAATCCTGTTTATTTAGGATTACAACACCAGAGCCTTTAACAGGTTTGGCTAAATACACATCATCCCTTGACTTTAATGATTTAATAGTGCGATAATGAATACTTTGTCACACAAGGAAATCCTGCTCAACCGAAAGCAAAGAGTATTCATTGTCCAGTTCAAGCAGTCTTGCCTTGGTAGCAGAGAACTTCTCATAAAAATTTGGGAAATGTTTTATTAATTGAGAGAATAACATCTCAAACTCAATTAAAATATTCTCCTTATTCACTCTAGAAGGTGGAATGCAGAAATCCAAAACACGAGAAAGAACTGATAGTTCAATCCCAGTTAAAGTGATATTGGAAAAGTTGAAGATATGTTTGTTCAAATTATCTTCAACTACCCCAAACCTTCTAGAGATGAGGCTATTTAAATATTTATTATTCCTCTCTCTCACTGATTTTTCCAGCTGTAACCTGACAAAAACCAAATAACGAGAGAGACAGAAAAAATCTGAAAATGACAATTTACCTCGTATTTCTTTAATAATTAAACAAAATGAGCGTAAACAGGATAATGAAAAATCAAATAATTTGTCCAACTCATTTTTAATGAAAGCTTGTGTAGAATAACAATAGAATAAACAGCACTTACCAGCGTAAGCATCCCAGGTAGCATCCAGATGGCAGACAAAAATAAAGCAAGAAGAAATCCCATCATGCATCTGTTTTTTTTTTGTCTTTAATTTTTGGGAGGGGTATGTTTTTTGTATTTCTAAAGAATTTGAACCAACAACATGAATGATACTTCTTGCTCTGCCAGGAGGAGGTACAGGTCCAATTAGACCATATGAACTTAGTCCCTCCAAGTAGTTCATGAAGAAGAAGGAATACAATAACACGTTTCCTTTTGGAAATCCTAGTTGCCCTTGCATAAAGTTATTGAGGCATGTAGAATTTGGTAATAGCAACAGACAGTACTCAACTGGGCAAATTGGTACATGGTTTATATAACAGCCTCGGAGATTCCATTCTGTTACCCGGGTAGGTCTATTCTGTAAGTTCTGATTGGCTGATTATTCCAGTGTGGATTTTGTGCTCAATAAATATCCAAAAGTACTGTGACTATTCAAGAGAGGGAAATGTATTGAGTTACAACCCTGTTTATTTTTGTCAGCCAACTGGACACTAGTTTGGAACCTCCTTGTGTAAGCGAGTCTCACACTCTTTATTGTTCAGTATAAAAAGAAAATAAATTGCTTCATTATTTCCATTGTGACTAATGTCCTTATCTTTGTTATGAGATAACAACAAAAATGAGGCTATTAGTTAATGATAAGATAAAGAACAAATTAGCTATTATATATTAATGTAAATAATCATAACTCCACATTACAGAAATTCAGGCAAATATTTTTATGTTGCAAAATCAACACATGACTAATGAAGTTTTAGAAAAAATAGAAACAGAAAGGATACGTATATGTAGCATCAGACAGAGACTGCTGAAATTTCTAAGACATATAACAAGGAAAGAGTGCTTGGAAAATTTGACACTCACAAGGCATATCAAAAGCAAGAGGGACAAAGAAATATAATGCATAACCTACCTAATGAGGTTATGTAAATAGGTGCTAGGACAGGGATTAGGAGATATAGCAAAAGGAGAAATTTTACTAAGGGCCACAAAGGAGAGAACCATGATCACCCACATCAGTGGTTTCCATAATTTTTATTTCTGGACCATACTTTCATAATTAAAATTTTATATGATAAAAAGTACATTTAAAAATAAAAAACAGAGGGTTAAAGATAGATAACAACAGATTCGAAGTCAGAGAATTATCATTGATAACTCTCTCTTCCAATTTGCAGACCCTAATTAGTATATTCTTAAAACTTGATATAATGTAAAAATATCACAATGATAAAATTGGTCAATAATTATTTTCAATTATTTATACTGGGACTCATGCATGCAATTACAAGTAATCCACAATAATATTTTAAATTTTAAAATCATATTAATTTTAGATTAAATTTTGAAATTGTTTCTAAATCTTTGACTGTCTTTTAATCATTTCACTGTGCTTATGAGGTGCACTGCAGCATTTGAAAACCACTGGCCCACATCCTGAAGAGACACAGCACCTAAAAGGAGCAGCTCAATACACTTAATTGTTGATTCTGTCATTTATTCTCAGAACTGACTTCATCACTGACAAAATTATAACTTAAAAATCTTATTGTAATCTATGGCTGTTTTCTTATACCACATAATACACAAATTTCACATCTTTATATATTTTTTGACACAATGATAGTAAGGTTGCAGGAGAATAACATTATCAGTGGTAGTAGTTGTAGGTTAGTAGCACCCTCCCTATCCATATGGATCTTAGATTTTTATTTTTGACTTTGGTTTGTTCTCTGCCGGATTTGCCATGTCAACTCCAGGTGATTTACTGTCTCAATCAACCCCGGTTTTTATCTCTCCTTCTTTTGAAGATTTTGATTGTTTCTGTTATCAGTTGAAATCTAATCAAGCTTAGTCTTCTGAAATCCTACTACTGACACGCCAAAGCTCTTTCATCTGGCTTGATGCAGTTTACAAAGTTTTAGCCATTTTTAGATTAGATATCTGTTTGCTGGTGGTTCTCACCTGACATTGACCTTTCTTTTCATTTCTATTTTTATGGATCCAAGGAAAATTAGTAAAATAAGTTGCTATATAAAGTATCACAGGTGATTTAACTTTACCCTGAACACATCAAGCTTACAGCCATATCACGTTGTAACATTGGTTCCCGTACAATCACCAAAAGTTGAGCTTGGTGAGTACTTAGGTGGCTGAACACTTGGGAATAACAGGTGCTGTAAGCTTGGATGTGCAGGTGGTGTAATGGGTAATGGCTTGGAATTGTTAATCAAAGAGCCAAGTTCAAATTCCCATTGTGTTCATTATATTCACTTATCAGTATCAATTTCTGTCAGGTCTCTCTCAAAAAAACGTTGAGGTTTACATCCACACATTGAAACACTGGTTCCTGTATGATCACCACAGTTAAGTAAGGACAAGCCTATTCAGTACCTAGAAGGGTAACCACTTGGAAATACCATGTGCTGTAAGCTTGGATGTGTAAGTGGTATAATGGATAATGGCTTGGAATTTTTAAGAAGAGAGTTCAAATTCCCATTGGGTTCTTTATATTCATGGTCACACAAAATACTCTTGAAAAAAGTATGAATGTACTACTTCTCCCCCCAGCTATGGGTTAATTAGTAAAACTTGTATCACTAAAACTGTTATCTTCAAAAAAAAATTCTTAAAATCTAAATATATTTTCTGGCTTTAAATAACCTGCAAAGGGTTAAGCTATAGAAACTAAATCATTCAATGTAATACTGGTCAGCTTCACAGGCATGTCTTCTAGTTTTATTTACATTGTCTAGAATATAAATGTATAGAAACTACCGTGGCTACAAAGTGAGGGATCAGTTTATATATTGGTTGTAATATAGAATTGATTTTTTTGTGATATCAACAAACACTTGTTGTCACTTTCGTAATGCTCGTTGTAGTAGAGACTTTGTACTCGCAGATACAACTATGGTAACACTATTGAACAATACTAGTGTCAGACACCTTCAAATAACATTCACATTAATAGTACTTGCTCAATAATATTCACTCGAATAGTAGACACTGTATAGTGATCTAAATAGTAATCCATATAGAGAAATAGTATAGGGAATAGAGTAGAGAATAGTGGTCTGTATAGTAATAGAGGATAGAATAGAAATGGTGATCTGTATAGTAATAGAGGATAGACTAGAAATAGAGATCATCTAGATGTCATACGACTTCCTATATATTTTTTTCCTCTTGTTCACATGGTATGCTTAATTCAATAATGGAATTGCCTGTGTTTGCTCACTGGTAATCTATGTTCAAACTCAAGTGTTGGCAGAGACACTTTATTTCTTGTGGACATCTGTGTATGAATTGCAATATGAGCTCTGGTAAAAACATACAATGATAACAGCAAAAATTGCAATATGAGCACTGGTAAAAAAGGTTGCTGAAGACATTAGGTTTATAATACTCAGAAATTCATACACAGATATCCTCAAGGACACATGGCACAGTGGATAAAGACAGGATCCAAAGAGTGTGAGTTCAATACCTGGTTAAGGCAGTGGAGAACTCGTGAATTAACAGGAAATAACTGACATCCATTAGACATGGCACATGAAACTAGTGTGAAATAAAGTGTTCAGTTTGACATTCCAACCACCTGAAGAAGGCCAGAGCATACAATGGCCAAAATGTTGTGATAAATATGGCAACAAAGATGAGGCCAATAGTCCAAATAATGTAAATAGTAGACCAATTGCTGTAAGATGATCTGATTTTTTTGCTGATGCATTTCGTCTTCCGACATTTTCAAGGCAAAAATGAAATTGAAATGTTTTTGTTGTTATAATTATTATTTTGTAATGTAACTATAATAACAAAAACATTTCAGTTTCATTTTTGCCTTGAAAAAGTCGGAAGATGAAATGAATCGGCAAAAAATAAGATTTTTTTCCACTCATCAACTTATATATATATGCTAGTGTTTTAAATAATAATGGTTTAAACAGTAGGACAAACTGGACTCTTTAGCCTTGACTGGCAACCAGTCTCAGGGAAGAACAATTGAAATCTTCAAAAATTGATTTCTATCAAATTGTTTAATAGTATTTAATAGTTAAATTTATAAACATTTTCCTATTTGCTACTTATTTAGTCATTCTCTTGGATTTAAGTCATTTATTTCCTATTTGCAAATATATATACACACACACACACATATATATATATATACACACACACACACATATATATATATATATATACACACACACACACACACACATATATATATATATATATATATATATATATAAAATTGAGCTCTTGAAAATATATTTCAATTGAGCACTGTTGAGAGATAGGCCGATTCTATAAACAACAGCCATCTGTGCTAATGCAAAGCTCTTCAGTAAAATGAATTGGAGCATTCTGACTGATTGGCATTTATTTACATTTGTAAAAATAATATGCTAGAATTAGCTGTTTCTCTCTACGAAGTGATGATGGCTTAGTGGTAGAAAATCTGACTGACACCAAATCGGCCGCGTTTCAGTCCTGGCTTGAGGCATTCAGATGTCTAGTTGCACTCAGGAGCTGTGATACAGCAAAACAGTACTGTCTGCGAATGACATACATATATATTCCCAGGGAATAGTGGCCAACCACAACTAAAAGTTTCATTTGTTCTCACCCAATCATCAGGCGATCAGTGTACTTCTGTAGCAGACTCCCTTAGGAATTGCTTACAGTTCTTTTATTAAAGTTACATGATCATTATCAACTTTTCAAATAATATTTATTCCTTGATAGGCTACTTCATACTTGGATCACTTTTCTGTGTTTCCAATTCCATTCATCACGAAACATTTGGTGCTTTTGTGAAATGGCAAATATAGATCCTGTTTCCATATTTCTATGGGTTCTGCAATACAGTTTTTCTTTTAAATAATTTCCTTGGTATCAAAGGCCATTGAAAGATCCATGCTGAGCTTCAGAAAATGAATACATTGTCAGCAAACACCTATTCAAATGTTGCCCACTTGTTAAAGTATCCAAAAGACATTGTCAGTGTTCATTGAATTTTTTTCTTTTACTTAACAATTCTTTTTTTTTTTAATATTTTTCTTCCTATGTACTTGACTATTTCGACATTTCTAAGTCCTCTGCATTGTCTCTATTCTTCCATATTCATCCCCCCTCGTCTGTCCACCCTTTTTTCCAGTCTTCTTTCTCCTCCTCCCTTCTTTCCAGTCCTCTTTCTCCTTCTCCCTTCTTTCCAGTCCTCTTTCTCCTTCTCCCTTTTTTCCTGTCCTCTTTCTCCTTCTCCCTTTTTTCCAGTCATCTTTCCCATTCTCCCTTTTTTCCTGTCCTCTTTCTCCTTCTCCCTTTTTTCCAGTCCTCTTTCTCCTTCTCCCTTTTTTCCAGTCCTCTTTCTCCTTCTCCCTTTTTTCCAGTCCTCTTTCTCCTTCTCCCTTTTTTTCAGTCCTCTTTCTCCTTCTCCCTTTTTTCCCCTGTCTTTTTCCTCCTCCTCCCTTTTATCCCATCCGCTTTCTTCTTCTCCCTTTTATAACCTCCTTTTTCTTCTCCCTTTTTTCTCCATCCGCTTTCTTCTTCTCCCTCTTCCTGTTCTCTTTCTTCTTCTCCCTCTTCCTGTTCTCTTTCTTCTTCTCCCTCTTCCTGTTCTCTTTCTTCTTCTCCCTCTTCCTGTTCTCTTTCTTCTTCTCCCTCTTCTCGTCCTCTTTCTTCTCCCTTTTTTCTCCATCCTCTTTCTTCTTCTCCCTCTTCTCGTCCTCTTTCTCCTTCTCCCTCTTCCCATCCTCTTTCTCCTTCTCCCTCTTTCCGTCCTCTTTCTTCTTCTCCCTTTGCCTGGCTCTACTCGCTCTTCTCATCCTTTTTCTTGCTTTCCACTCCTCTCTCTCTCTCTTTGCCAATCCTTTTTCTTCTTGTTTACTTTCTTCATCTTTGTCCCTTCTTTACCTGCCTTTCTTCTTTATTCCTTTCTATTTGCTTTATTTTCCTCATTTCTTCACCTCCTGCTCCTTCCCCACTCTCTCCCTCTACATGCCTTTTTTTTTTTTGCATATTTATTCATTTTCTTTCTATCCTAACCTTTTCTTTTGCTTCATTTCTTCTCTCCATTTCCCTTCTACCTTCTTTTGCTTTCTTTGCTTCTTCTCTTTATCCTTCTCTCTTTCTCTCCACCTCTATCACATTTTTTCTTTTTTTCAATTCTCTTTGTATCTTCCTTCACCTACTTCATTTCTCCTAATCTTTCTTCCTCATCTTCTTTTAGTTTGTTTCTTCTCTTACTTTTTCTAAACTAACTACTTAACAATTTTAACAGATGAAAACATGATAGCATTTGTCCTTATGATGTTCCACTGAAGAATGCAATTTCCGACTGAAAGAACACATCATTTTCATTTTTTATTTTTCATGTCATCCGACATGTCATCCAATTCTTTGACGTGTTCCACAATGATGTTTGTTTTCTTCCAATTGATTGCAGTTTTACTACTTCTCTCCGGTACTGTCATTCAGATTTTCTCATTCAGTAACAATGAACACTGCATGTCAAACATTTTCCCCAAATCACCTTGAACTTGCTTCATGATCACGTATCTTGTGACCCCTTAGGGTTGTAGTGGTACTATATGCACCACAGCTGCTGTAGAAGTGGTGTTTTGGAACAAGATAGCCTGACAAAGCCTAGCCCTCTCCAAGCCTGTTTGAATTCAGAGTTTTTCTTCTCATAGACCAGTTGCCACACAAGGCTATAGCACCAAGTTTGTCATGCTATTTACTCATAGCTGGAGTGAGAAGAGGAGGATTCATCTTTCCCAAGGGTATTAGCATGTAAGTGAATGTCATGGATCAGACTGGAATTCAAATTTGGCTGTCTGATTCCTCAATCTGAGCTGCTATCCATTACTCCACCAGGCCTCCAACTGGCTTAATTTTATCAAATAACATTATTAAGTTGTTGAAGGCTTTAAAAAGTTTCTTAAAAGCATATTTAAGAAAACTTGTAAATTTTACCCAGAGCTGTGATGAAAGACTTTATAAATTTATAATTTAATTTTTCTACTTATTAGTTAGTTTCTCTTTACAAAGGGCAAGATGATCAAATTTTAAGTATAAATTGTTTGTCCGTTTAAAGTACTGCATTTATTAAAAAAATATCTTCAGTTTAAATACAAGAGTCATAAAAATGTCTTCAAAGGGCAAAACATTTTGGATTTATGTTTTTCTTGTTGACCATGGGTTATTGCCAGACAGTGAAATTAGTCTTGGCAAAACAGATGTCCATTTCAGTTTTATTCAAATTGAACATGCATGCACACTAATGTGTGCACATGTATGCACATTGATGTATGCACATGTATATATTAATTCAATGACATTTTTTCTTAATTACACCCAAGTGAGGCAAAAAATGCTACTAAAATGCAAGGGGTTACTGAGATTGAAAGAGAATGAAAAACTTTAGTGAAGAGAAAGGACAATAATAAAATGGGTTTTAGGAAGACAGATGGTGATTGGTGTTGGATTTAAATGTTTGAAGAACATAGGCGACAGGGAAACAAGAAACTGCAAAAGAACACTGTAGGTGAGAAGTGCAAGAAAAGAAACTAATGGAATAGAACATACAGTTACCTGTAACTAGTTTAATAGTAAAATGGTGAGACCTAGTTGCTAACCTAGTAGTACACTCAAATTCATGCAATCAAACCACCAAGGAGGAAAGCTCATCAGAAAAAATGGCCCTGAAAATATTTATAGAAAAGATAGAAGCTATGTCACAACAGTGGGAAAGTAACTCCTGAAAATATTTATAGAAAAGATAGAAGCTATGTTACAATGTTTTAAAAATAAATTTATTTATTACTGAAATTTTTTTTTTAAATTCAACCTTGTTTTTCCTTTTTTTTTTTTTGTATGTACAACTTTATGGCTTTATTGCTCAGCACAGAGTAGGGTTTGTCCAGACTGAAGTGGGAGGAGAATTTATTATTTCCAATGTCTTATTTCAGGATTAGTCCAATTGTGTGTGTTTGTGTGTACATGTGCTTGTGTACAAATTAAATGGCACATGTCATTCATGCATAACACAGACATAAACATATACAGACATACAGTCACACACATACAATGTGTGATGGACAGAGAATCCGCTCTTCTTTTGTAATATAAGTTAGAAAGTTTGACAAAGCATACAAATACACCATTATTAAAGATTTTCTAAACTTAGATGTCAAATTTAATGATTTTTTTTTTTTTTTTTAAACATTTCACCCCAAGCAAGACAGGAGTGCCACTACTGTGACGTCATCCCCCGGTCACAGCGCCAACTGTGACGTTCTATCCTGATCTACCACAGCGCCAGTTGTGACGTGGCCGTTCCAGGGTCCTATCCCGGTCACGACACCAGTTGTGACGTCCCTAAACAGCACCAATTGTGACGTCTTCGCCGCGGCGCCAGCTGTTCACTCCTCGCTGCTCTGTTTGGGTGTCGCTGCTCCAAACGTGACGTCTGCCTGTCGCATCAGTCGTGTTGTCTCGTCCTGTGACGACCAACTGGCTTGGTATCGGTCGCGGCACCCAAATGTGACGTTCTAACCTCTTGGTGATTCGGGTGGGAATCTGGTTAGATTTGATATCAGCCTCGTCGTTCCCAACTTCGCTTCCAACGCCTGGTTACCAAGGTAACTGCATTGATCTCCAGTCTGCCTACCCACGTTGTGAATTGATCTTAGACAGACGAGATTAAACAGTGGTTGGGGCCGTAATGCAAACTGAGTTCAACGGGGGTGATAACACACAAATATGCATAAAAGAAAATAAAATGAAAACTCAAAAAGTTCAAAGTATCAAAGAAAAAGGTAACAAACTTTATGTCTAGTTGTTTGATACATAGGACTGCATCTATCTCCCGACCCGTTCTGTGGATTGTGACACGTTGTTTCCGCTAGGCAAGTTTTAATGCTTCAAGTTGTTTGCTCTCTAAGAAATTGGTGTTTCAGTGTGTCTTTGGACGAAAGTCGAAAAACTTATTTCGGTGGTCTGGTTCTAAGTCGCTCTTCAAAATAATTGTTTTTGGGTTGAAGAGGAGTCCGAATTTTTTGCGTGAATCTTGGTCAGCTATCTCGGCGGCTTCAACTCTAGAAACTCAACTCTGCCGCCAGGGCCCAAACTGATTTCTGCCTGTTGGGGCCTCGTTTTTATTGACGCTTGGCCAAAACCGGGGTGGTTCTGTTGGCGTCGGGGGTTTCTCGATAATTCTAAACACATATCCACCTCTTTTATTTCTGGTTAGGGATTTTCCACTCTTTTCCATTTTTGGTAACCCCCTCCTCACTCCCACTTTCTCACCATACCTCTGAGGGGCGTGAACTACCCTCCCCACTTCTTCGTTGGAGCTTCTCATACTCATACTCTGGATGGGGCGTTGACAGCCTTCTTCGTGCGTCACGTGATCACTCTCGGCCAATGAGGTCTTGGTCGGGTATCTTTCCTCCTCCTTTGTGCGTCATGTGATCACCACCTGACCAATGATGTCTTAGTCAGGCGTGAACAATCCACAGCTTTGTTTCGGGGAAAAAAAAATACCTTGCTTAACTAAAAAAAAAAAATTAATTATCTCTTCTCTTTCCTTTTTCTTCCTTTCAAATCGCCGTTATCATTTCTCTAGCCACGAATGGACAATATGACGCTAATTTATCGAGATGGTTGGTTTTCGTAATATGGGTTCAGAAAAGAAATATCCCCAAAATTTTCAGTCAGTCTGTCGCCTCCAAGGAAGAAATAAAAACACTTCTGGTTCCCATTCATTTTCCTTCGGTACATATGTCTGATAACATAATTTTATTATCGCAGGGCAACATTGTTTCGTCGAAAAGAATTCAGTCAGCTGCACTGCCTGGGTGGCATTTAATTTTCATATCTGTCCAAAGTTCTTTTTAGTGTCCTGTTTCTCATCACTTATCAAAATAGCATTTTCACTTGAATTTTTCCTGGGCAGTGGTCCAGCCATTCGTGTACGCACCTAGATAACATAGCCGTTATCAAAACACATCTGGTTCCTTCTTTCTTTTCCTTTTCTTTTTTTACTCAGAAATTCCCTGTCATTGTAATGACACGCTTTTTCACTTGTTACTTATCAATATTTTCATTGTCTCTTAGGCCATGTGTGTGGCTGTTTTATCACCTACGATTCGTCTCGCCTTTCTTTCTGCCTTCCTTTCTTTCTCTTTCTTTCTCTGCCTCGTAAATGGTGCCACACTACCACGCAAGGGGTTACAGAGAATGGAAGCAAGAGTAAAGAGATGTAATAAAGAAAAGGATGAAGAGAAGGATGGGGAATAGATCAAGGCATCTGAAGATGTCAATTAACATTGCATTTGAATAGTTGGAGATTATAGCTATCTGGGAAGCAAGTAAAAGACGGGAAGTGCAAGACATGAAGCTATTGGAGTAGAAGAGACAGCTACATTTAACAGTTTCAACAGTGAAAGGGTGGGACTGAGATGCCAACCCAGTAGCACATTTCAATTCATGTGGTTTAGGAACTAGCGAAAGTATCTCAGAAAAGCAGTGACCATGAAAGTATTTGTAGAAAAGACAGAGGGAGGAAAGGGCATGTCTGTGAGAGAGCGACTGCAGACAAGATACCAGATCAGGGCCAACTACATTCAGTTTCATTTTCATCCTATTTTTGTCATCCAAGTAGTAGTTTTAAACATAATAGTATTAAGCAGTAAACAATGGGAAAAGTCTGAAGAAACATGCACACCAAATGAGTAAAAAAACAAGAAAACTTCTTTTTAAAGCGTAGTTTTCATGTTTAATTTTGCAGTAATTATATACAAATCCTTCCACTCTTACTGGAGGAACCCCTCCCTGATTAACTATCTCTACAGAGGTATGGATGTACTCATCATGCTTGACCAATTGTGGGTTTGTGAGGCTATTTAACCCATAATTGAAGTTTTTGAATTCAGAGTTGTCCTTCTCATAGATCATTTGCCAGCCAAGGCTATAGGACCCGTTCTCTCCTGCTATTTAACCATCATCTACCTCGAGTGACCTTCAAGCTTTGTACAGGGTGAACATAATTGTGTAAAAGAAAAACAAAGCTGGTGGGGAGAAGAGATAGATTGATATTTTTCCCAACGTTATTTGCATGTAAGTGAATGTAATGAACTCAACTTGAATTCAAACACTGCTCTCTGGTTCCTCAATTCGAGTCGCTATCCATTATTCCACACTTTATATACAAAAACTATAAAAATAATATTTTAACTTTTAGATTAGGGTCATACAACTAGTGTTAGGTTTCTAGAATTAATATTTTTTTAACAATATTTGTAACATTGCTCCAAAAATGTAGTATGACTGCTTGTTCTTCCAGCTTTATTTGCAAGCAAATACTCAAAGAAATTATGTGTTCTCATGAATTGTAGAGTTTCTAATTAGTAATTTAAACTTTAATTATAAATGAATGATGGCTGTCACAATGGAAAAAGTACAAATCGTCACTTGATGATGCTTGTTGGTCTTGAGTAAAACCTAATTAGCTAATAGCTGCTGTTTAAGAGTTAAGGCATCAAAATTTTCACTGTAAAGTAACCACATAGTTATTTCCCCTTGTTGGAGATTATCTCCCTTGACAAAAGAAATCTCCTAGTCTTAACCATTATAAACAGTATCTACTTTTGTATTAAACTATTCTAAGTTCCCAAAGATACGCTACTCATCAACTACACATAATATTACACAGTAATTTCAGGCTACTTGAACTTTTGTTTTGTTGTGCGAGAAAGTGTGCTATTGGATTAATTAACAAAGCGAATAGCAATACAACATAAACACATAAGTCTTCATATAACATCAATTGAATATATATATATATATATATATATATATTTGAAATGTCCATACAAAGTGTGTATATGTTTTTGTGAGAGATTTGATATCTGAAAAAGAAGGTGATCTTGAGTACTTATCTTAAGTTGATAGTCACGAGCCTGAATAAGTATGTCTTTCTGGTTTGACTGCCAGGAACCAAAGAGGATGTTTGACTTTCACGTCTAACTATCCCTCGGGCAATTCATGTGACTATCTATTTTTATTTTTTTTAAAGGTTTAGTCAAAAGGGAGATAACTTTTGTCTCCCTCAACAGTTTATTTATTATTTGATTTTTGACTAAAATAATCAATTTTTTAGGTCTTTTGATGATGATGTTGTGAATAAAATATTGTAATATTAACTCATCCACCTTTTATAATCCAGTTCTTATTACATACAAATATGCTATTCAGAGATACCTTCACCTTACATAAGAATGTTAGAGAAAGTTTTTTGTTTTAAAGTGTACTTCTGCAAACCTACAAATAGGCCCTCACACAGTTTTTCACCAAATGGCCAATCTATATTGTGTTTTGATTCCACCTTCCATTGGTGTGAATAAAAACTGGGGAAAGCCCAGCACATATTCACAAGGGAACAGAAGGTGAAATAATGCCATGATGAGAAAAAGCACAAATCCTGTTTCCAATAATGTTTTTTTTTTTTATTTACACATTCATTTGGCACAGTCTGGGGGTATGGACAACTGACATTTGGAACATCTTTGTTGCTACTTTTGTTTTCTCTCACAAAAGACTAATGAATCAGGTCTTCCATTTGACCAACAAGAATTCTGGCTGTTTCTGATTCTGCATCTCCTATATATTAAACCTTTCCCTTGTCACTCGGACTGTCGATTCTTTCTTACTGTCCATCTCTGACTGAGAGCTTATCACTCCCTCACATCCAGCTTCTTTTTGATTTTAGCCTCTCTATGCCTCCAATACCCTGTCACCCACTGTTGTAAATGACATATATAGTATGTAACCTGAATGTATAAGGCCACAACCTTCCTGCCAAGTGGCACTAGATCCTGAAAGTTTTTATTTATTTAAATACTCTATTTACTTTCTCCTTACTTCTGGACAGTGGGTGATTGTTTGAAGGTCTCATTTTTAAACTTTACTGCTCTTAAACATTATGTGGCAGGCATAGTGAGCCAGAGTTGAATAGCAGAAATAGTGAACAGGATTTGCCTTATTCTCGACGAAAAAGAGTTTGTCATTGTCTGGCATGTAGAACTTTGATTTGAGAGAAGGCGAGTATGTCGTTCCGTCAAAAGAGACCCTTTTTCTTTGTTATCCCAAGTTTAGAAAATCTTTAATAATGGTGTATTTGTATGCTTTGTTGGTTCATTAGCAACTGTGTATAATATTATCATCGTTGGACGGAATCAGGGATGGACATCCAGGTGTGTTCTCTATTCTGAGGTGTCCATATGTCTAGTATGTTTATCATGCAGGCAAGTGATTGGTGACTAGTGATTATAAGTAGACCATCATGGAGATGAGAGAGTCTTCTGTTGGAGTACATTGTACAATATATGCAGTTGTTATAGGATGAACGAACGAATGACAAAGTGTTAACAGGGAAGAGGACAATGATAAATACCAAGAAAAACTGGTGTAGAGGAAAGAAATGCCCAATCTTAAATTACTGGTGTTTTGAACAGGAGTAAAGGTTTGTCCCTTGTTTCCTATCTAGGAGTGGGTTTCTGAATCCTTCTAAAGTCTTCTCGTTCTCTTTCACACTCAGTAAGCCTTGCATCTTAGTGGCTTTATTGCCTTACTTGGGGTGAATTGATAAAAAATAATTTTAGTAACTTGAGGGTTGTTCATTATATTGTAAACAAATACATATATATCTACACAGAGAGAGTTTTTTTCCTTTGGATTCTGAGCTTGGATTCTGGTCGATTGTTTTTGCCTGAATTTACATGTTCTTAGTTCTTTCTTTTTTTATTCCTTATTTTTCCTTGGGTATTGGTTTGTTTATTTACAAGCCAATACACCTAAGGTTTTTCCAAATGGGTACACTTATATTTATAAGATTATTATTATTATATATAAGTGTATAGTTGTTACTAACATTTGTTTTTCAATTTCAGATATATAAAGGTTGCCATGTGTTATAAGAAAGTTATGATTTCAAAAGATACTATAAAAATAGATGATGGGAACACAGTTTTGGAAATTTGAAATAAATTGCAGGAATGATCAATCAATAAAAGAAATTGAAAACATTGCCAAGGTGATAACAAAAAAAAAAATAGCTTTAAGTATGTCATGAAAAGATGTGAGAAAAATGATAAGAAAAGTGGATTGACCTGGAGCAGACATAGTGAAACAGAACCAGAGTCAAATAGCAGAAATGGTAAACAAGAATTACCTCATTCCTGACAAAAGAGAGTTTGTCTTTGGGATGTAGTTCTTTGATTTAAGAGAAGACAAGTTGTTTTGTCAAAAGATATCTTTCCTTTGTTGTTCCACAAGGAATTGGGTCATTAGCAACTTTACATTGGACGGAATCGAGGAGGGACATCCAGGTATGTTAGTGCTCCATTCTGAGGTGCCAATATATCTAGTATGCCTATCATCTGGGCGAGTGATTGGTGATTCCCCATTATAAGTAGACCATCGTGGAGATGAGGGAGGTCTTCTGTCGGGGTACTATGAGTACAGTTGTGATAGGCAGAACAAATGATGAAGTGGATACAAGGAAGGGAACAACGATAAATATGAAGAATCTGGTGTAGAAGGAAGAAACACCCAATCTGAAATTACGTCCAAAAGTTGCTAACTTCTTTTGACCAAAAATCATTCCACTCAGTCCTTGATAAAATTATTTTAAGCTCACATTATTCAAATTATGGCAAGATATATTCTATCTCATCTCAGCTCTGCATCAAAATACAATCCACAGGTGGCACACACCCCCTCACACACCACATTGGGAAGTTTTCCCAATGTGGCCTGTGAGGGGGTCTTCAAAATTTTAACTGTTTTTGCATTTATTAGAATCAGTGACTGATCACATAAGAAAAGTTCAGTTTTGTGAAAGCATGACTTTATTCAACTAATATTTAATTATTTTTACATCTAATTAATCCTTCTAACTCTTCATATAAAAAAAAAGATGAATTTTCTTATCATCCCAGTCTATATATCTGTTTTTATCTCCCCCTCTCTCTTTATAAGGGTTTCTATCTATCCCTATATATATATATATATCTGTTTCTGTCACTGTCTCTCTATCTATCTCCCCTGCACTATCACTCTGTAAATCTCTCTTTCTTTCATATATATATATATATAATCTCACTTATACTCAATAATTTACTCTAAAAATTTATTCTTGCAATGGCCTGCAGCTAATTTTCAGTGAAACCCTTTGTTTTTTTAATTGTGCAGGTTTTATACTGCTCAAATTTTTTTTAATATTTATTACTTGGCTACATTATTTTCATTTTAAGTAACACTACGGTTGTTAACACTTCTGCTGCTGTATAGTGATTTTCCAAGCGTAGCTCAGATGTGGCACAAGGCCGAAAGTATGGGGCTCCCAGTGAGGATCGAACTCACTACTGAAGAAATGCCACACATATTAAAAGAGAATGTAACTTATTTAGGCAGAATGTTCTTGATAGTACCCATGAGAAATCATCGTCAGTGTCCTTTTTTATTTATTTCCAGTGAATAACAATTTCTAATTTTTCCCCCAAAAAAAAAACTGGTACAGTCAGGCAGCAATGCAGTAGTGAAAATATTGACAGATTATCCAAATAAGAGATCAAATTTAGCATATTTTGTTTCACAGAGGATCTGAACAAAAAACAAAATGCCAGTGTCCATGAGAAATCACCAGCAGTGTCTTTATAAGTCATTTATTTTCAGTAAAAGGCATTTTCATATTTTCCCCCAAAATGGGCCAGTAAGGCCAGATGCAGCAGTGGAAATATTGACAGATTATCCAAATTAGGTATCAGCAGAAATCTTATAAGACAATGACAATCAGTTGATAGAAACTGACTGCAAAAGTGGTGGACAGAATAGACAAGGCATTAATCATTATGATACTGAATAAATCTATTTACAATATTCACTGGTAATAAAGCAATGAAAATTCATAGCAGTTTTGTAATATAGCTGAGAAGTCTATCTTTATATATTAATGTTCAGAAAGAGTTGAAATTTCTGTGACACATAATAAGGAAAGAAGGCTTGGAGAATTTGACACTGGACATGTTGAAGACAAAAGAGACTGAAGATAACACTCAATAATCTAACTTATAAATAGATGTCAGAATGGAGACTGTTTGAGAGAGAGAGAGATTAGAAATCCAAAGGATAGGAAGTTGTGGCGAGCCAGGATCTCCCACATCTTGAAGGGAAACTGCATATAAAAAGAAATTTAATGTAGTTCGTATAGCAGAGATTTTGGTCAAAACCCAAATGGCAGTATCCACTAGAAATCCCTGTCAGTGTCTTTATAGTTATTTATTTCCAGTAAATAGCAGTTTTCTATTTTTTTCCCAAAAATTGGCCAGCAAAGCCAGGCAACAATGTTATAACAATGCAGCAGTGAAAGTGTTAAATAAAGCCTTAACCAAAATCTAGCTATTCACATTACTGCCAAATAATATTTCTTTTTTTGTTTTTTCTTTTATAAAACATTTATAACTCTTAAGAGAAATTTGTTGGCAATAAACAGAATTATTAAAGTGGATATATTTGTTCTTAAACAAATGTTTTCATTGTAAAAAAAAATCTTCCCACTTCCCAAAAATCAGATACTTAAGATTAGTCAAGGACTTTCTTACTTAAAGAACTCGGTGATGCCATTACTACATTTGGGTGGAAGGAATACATTTTTCTAGATTGTTCTTTTTTGTTTGTTTTCTTTTCTAAAAAAAAAAGTAAAGAACAGCTGAATCTAAAAATACTTGTAAAGTTTTAAGGATTCAGTGCGAATCCAAATCCCTACCCGCCCCAATCTTAATTCTTCTCTGCTTCCTTTTCAACACCTCTTAACTCTTACTCACACATTTGCTTTTGTTTTCTCGACTTGGTTTAATTTTATTTTTCCTTACCATATAGACAAAAGATCCTGTTACTTTTTAAAGGTTTTTATCATTTATAAAATTACTTGTAAAGTTTCTTGATAAAATTACACATTTTCAACCAATCATATTATAGCTATTTTTACAGGGCATGGGATATTATCTTGTGTTCATGATGTAAATTCAAAGTTAATTTTTTGTGTTGGATTTTGTTTTCAGAATTGTACCATTTTTCATTAACTCCTACGAAAAATTATTCATGTTTATATAGAATTTAGAGTTGAATTCTCTGTGAAATTATACATTAAACTTAGTTTCCTTTCATTGCTTTGCAAAACTTATATCACTAAAACCATTGTTATCACCCCACCCCAGTTTCTCATAATCTAAAAATATTTCCTGGCTTTAAATAACCTGCAAAGGGTTGATAAACCATAGAAAATCAATCAATGAAATACTGATTAGCTACATAGGCATGTCTTTTAGATTCATTTACATTCTCTGAAATATGTATAGAAACTACTGTGACCACAAAGTGAGGTATCAGTTTATATACTGATTATAATATAGAATTGATCCCCCACCTCATCTGGCATCCTGTCTACGGTCACTTTCTCATAGACATAGTGTAGCTTCCTCTGTCTTTTCTACAAGTATTTTCATGGCAACTACTCCGACAAGCTATATTCACTGGTTTCCAGACTGCATGAATTTAAGTGTGCTACTAGGATGGCATCTTGGTCCCACCCTTTCACTGTTGAAACTGTGAAATGTAACCACTCTTCTACTCCAACAGCTTCTTATCTCACGCCTCCCGTCAGTGGAACTCCCTTCCTATGACTTGCTTCCCTGATAACTATAATATTCAAATGCAATGCCAATCGACATCTTCTAATGGCTTGATCATGATCCCTCTACTTCTCTTCATCCTTTTCCCCAAACACTCCTCTTTACTCTTACTCTCACTCTCTGTAACCCCTTGCGTGCTAGTGCCACTCCCGCCTTGCTTGGGGTGATTTGCATTAAAATAAAAAAAAATTTATATCACATGCTTGTTTATCAAATTCTGATTTGGTATGAATCCACTTCTCCTCCTCCTCCCAGCTATGGGTTAATTAGTAAAACTTATATCACTAAATCATTATCTCCCCCAAAAAATAATTCTTACAAAACATATTTTTTGGCTTTAAATAACCTGCAAAGGATTTATTTACATTCTCTGGAATGTAAATATATAGAGAAAAGTAAGGTATCAGTTTATATATTGATTGTAATATAAAATTGATCCCCCACTTTATACCAACATTATAATTTCATGTTTATCAGATTCTGATTAGGTATGAATCCACATTTCGTCTCCCTAGCTATGGGTTAATTAGTAAGACTTGTATCACTAAACCATTATCTCACCAAAAATTCTTACAATCTAAAAATCTAAGAATATTTTCTGGCTTTGAATGAACTTCAAAGAGTCACTAAGCTTTGATAGGCTGATAAACATATATATATATATATATATATATATATATATATATATAATTAAATAGACAACTTTAAATTTACTAGAGCTGTGACCTGATAAACCCGGAAAAATATATTTTCTGGGGAAATAAATTATAGTCATGGAAACTTAAGGTTGTCTGTTTCTTAATTATTTAATTAATATTTGCTCTGGTTTTACATTGAGCTCTCTGGATCATATCCTCTTTGGAATTATCCACACAGATTACCAAACCCTTCATTACCTTAATATATATATATATATGTATATATATATATAAGGACCATGAATAAGTTCTCACTGTTTTCCAACAGATGACTTCTCAGAACTGCATGTATGTAATTTCATATGGTAATGCATCTATACGGAAGTACTATAAGCAAGCTTGAAATTCAGTGTATGCCATTTTTCCAAAGTGTGAACAACTTTGTCTATATTTCTGAGATGAGGTATTATGTACAGTATTTACATTAGTCGGACTATTGTCCTCATCTTTGTCGCCATATTTGTCACAACGTTTCGGCCGTTGTACGCTCCGGCCTTCTTCAGGTGGTTGGAATCCAGTGACAGACCCAAAGAAGGTGAGTTCAATTCCTGGTTAAGGCAGTGGAGAACTTTCAGAGGGAAAATTAGCAGGAGATAACTGATAACTGACATCCATCAAAACATGGCATGTGGAATTAGAACAGTCTACCCCAGCGATCGAAATAAAGGGTTCAGTTCGAAATTCCAACCACCTGAAGAAGGCGGAGCGCATAAACGGCGAAAACGTTGTGACAAATATGGCGACAAAGATGAGGACAATAGTCCGACTAATGTAAATACTGTGAACAACTTTGTTTTTTATAGCTTTAAGCATGTCAGATTTCATGCCAAAGAAAGTGTATCTGCAGGAAATTTTACTGCACGTCTTTATTAAAAAGAAATCTGCAGCTAAAGCACACAGAATTCTTGTTGAGACTTATGCCGACCATGCTCTGTCAGAAACAATATGCAGAGACTGGTTTAGACACTTCAAAAATAATGATTTTGATGTTGAAGATAAAGAATGCTCTGGCGCACCAAAAAAGTTTGAAGGTGAAGAATTGGAGACATTACTTCATGAAGAATCATGTCAGGCACAAACTGAACTTGCAGAATCATTAGGAGTTGATCACACAACATTTTTGAATTGTTTGAAAACATTAGGAATGATTCAAAATTAAGGACAAATGGTGCCATATGAATTGAAGCCGGGAGATGTCGAATGGTGTCTTGTCACAAGTGAACAAAAGAAGAAAAGGGAAGGCTTTTGCATCATAATGTGAGTGGCGCTAAAAAGTGGATACACTATGATAACCTTAAGAGTAGAAGACCATGGTGTAAACCCAGCCATGCATCAACATCAGTGGCAAAGCCGAATATTCATGGTTCAAAGCTTTTGCTCTGTATTTGATGGGATCAGCTTGGTGAAGTTTATTATGGGCTGCTCAAACTGACCAAAACCATCATGGGAGATCACTATCAGCTACAATTGATGCAGTTGAGCCAAATATTAAAGAAAAAACAGTCACTATACAAGCAAAGACACAACAAGGTGATTTTGCAACATGACAACACTCAGCCACATGTTGCAAAACGGGTGAAAAACTACTCGGAAATGTTTAAATGGTAAGTCCTACCGCACCCGCCATATTCACCAGACATTGCCCTGTCCGATTATCAATTATTCCAATTGATGGTACAAGGCCTGGCTGAGAAACGCTTTCATTCTTATGAAGATGCCAAAAAATGGGTCAACTTGTGATTAGCGGCAAAAGACTTGTCATTTTTCCAACGTGGAATTCAAACACTGCCAGAAGGATGGGGAAAAAGTAATGCCTGGTGATAAACAATACTTTCAGGGATGTGTTTCCTACTAATATATATATATATATATATAAATAAAAGTGAACATTGAATTCAATACTCAGAAGCGACAGACTTTTTCATGCAAAACACAATCAGGCCACGTGTTTTTTTCTTGACTATATATACGGGTCAGTGGTGCATTGTGGGTAGTATGTTTTAACAGTTATTTTGGTGGGAGTGATTTTTTTATTATTTATTTTTTTGGATTAATTTATTTTACTTGTTTTTGCTTTTTTATTTTATTTATTTTTATTTACTGTTTCAGTTTTCAATTTTTAAGTAGCAAAGTAAAAAAAAATTTTTGTGTCTGCATTTTGAGATGAGTCCTGATCACTTATTTAGAAGTTTGTTTTTGTCTGGGAAGGTAATTACAGCTATTTTTTCATACAGTCAGAGTTTACAGTTTTTGGATTGATTGATGGAGTCTATTCTAATGGTTATTTTTGGCGGAATGGGTTGTTAATTTGTTTATTATTTACTTGGATTAATCTATTTTACTTGTTTTTGCTTATTTATTTTTTATTTCATATATTTTTTATTTTATTTATTTTTATTTTATTCTTTCCAGTTTTCAATTTTTTAAATAAGATAGTAAAAACTTGTTTCCGTGTGTGCATTTTCAGATGAGTTCTGATCATTTATTAAGTAGTTTGTTTTAGTCTGGGAAGGTAATTATAGCTATTTTTTCCTCCAAGCAAAGTTTCTACTTTTTGGATTTATTGTTGTAGGCTGATGTTCTTTTCCTTATTTTCCATGATATTTTTAGTGTGATTTGCATTTTGTTTTTAATTTCCCAGATATACTTGGAAAGCATTGTGCTATTTGTGAAAAATGTTTTGTGTGCATAGTTTCTTTGTTTCCAGTGTCCTTCAGTTACTCTTATGTATATTTTTTCTTCATTATCTGATGATTTTAATGTGGCTTGGTATAATACTTTGTTTTGTAAGCAAATACCATCTAATAAACATTCGTTCTTTATTCTGCAGTTGCACACAAACACACATATATATATATATATATATAAAAATAATATGTTAGATGTATCAACAGGTGTTATTATTTATATATATATATATATATATATATATATATATATATATATATATATATATAAAAAATAATAATATGTTACATGTATCAACAGGTGTTATTATTATTTCATATATATATATATATATAAAATAATAATATGTTACATGTATCAACAGGTGTTATTATTATTTCATATATATATATATATCCGGTCACATTCGTGTGAATGAAAGAACTTGCAGAAGATGGTTTGCAAAATTCAAAGATGGAGATTTCACCCTTGAAGATGAAGATCAAACCGGACGTCCAGTTGAGTTTGATGAAAAGTTTCTTGAAACAGCCCTTGAAGAAAATCCTGCTTTATCAGTTGAGGAATTGACAGTGGTTCTCAGTTCAAACCATACAACTGTTCATCTTCATCTTCAACAACTTTGAAAAGTTCCTAAACTTGGAAAATGGGTGCCTCATGAATTCTCTGAAAACAACCTCAAATCTCAAGTTGACATCTGCTCTTCTCGCCATTCTCACCAACTTGTTTCATCTTTTTTGGATAGACTTGTGACTGGCGTAGAAAAATGGATCTTTTATCAAAATGTTAAGCGTCGTAGGTAGTGGCTTGGTAAAGGGGAAAGACCCCAGCCACAGCCGAGAAGGGAACTTCATGGGCAAAAGGTTCTTCTTTCAATCTGGTGGGATCGCCAAGGAATAATCCCATTTGAATTCTTACCACCTAATGCAACAATGCTCAAATATACTGTCAGCAATTAGTGTTTGAACCAAGCTTTGAGGGAAAAAAAAGACCTGCTCTAGTGAATCGAAAAGAGGTGATGTTTCATCAGGACAATGCACGACCCGACACACCAAGAATCACATCACAAAAGATTGAAGAACTTGTTTGGGTGAAAATTCCTCATCCACCTTATTCTCCCAATCTTGCTCCTTCAGACTACCATTTGTTTTGTAGCTTACAGAATCATTTAGAAGAAACAGCTTGTGTAACACAGGAAGAGGTTAAAACTGACATTTGTGAGTTCTTCGAATCAAAGCCAAAAGAATTTTACAGTAATGGAATTAGTAAACTTGTTAATAGATGGAAGGAAGTCATAGATAATCAGGAAAAATACATTGATGATTGAATCTGTAATTAAATGTAACATTTGGTCACTTGTTTTCTTTATTCAAAATTCGGACAGAACTTATTGGATGACCTGATACATATAAAATAATAATAATAACACATTACGTTAGATGTTGTTAATGATATATTTCTGCATTATATGAAAAATAACATCAACCCAATTTATATTCACCCCAATTCTAACCACCCTCCATCTGTAACATTAATAAAGTTTTAAAGAATAGTGGTTGTTATTGTGCTGAAATCATGTTTTGAAAATATGATGATAGTGGTCCAAAAAAAAGAAACAGAAATAGGAAGATCATTTGGTCACACCCCCATTTAATCAATTAGTCAGTACTAAGTTAAGCTGTAAGTTCCTCCAGTTGATTTATAAACATCTCCCTAAAAGTAATCCTCTTAATAAAATATTTGACAGAAACACATTAAAACTAAGTTATAGCTGCACCAATAATCTTGAAGATCATTAAAATAAAATAAAATTTGAAACCAATTTAATAATTTGAATCCTAATACAAGTTCCATGGAAAATATCATTAATAATACTGGCCAGTGTAATTGTAGGAATAATGCCCATTGCCAAATAAACATTTAATTAAATATCTTGTTTATCTTCGTACTATCTCTACAATAGAGATTCCGATGGTTGAAATGTTCTATATTGGTAGTATGAAGAATTCTTTCAAGAGTATGTGTCATCAACATGTATTGTCCTTGACTAATAATACTTATAGAAATAATATATCACTTTCCAAACATTTTTGGACTTTAAAAGATGATAATAAAACTCCTAACGTGAAATGGAAATTTTTAAATGTGGAGAGAACATGTAGGTCCATACATGCACCCTGTTTTCTATGTTTACATGAAAAATTAGAAATTATCAGGTCCTTTGATAAGAATGCTTTTTTAAGTTAACAGTAAATTGTAAATACAGTCTACCTTTTATCTTACATTTCAGTTAGACTTGGAATTTGACAATGCTTTTTCATTTATTTGTAAGATTAATTTGTATTTAATATAATTTTGTATTAATCTCTTGGTAGTATTGGTAATATCTTGTATGGATGTATTGGTATTTGGTTGGTATTTTTGGCATTTTGCATTGATTGGTTATTGTTATTAACATCTTATATAAAGACTCTTTAGATAACAGTTGCATATTAATTTACCAAGTAATTCAATATGTCTAAATTATTTACTGGTTTCTTAAAGAAGCTATTTATCAACTATAAAAAATTTTTTATTTAGGAAACTCACAAAGCATATAACTTGTTTAACATTTTGTTAAATTGCTACTCCATCTCATTTTTTCTTAGGAAATGACATTGTCTAGTGTGTAAAATATGTATCCATTAACATCTGCTCCTGTTTAATGTCTGTGCTGTCATTGACTGCTAATATACCAATTTATGGAAAATAATTTCTTAATTTTTGCTTCTTCGCTTAGTTTAAATTTAACATAGGTCATATTTAACTGTTTGATCTGAGTAAAGCCCACAAACCTTATAAACCCCCTTTTCATTTTTTTTGTATAAGAGGTTATATTTTGCTTTTAAATCTGAATAAATCGTTCACTCACCAGTAATTTACAATTGCCTAATGAGATGTATTTGATATGCATCAAAACACAACTGAAATTGTGTAGTGATTTGGACATGTTTTCAATGTAATATCCTAAAATAAAATATACATATTGTTAAGAGACTCTATTTTTATAAAAGAAACATCTTTGAGTTCTAGGTCATTTAGATAAAAGACTTCAAAGAACTTTTTGATGTAGTCAGATGAACTTACAAGTGGAGGTCTTCCATCCAGGTATTTGCATTCATTGGCTGGTGCCAAAATTAAACAAATTGGCTGGCAAAGTCAGTTGTTGTAAAAATCAGAGCAGTCTGTTTACCACCATTCACTGACCTGAAATGTAAACTATATCACAAAAACCCAACAACTCCCAACTGAAGTTATTTTTCTTTTTTAGCCACTGATCAAATAAAAATAAGTTAAAATAAAACTTTTTTTATTTTTTATAAAACTTAGTTGGTCTTCTGCAATTCCCTTTACTTCCTTTTATCTTCTCTCTTTTGTTGCACACATGACAAATACACACACACACACACACACACATGTTAGCTCTATCTCTGATATTGGGCGCTTTCTAATAAGTACCGCACATATAATATATAAATAATTATGCATATATATATATATATATATATATATATATACACACACACACACTTTATATATATATATATATATATATATATATATATATATATATATATATTTACACATGCTCTATCTCTGATATTGAGCACTTTATCCCATAAATATAGCACACCTTAAGACTATATTTATAGGATAAAGTGCTCTATTTATATATATATATATATATAGGAAAATTTATCAATGCTTTTTATCCTCTGAGGGACTTTATCAAATTATCTATTTTTAATGCATGTTATACATGACTGACCAATGAGAACCAAACCAAGCAAAATTGAAAATACCAAAAATTCTGTCTTTTTGTCTGTTTTCTCTCAAACTCTGATTCAGTTGAAGCTTTAATAAAAGTCAAACATGTTAGATTGATAAATATTTCCTATTTGTTCTTTATCTTATATATATATATATATATATATATATATATATATATATGTTTTTGTTTTTTACTTATTATAAAAATAACAAAAATGAGAAAATTGGCAGTAAATTGTCAAAATCTTCTGACGAGTGAACTGAATGATCACAAGAAGCTTCATCTACAAAATTCTGGATAGGCACAAACATGTTACAATGAAAGAGAAAATTATTTTATGGCAGCAGTATTCTGTTTGTATTGGATCACTACAAACTGATTTGAAGATACTGTTTATAAAATTATGAAACATAATTGCAACCTGATAAAAAAAAAAAAAAAACTCTCCCACAGTCTCAAATTTGGTTCATGTTGTTATAAAGTTTATCTCTCACTTGTTCCCAAGGCAAATCTATCTCCTTGGAAATTATCTCACCATGGTGTGGTAGTGTGTATTACAATAATAGTCTAACTTTAGATATGGAGAGTTGAATGAGATTAATTTTCACCATAAAAGGTTTTGTTGGGAATTAGCTGAAGGTTACTTATGATGCCAGCTGTTTATGGGTTAAAGGTCATAACAATAAATCATTCATCAGTAAAGGATTTAGAATTGAGCAAATAGATCAGATATCACAATATCAATTATCTGCCCTTGACAAAGGGAAATGCATTATCTCCCTCTTGTAATGTAAATGAGATATCTTTCTCTTTCTTTGCCAACCACCATGTTGTACAGATGTGTCATATCATTTTGTTCACCTGCCCACGCTGCATGAATATGTCATATTTTGTCTCTGTGCTGGACTTTCATGTCATGAATACATAACTCATTTTGTTGTAAAATATGGCAATGGTCTGTTGAGATGGAGGAAACACCTATCTAATTGCTCTCCCAAGAACTATGGGATAACATGCAAAGAGAAAGAGATGGGAGGAAACAAAATAACACTAACCATAGCACGTTAACTTTAGGAAAAAAACATCCAAGAGAACATCTTCACAAAACACTTTGTCTCACTAATATCCCACTGCTCACTTAGATTTTATTGGTACAAGACAACTGACCAAGATCCAGATCTGGACAAGTTGCAGAGAGGTCCATATCTAAACATGTGAAGATGTTCTCTTTTCACATCTCACTTATCATCTCTCAGTTGCATCTCTGTCCTTGGATAGTGTGTGCTCAGGGCTTCTCTGTCATAGGACAGAGGGGCAACTAAGGAAAATAATACTGAAGAGGTGCCCAACCCTGGGGAACAGCTGCGCCCTCCTATTGCACCATAGGGAGGGATCGGTGCTCGCCAGTGCAACCGACGGTTGCGAGGGCTGAGGGGAATTTTTGTTCCTGTCCCGGGTGTAACCGCTCGGGTCCCCACCTAAAAATAGACCTTGTGTCACATCTTGTCCTACTGGGGGGACAGAGTAAATACCGTGAAGATGTTCCACTGCTAATGAGGAAAAGTCTGACTCGATTTTCTGTTACACTCCCCCCGATCTTCTGATCACAGCACCAATGTGCAGGGGTGGGATTTTCTTTCTGGTGCCCATTTGCAAGGTACTTTGACCTCATTGTTGTCACTACGTGGGGGAGATACTTCATCCTCAGTGTTGTTGCTTGCGGCAGAGCAGTGGTCCCATGCAGGTTGGCAGTTTTTAACATGACACATCATGCCATCAATCAAGACAGATTGTGGACTAATGATCCCATTGACCTTCCTTTATGGTGAGAACTGCACACAGGGAAAACTCCACTGTACCCCCAGTTCTTTAATCACATTCATCCTGATCAGAAGGTCGAAACAAAGTGGCTTCATTGTGCCACCAGTATGTCAATCTTGACAGGACATCTATCTTGCAACCGGAAAGCAATGACTGATCCCACAACAGACTCTGGTCTTCTCATCTATCATTGTTGCACATATAGGCCCCAATCACAGACAGTGCTGGGCTGGAGAAGATACTGGCACTAACATATCTCTTCCCACATTTTCTCAGACAGTTTTGAGACATATGGCCCATGGTATGGCAAGGATAGCAGCACATGGTATTGTGTTGTTTTCTTGTCTCCTGTCATTTTTTTTGGCTCTGAGAATCTTTTACCATTGCATCAAAAGCACTTTCTGACATGAACATCCGTACTTTGCATTGGTTGGGCTGCTGCTGCCCCCATGACTTCCTCCATCTCCTTGTCTCTCATAATCACCCCGGCTTGGGCAATCAACTGGTCAATAGACAGTGTGTCCATCCTAGACAAGAAAGAGTCTGCTTTACATTGCCTGGCAACCAGTGCACAAATGTGAAAGCCAGCATATGGTCACTCATCCTGCCCATAAGAATGCCAGTTTCTTCAGTTCAGTCACATGTACATCCATAGATTCGCTGCATCACATGTGCCACTCAATGAGATGTTCGTATGCCATAAACGAATCCATAGCAAAGGTTGTAACTAAGGCAGTATTTACCTGGTCAACATTGGATTTTGCTTTGTCATCCAGTTGTTGGTAAAATGTATATGCTCCACCTGTAAGTCACAAAGGGATCACATGCTCCAAAGACTTCACTCCACACAGCCTGCAAATGAGTTCCAGCTTTTTTATTTAATCAACACTAGCAGACCGGATGCCGATCTGACAAAATCAGGAAAGTAAAATTTGAGGTCTGCTATTGTCCGTCAATTGCTGAAATAGTTTGTGTTCGTCTTATTTGATTTTTGCACATCTACACATTGAAACTGAGAAAAATGTGTTATGTAGCTCTCCCAATCTCAGACCCATGCTGACTACTGGCTAGTACCTGCCCAGTATCGTATATGTGTAATGATGGGTTTTCATTGTCAGCAGAGGTGAAAGGAAATGGAATAAATTTCAACAAGGTGATATTTCATTTTTATATAAAATTGACTGAGAGAAGATACACGAGCATGCATATAAATATAAATGAAAAAAAAAAATTAAAATTTAGGATCTGAGTGGATGATATCCACACATACATGCATGTATGTCACTCAGGGTAAAGATATCACCATGCTAGGAACAAGTCCAGTGTTGGTAATATTTCTAAGGTATGATAGAGAGAAAAGACAAGCTGTTTAATAGTCTCCCTTGATGTTGTCTTTGTGAAATTGGCAAAGCCATGTCGTGTAACCCACAAAGGTGAAGACAATTACACTGGAAATAAATATTTACTTACACAAAGGTGTAATAGTTTACTACAAAAGATAATTACAATAAAGGTCTACATGGTGTAATTACACCTACATATAAAACCAAAAAAATATTCCTTGAGAAAAAGTGGATAACAACCTGTTACCTTTATGATGAATATTAGAGTGACTGGGCCCTGAACAGGTAACCTGGGCAAAATGTGTCAAGCGCATGATAGTACAGATGAAAAGTAGGCTCAGAGGCACATGTAGACATGTCAAAAATTAGTTACATTTGGCTTTTCCTTATTTTTCTCTTAGACTGTATGCCAGCTAAATCTATATAGCCCAGTCTACCTTGCTATTAACATACAGATGTATTCCTATTTTTCCAAGACAAGTTGTCCAAAAATAAACATGACAACTTCAGCTGGAATTTGAACCTAACATACAAGTCTCACTTTCTGTGCTAATAGCCACTACACTATATACACTGGTGTAGCCAGGATTTGAACTCACAAACCTTTGGGTCAAGTCATATGGTACCAGTGGATAAAAGTGTTGGTTGAATCTAATGACTTGACCCTAAGAGTAAATTGATGAGAACTTTTTACCAATCTAGTACTATACTTAAATTCATAAAGTCTAGGTACCATAGAGGAAAGTACATCAGAACAAATGCCATGAACATACTTATCAGATTAAGAAACTGTTAGCATAGAACTTATGGTTACATCTAGCCATTTCAACTGTAAAATGATGAGACCTTTCAACCAATCTAGTACTATGCTTAAATTCATAAAGTCTAGGTACTATAGAGGAAAGTTCATCAGAACAAAATGCCATTAACATACTTATCAGATTAAGAAACTGTTAGCATAGAACTTATGTTTACATCTAGCCATTTCAACTGTAAAATGATGAGACCTTTCAACCAATCTAGTACTATGCTTAAATTCATAAAGTCTAGGTACCATAGAGGAAAGTTCATCAGAACAAATGCCATGAACATACTTATCAGATTAAGAAACTGTTAGCATAGAACTTATGGTTACATCTTGCCATTTCAACTGTAAAATGATGAGACCTTACTGCCAATCTAGTTTTATTATTAAATTCATAAAGTCTAGGTACCATAGAGGAAAGTTCATTAGATTAAATGCCATGAACATACTTATCAGATTAAGAAACTGTTAGCATAGAACTTATGTTTACATCTTGCCATTTCAACTGTAAAATGATGAGACCTTTCAACCAATCTAGTACTATGCTTAAATTCATAAAGTCTAGGTACCAAAGAGGAAAGTTCCTCAGAACAAATGCCATGAACATACTTATCAGATTAAGAAACTGTTAGCATAATTTATGGTTACATCTTGCCATTTCAATTGTAAAATAATGAGACCTTACTGCCAATCTAGTTTTATTATTAAATTCATAAAGTCTAACCATAGAGGAAAGTTCATTAGATTAAATGCCATGAACATACTTATCAGATTAAGAAACTGTTAGCATAGACTTCTGGTTCTTGCCATTTCAACTGTAAAATGATGAGACCTAGCTGCCAATCTAGTACTATGCTTAAATTCATAAAGTCTAGGTACCATAGAGGAAAGTTCATTAGATTAAATGCCATGAACATACTTATCAGATTAAGAAACTGTTAGCATAGAACTTATGGTTACATCTTGCCATTTCAACTGTAAAATGATGAGACCTTTCAACCAATCTAGTACTATGCTTAAATTCATAAATAGGTACCATAGAGGAAAGTTCATTAGATTAAATGCCATGAACATACTTATCAGATTAAGAAACTGTTAGCATAGAACTTATGGTTACATCTTGCCATTTCAACTGTAAAATGATGAGACCTAGCTGCCAATCTAGTACTATGCTTAAATTCATAAAGTCTAGGTACTATAGAGGAAAGTTCATCAGAACAAATGCCATTAACATACTTATCAGATTAAGAAACTGTTAGCATAGAACTTATGTTTACATCTTGCCATTTCAACTGTAAAATGATGAGACCTTTCAACCAATCTAGTACTATGCTTAAATTCATAAAGTCTAGGTACCAAAGAGGAAAGTTCCTCAGAACAAATGCCATGAACATACTTATCAGATTAAGAAACTGTTAGCATAGGATTTATGGTTACATCTTGCCATTTCAATTGTAAAATAATGAGACCTTACTGCCAATCTAGTTTTATTATTAAATTCATAAAGTCTAGGTACCAAAGAGGAAAGTTCATTAGATTAAATGCCATGAACATACTTATCAGATTAAGAAATTGTTAGCATAGAACTTATGATTACATCTTGCCATTTCAGTTGTAAAATAATGAGACCTAGCTGCCAATTTAGTACTGCACTTAAATTCATAAAACAATTACCATGAAAGTATTTATAGAATATAAATAAATTCTTTGGATTTAATGAAGAATCTCTAAATATATTGCAGGATCACAAGACCAAAAGTGGCAGCAAATATTCAAAGCCTGGACAAATGGTAGACTTATAAATATGTGAGATATATTCTGGAGCAAAAAATTGTCTAGCACAAAACAACTTTTCTAGCAGGAGACCTAGAAAATTATTCAATATAATCTTTTCACTTCATGTCAGCAGAAAACATTAGTCTGAGAAAGCACAAGTCACTCTCCTGGAGGTTAGCATCAGTCATGCTGATAAAATGCTGAAAAGAGTCCTTCAGATTATTAACAGATAGTAGTTTAGTTTTGGAGGCATTAAAATTAAAAAGTTATTCTTTGCCCCAGTTAAGAACATATGTAGGTGATGTTTGTGATGACGCTACCAATTTGATCTTATCAAACCGATTCAACTTTCTATCAAGACAGCAATAAATTGTTGTGCCATTAGGATAGATACCAAGTTGAGAAATTGAGGTACTTATGTCATTGATATCTATATATATATTTTTTTGTATTTTTGTTGATTTATGTAAATTCTTATTCTTTAATTAAAAATGTGGCCCTATGGTGATGTGGAACTTTGGGGTTAAAATAAACAATTGATTTACCTATGCCAAGAAGGTTAATGCAGGCTGATAATGACAAGGAAACACACGAGTAATTTTAATAAAACAAGATAAGGAATTTATTTACAAATTTACATGCACTATTTCATTTACATGAAATAGTGTCAGTAGCTTGTCTCAGAAAAATAAATCAGAGTTTTTTATGGTTTTATGATTTGTCATGAAGAGGAAATGTTCATACAACAGATTAAATGATCTGACACAAAATAATATTAAAAAATGTTTAAAACAAAGGTAAAAGAGGGATATATAGTTTGCATACATTCAAAAGTAGATGAGAAATAGTTTGAAATACAGTGGAACCTTGGTTCACTAATCTGTTCCTGAAGCCCGTTCGTAAACTGAAACTATTTTTCCAATAGGTTTCAATGTAAAATGGATTAATCCATTCCTAGCCCCAAGATAATTGCTTATTTAAACTTTAACAACAGTACTTTGTGAACAAGTTTATACACAAAACTAATGAAAATCATTAAATCTAAGAAGAAAATAAATAAACCCAATACTAAATAGTTGAAATATAGACAAACACTTTAATTTTATCGTACATGTAAGTAGGAGAGTTGATGGTGTAAGTGGAAGGGAAATGAAAGAGATGTTATTGTTTGGAAAGGGGAATGAAAGATATGATCATCTCTTTATTTATAAGAATAATATAGATTGTTGATTTTGCCATATGAAACTGAGTAGGAAGAGACAATATCATCAACAATTATTTTTCTCTTAACTTTTCTTTTTCCTTTACCAATATCACTGCTAGCTTTCTTTGGTGCCATGACTGAGGACTAAGGAAGAGAAAAAAATAAAAAAAAGCACAGTACAATAAAATTGGAAAAGAAAAGCACAACACACAAATGGATACAATATGGTGGTCGACTAAGAAATGTTTCCGTTCGAGTTAACTCAATTCTGCTTGGTTCTGCAATATTGTTTAAGGACCAAAATTTTGTTTGAGAACTGAGGCATTTTCATTTCAAATATTCTATTTGAAAACTGATTTGTTCAATATGTGAGATGTTCAAGAACCGAGGTTGCTCTGTACTTAGCTTTCTTGGATTGTTGGAATAAAGTTCTTTGAAGTACTAAGTGCTTGGTTAAGGTTGATTAATATAACAGGCAAGTAATTTGACACTGGTGAAAATCTGAATGTTGGACACGTGAACAGAAATTACTTTTCAGATGTCTTCAGACACTCTTCTCTTATGAAATGAGAAAAAAAATTAAATTAATATCAAAAAAGATTTCCCATAGGCTCACAATTTTCTTTCCTTTCTTTTTTCTAGTTTAATTTCTGTGAAGGCAAGGTTTTCATTGGTCCAAAAAAAATTTCACATAGGCTCGCAAATTTATTTCCTTCTTTTTCCTCAGCTTGCCTGAATTTGAAGGGGGAGGTGGGTAAAGGGAGTTATTATTATTTCATACTCACCACAACACTACATTAAAAAATGTGTACGTTTGTTCTTTAATGACAAATCTTTTTGTAAAAGTAAATGCAAAAAAGAAATCTATTTTGACAAACAAATGCTTCTTTAAAATGTTTTCTTAGGAAGAAAGCATGGAAATGTATATATGGTTGTTGTAAAATTAAACAAAAAGTCTGTTTTTGTTCACAGATATCAATGATGTAAGCACAGTTTCAAATTTGACATTTGCAAACAAACTGGGTAGTTCATTGGAGAAAGCCAGAGATGGATTTTACACTATCAATATTATAAACAGGATACCCCGCCTTCTAAAATGATAACAAATCAATATTTTTAAATTCAGATAAATGTCAGGGTTTAAAGAGGATCTGTAAAATGCTAATATATAAAAACTATTTCTTTATTTTTTAAAACTTGACCTTCTCCTCCTTCATTAAGTTATGTCTCTTCAGGACATTGGCGATCATGGCTCTCCACAATTTCCTGACCTTTGTATCTCTTATAATTTTAACTTTTTTATCTCTCCTAAATCCTGTTCTACCATCCGTTTTGTACAAGCTCACTAGATAGGTTATGCATTGTTTTTCTCTCTCTCTCACCTTCAATATATCCCGGCATCCTGGGTATGACGATAAGCTATGTCCAACAGCAAGGCATCTGATAATACGTTTTTGAAAAAATAATGTTGCTAGCTATACGTTTCTGAAAAAATAATGTTGCCAACTGTACATTTTTGAAAAAATAATGTTGCCAGCTATGCATTTTTGAGGAAAAAAATATTAACAGAAATAGATTTTTTACAAAACAAAAATATTACCAGTAAAAAAAAAAGTTGTTGGCATTAAATGACCCATTGAGGTTAATAAACAAAAGAAAACAAACCAATATATCCCGTGAGTATCAAATTTTCCAAGCCCTCTTTCCTCATTATGTGCCCTAGAAATTTTAACTCTCTCTTTCTGATGTTAGTATAAGTGTCATTTTACTTTGCATTTTCTCTAAAACTTTGTTGCTCACTTATTCAGTCCATGGTATTCTCATCATCCTTCTGTAGAATCCCATTTCTGTTGCCTCAAATCTCCTCTTCATCTGTAAGGAGATTGTTCAGTATTCAATGTCACATTTTCTGTCCTCTGTTAAAATACCTACCAGATATTTAAGTTGTTGTACTTGTTTGATTTTGGTATCTCCAGTTTGAAATTTCAGTGTTGCATTGTTGCTTTTATTGGCAACCATGCATTCTATTTCTTGGAATTGTTTTTGTAGCAAAAAAGCTTTAAACTTTTTGTTTCTTTCCTTGCACACAATATGTTCAAATAATTGCTGACACTCTAATTCCACAATGAATTAAACAAATCACAAGTCCAAACTCGAAGATTCAGGAGTAGATAGAAATGTTGAAACTATGAATCACTGGTCCAATGTCACAAATCCCGATACACATAAATGGTCAGAAATCCAATGCATAAGCCAATGGACAAGGTACAAAATGACTTCCCCCAAATCAAGAATACTAACTGCTTTTATCAACAGTACAATTTTTTCATTGGTCAACAGGTGGAAGAGGACACACAATATTAGCATATTCAAAATGCATTTATGGCAACACCTGTGACTGACTTGTTTCTATTTTGGTTATTTTGTCCTCGACATATACAAAACACACATGCCCTTTTTCTCACTAAGTGACTTTCTCTTTCACCACACAATGTTTAGTCATTTCTACTCATTTTCCTTCCCGTCCTGGGTAAAGACAATAAGCTACGCCCAACAGCAAGTCCTCTGATTAGACTTCGAGGAGTGTGGAACCACTTCTTAATTGCTGGTGTTGCCAGGTCCACTCTGACCTGGGGGGGGGGTAACGTTAGGACCCCAGCTATGGTCAAATAGTTGACCCCCAAACTGGGGTCAAAACACTATGAAAGTGTAAAAATAGGTTTTAATACCAGCAATACATTTTTATAAAAGGTTATTACCAGCAACAATTTTTTGAAGAATGAAAATTATTGCCAGCAATACATTTTTTGGGAAAAAATATTAGCAATACATTTTTGAAAAATAAAAAAAAAAAAGATCTGCAATAAAAAATCTTGTCAGCATTAAATAACCCATTTAGTTGTTGAAATGACATAAAACAAACCAAACCAAAACAAAAAAAAAATCACTTTCCTTCACTACTTCCTGTAGAAATTCTTGTAGAACTTTTTCTATATCTGCTACAACACTGTGTCATCTGCATATTTTATGTCATTAAGTAACATTAGGAGTATTTAGTTGAAAGAAACACCATTCTAAAAGATGTTTCTTTGGTTACCAGGTTCCCAGACTTCATGAGTTCAAGCGCCCTACAAGGCTGGCATCCCGCTCTCACCCTTTCACTGTCAAAACTCTTAAATGTATCTGTCTCTTCTACTTCAATAGCTTCATGTCTCGCACCTCTTGCCTGTGGAACTCCCTTCCCTATTAAAGTTTCCCTGAGAGCTATAATCTCCAGCTATTCAAATGTAATGTCAATCGACATCTCCAGTTGCCTTGATCTATCCAATACCCTTCTCCTCATCCTTTCTTCTATCACTCCTATCTGATCTTGCTCCAAATTTTCTGTAACCCCTTGCGTCCTAGTGGCTTCTTGCCTTGCTTGGGGTGAAATGCTTAAAAAAAAAAAAAAAAAAAAAAGAGTGTTGTCACTTAACTCAGAAAATTTCACACTTTTTCCATATTCACCAAATATGGCACCTGTCATTGATACAAAACATATATTGACACATATTTCAAATCTCATCAAGTGTACAAGAAGGATATGAGAACTCCAGTATATTTAATCTTTTTCTAGACTACGTCCTGCACATTTACAAGCATAGATGGGCCCTGATCATTTAAGCATTCCATACCATATCCTAAATTAATTTATCAATAGAAGACAATGATTCTACTTCCCATCTTGAGGACAATGTGCTGATGAAGATGTGACAGTGGGGTGGGGTGCTATACCGATGACATACATTTTCATATTGGGATAAGAGTGATCTTGAAAAGATAATCAATATCCTCTACCAAGTGTTCTAAGAAATAGGACTCAAAATAAACCTTTCAAAAGCAGAAACTATGATCTGTAGTCAAAGCAGTAATGGCACATACCCTTAATCTATCACAACAATTCAGGATGTGGATTTAGTAAATACTTTAAATACATATACCAATGACATAGCTGGGATAAGAGTGATTTTGAAAAGATAACATCCTCTACCAAGTGTTCAAAGAAATAGGACCCAAAATAAGCCTTTCCACATTGAAAATTGTGATCTATTTCTGCAAATGGAATGAAAGCAGTAATGGCATCGACCTTGAATCCATCATAAAAAAATCAGGATGTGAAAACAGTAAATACTAATCACTTCAAATACCACGACATATGGATCACTTACAGCAAATTTAGTGTAGGAGAAAAGGAAATTAAACATAAAACCGACTGTGCTAGAGATAGATACAAAGGATTACTGGGTGTGGAAGAATAAGGAAACAGAAATTTTAATAATGAGCAGGAAAGGGAATGAGTAACCAGGAGGACAGCTGATAGCATTTGACATTGCATTTGGTAGGTGTTTCCCTTTAGGTCTTCCTTTTTTTTGTCTTAGTTTGGGATTTTAAGACTTTTGGATTTTTGTGATAAAAAAAAAAAAACCTGATATAGTGGGGGAGAGAACAAATATGCTTACACATACAATTTTTTAATTTATTGTATTACCAATTAATGAATAAACATACTTTTCATGTAATTAACTGTACACAAATGCATAATAACTAAATATGCATAGAAAACCAAAAAAATTTTGATTTAATAAAAACAAATCCCATTTATCCATTTTAATTGGTGAAGAAATTTTACAATATAAAAAAAGATTCATAGTCTTTATTTAATAATTTGTAGAATGGGCATTGATCAACTCTACAGCAGCCAACATAGTGTTTTTATACACTGTGAAATAACTATGAAAATCGTTTTGTACACTCCTGAAGATGATCTTGGAAGAAGATCGAAAGTACTTGGGAAATGGGGAATAAAAACGATTTTCATAGTTATAGCACATTTCTCACATCATTTAATTGCAATACATGGAAGTTTATCTGTGAGTATGAATGGATTTTATTAAAAATAAACAGACATGATGTCTGTAATTTATTTAACCAGGCATGCCTAAAAAAGAATTTGCTGCCTAAATACACAAATATATATATATATATATATATGGAGAGAGAGAGAGAGAGATAAAAAATGATGGATAAATTATCTGGAAGATTCAATATACCAAATTCCAAAGTACAAATCTTTGCATATTTCTATGAATCTCAGCTGAAATAATGTAGGCTTATACCGTTTTTTTTTTAAAAAATACTTTATTGCTTAATTAATGATTTTTATCATCTCAGAATTTCAGATTCAGGTTCTTTTCTAAAGAAAATCAACTTCTCACTAACCAATTCACAGTTCTTGTATATTGTCAAAACCGATTAAATGCAGACAGGAGCAAATATCAGATAGTTTGATGATTACTTAAAGTCACCATGTAGTGCTGAGTTCTGTGTCCGCACAGGTTATATCTATAAATTCTCTATCTCCGCCCTCCCAATCTTAAGAACTCTTCCCTCATAAATATAGCAATTTTAATCCAATATATGTTTATAAATTCTTACTTTTATTGTTTTATACAGGTTAATACCCAAGATTTTTATCATTCAAGTACATTCCTATACATATGTACATAAAAATGTTTACTCATCTGCTAAGCAATATAAATTTAAGAGTTATTTCAGTGTATTTTAATAATGTGAAGAATAAAAAAAAAACTTTCCTTTTTTTTTTTTTTAGATGGGGAAATAACTCTGTAAACAAACTATAAAGTCAGAAGAAAATAATTACCGGACGTAACAAAGTTCAAAGTGTCTGGGACAGTGATGGTCGTGAATTGGAATGTTTTTTTTCTTCTTTTAAATCTTTTTTTTAATATATATATATATAATATATATATGCTGTGATTGTCTCTGTGGGTGAGGAAGTGGTCTAAAGCATGCTAGATTAAATGGTGGCTTCTTATACAAATGAGAAAACAGGTTCAAACTCTAGTGGAGAAGATTTTCTTTACTAAATTTTCTCAAGTATGCATGCCAGTAGCTATTATACACATTGTAAAAAACAAAAAAAAACATTGTGGTGTCTATTTCAAACAAGGGTATCCACTAAAAAATATTGAAGTAATAAAAATATTCAATTAAAAATATATACATTAAAATAATATATATATATATTAGTGAGGGGGAGATTGCCAATATTTTTACGTATTCCAATACAATTCCCAATACTGTTCTAAATTTCTAATTCCAATACAATTTATGATTCCGATACCTACAATGGTTAAAATTCATTTTCACACCCTAAAGTTACCTTGGGTAATTTAATGAACAAAGAACATTTCGGATCTGTCTCTATTTCTGAGATGAGATATTATGTACACTATTTACATAAAGGGTTCAGTTCAACATTCCAACCACCTGAAGAAGGCCGGAGTGTACAATGGCCAAAATGTTATGATAAATATGGCAACAAAGATGAGGACAATAGTCCAAATGTAAATAGTGTAAAAAACATTTATTAATGCAACATTAAGTAGAAAACTGAATATAAAAGCTTATGAAATAAAGTTAGGCATGCTTTTTATTTAAAGAAAATTAGGGTAAGATTTTAAACAAGAAAGAGAACAATTTCTTTATATAAATCAGTTAAATTAGCTACAGTTGACATCTTGCTTTACTTTGGTTATCATCAGAAATCTTGAAAAACTTCCTAACTACACTTTTCTGCTTGGCATTGATCACACTTGCCATAATTGGGGTCTGAATATAATAAATATCAGTTAAAATTTAAATTTTTCGCTGTTAGATAAAAAGTGTTTCTAATGTGTATAATGGTTTGATATTAATTATAAAATAAAAAAAGTCTCTTTTCTTTTTTTTTTGTCCACCTTATATATTTTAAATTTTAACAAGCAAAGCCGTCCCCTAAATATTATGCAATCTCTTCAAAATTTTGTGTGCTATTTTTCAATGAATGGTACAAATTTAGAAGTGAAAATTCAATTTCAGCATGCACTTAAAAATAAGAGACACCCTAATATATATATATATATATATATATATATATATATATATAATTTTGTAACAGTAAATTTGGAGATGTGGTTCTACAGAAGGATGCTAAGGATATCATGGACTGAGTGTGTAAGAAATGATGAGGTCTTTGACAGGATGCAGGCTTATACTTAACATCAAGAAGAGGCAGTTGAAGTTTCTGGGACAAATAATGAGGAATGAGGGCCTGGAAAATCTTATACTTATGGGTGGAATAGAGGGAAAGAGAGACAAGGAAAAACAACACATGACATACCTGGCGGGCTATAGCATGTTGTTGACAGAACATGGTCTGGGGGAGGGAGCAAAGGGAAGGAACTTGTTGAGAACTGCAAGGGATAGAGGTGAGTTGGAGAGCCATGATCGCCTACCTCCGGAAAAGACATGACACATAAAAAGAAAAGAATACTGTAAGTAGAAAGATGTCCTATGTATTGTGGTTTAACTTGTGTGTATAAAATACAAGGAATACCTGATCCTGCAGGTCAGTGAATATTTTAAATTTGATTACAGACGTTAAATAAGAATAAAATATGTATTATCACAGCAACTTAATAAATATAAAAGGTCTTCAATCTTATCTAAAAAGTTTGAATCACTAATAACTTTTACTGTATAAAATAAATTTCTCACAACTAAAAATTTTAATAATTTCTGAAAAGAATCAGAAAGTGTTTTATTTTTGTTAAAAGAAAAAAAACGTAAAAGTGCAACAACACAGTAAAAACATATCCCTTAACTTTTTTTTTTGAAGCAGCTTTAAGAAAATTTACAATAAGTTTTAAAAAATACTAAAAAGTTGAAAGCTAAATAATTCTGATGTCCAACTTGATCATTTTATAAGGTATGAGATTTAACTGTTATAAAGCATTAAAATAAAAATAAGATTAAAGACGATTAAAATCATCATAAGGATGAGAATAACTGTAAATTCGTATTTTTTGCATATGATCGGGTTTTTTTTCAGGTATTTATTAGAATATTAGATGAAATTTTACTAGTTTTATTTTAAAAATATTAAAACAAATCATGTTAAAAGTGGAAAAAACTATAGCATAATCACACCAGATAAAAATGGGATAAAAATACACCTTTTTAAAATTTTTTTTATATACACTTCTACTTATAAAACTTGCATCTTGTTTGTCTTAAAGGAGGAATAAATGAGAAAAAAAATTCAAAATATTTTAAATGCCATAATAATTTAATGCAGGAAATTTCAATTATGCCAAAGAAAAAAGGTTTACATACGAAATGAAGGAAAGCAATACTTTGCCTTTCTTAGACATCATGATACATCAAGTTGACAGTGGCCTAAAACTTAGTGTCCACTAAAAATCAACTAATAAAATGAACTGATAGACTTCAGTTCCCATCATGGCAACAAAATAAAATCCAGTATGATCATTAGATACTACTTAAGAGTGCTCGGAGTTTGCAGCCCTCAATATTTACATGAAAAGGAGAAATATATTGAAAATACTTTGAAGACCTTTCAATACCTTTATTTTATATTCAATGTAATACAAAAGGCTCATAAAAAGACCTATATATATATATATATAGTCATCCACAGACAGACTGTTTCACTGTATCACAGCTCATCAGTGTGGCTAGATATCTGATCACTTCAGGCTGGAACCGAAACCCGACCGATTTGATAGAGGCTCTAACCCCTAAGCCATCGACACCCGGCAGAGAGAAAGGCAAATTTTTGTGTATTTATTTTTTCATAAACACACCAGTCACTCAGAGAACTCAATTGCTAAGAGAGTCATGCATTATCAGAAGACTGTAACTGTTTTCAAATTCATTCCTTACTCCCCGCAGTGCTTGACAGATTAAATTATTTTATTGAGAGCTAAGATATATAAATTATGTGTAGTGTAAGGATGAAATAAAAAAAAAACATTTACAAGATAAAATTTCGCTAATAATTGCATGTTACCCCATGAATTTATTGATTCATATTTGTCTATGCATACATTGAAAGTTTTGGGGTTAAACTTGGACCTTCATTCCCGCAAAAAGACTTTAGTGTCAAAAGGACAGTTTTTCCATGCATACTGTTATTTAACTACCTTCACTCCTCAGCAATGTTTATTCTTTTAAAAAGTGATGATTAGAATTGTAATAAAACCTAAACATATAAAACTTCATCATATGTTTAGGTTTTATTAAGATTCTAATTATCGCTTATGAAAACAACAAACATTGTCAAAAATGGAAGGTAGTTAAAATAATAGCAGTTTCAATGGAAAAACTGTCTTTTTGACACTTCTTTTTGTGTGAGCTTGAAGGTGCAAGTTTCCCATTTTGCAAATATTTAAAATATATATTTTCTTCTTGAAAATGACCAAAGATGATTAAAAATGTTGAAAGATGCATGAACAATATTTACCCAGCAATTTGTAGCATGAAAAAAAAATCATGAAATAATTATCTGCTGTAGAAGTGAAAGGCAGTATGAACTGCCGGCTACCTTCGATGAGGCTGTCCATCCCTGTCCCCATCCATCAAAAAGACAATGCTTGGTGTTCTGCCTATGCAGGAGAGGATAGACAGCGTTAACCTGAGAACATCCACTTGTAAAAAATATGGTTGTGGCAGTAGGCTGGGCGATGTTTAGAATTTGTTTATGCAAATGATTTATGTCATGCATAGCAAGATTACTAATGTTTCTGGGCTCAGTATAAACAGACAGATTTTCTGTTTCATCATTCCATGAGTTGCCAGCATTACTAGCGTATGGAATATCGTGATCCTGATTTGCAATTTGCTTGTCTTCGCTTTCTGTGTTCCGGTTATGATGTTCAACCTTCATTTGTTCCATTCCTGTGTGGAATTCTTCATCACCTCTGCTGTGGATGTGTCTGCTTTTGGTTTTGTTTTGTTGGTCTCTGGTGCTGCTGTTCATCCTGTCCTTCCTCATTTATGCTCTGGCAGGAGAAAAACAAACCTTCATTATCAAAATAAACTTAGTTTTCGATAAAACCTGTTTAAATATATGTACTCACATGTCATGTGACTTTCGAAATTCTAATTTTGAAGCTGATTTTAAAGGGGTTACATCATCCCTGTGATATAAAATTTGTATGTGTACTGCTGGCCTTGGCTGTGCCATTGACCAAACTATATATATCCCTTTACTGTAGTCAAATTTGCTTCAAAACTAGGTCTTCAAGGTTCGCATGCGATATGCAAGTATGTGCAGTAACTAAAAAAATCCTTATAGATAATCAAAGAAAGTGATGGTAAAAAGTGGGGGATCAGTTTTGTATTGTTCTTTAGTACTAAACACATCCCCCTTTTCTTGGCCATACTAGATTCATAGAGGAAATTCCAAAACATCCTTAAAGTAATCTAAATGAAAGGATAATAGAAAGTGAGGGATCTGTTTTGTATTGCTCTTTAGTATTAAACTCATCCCCCATTTTTTAGCCACTGTATATGATATCCATTTCTATAATCTAAACAGGATTTAAGTAACTTCCCAAAAAAATATTCTTATAGGTTGGTTTGTTATATATACCGTATATACTTGTGTATCATACGAATTTTGAAGACCTAATTTTGAAGCTAATTTTAAGGGGGTTGCATCATACATGAGATATAAAATTAGCATATGTACTGCTGGCCCTGGCTACATCAAACTATATATCCCTTTACTGTAGTCAAATTAGCTTCAAAATTAGGTCTTCAAACATCACATGATACGTAAGTATATATATCTGAAAGGGAATTTGTGAAAACCAGCTGGATGTGAACAAAAGGGGCAGCCCAAATAAAAGATGTTTTTTATTTGGTAAAAAAAAAAAACACCTACAAAAAAAAACAGTTCAAACAAATGTTTGAGGTAACATTTAATTTAGAAGGTCACACAACAAAGACAGTTGACACGAGCTGAGTTTAAAAAATAGACGATCAATTTATTGTTAACACACAGAAATGAAAGAATTGCACAAATTAAGTGCTTTATATGCCAAATGATGACCAATAACATGTATGTACAAATAATCAATACAAATTAAATATGCTTCTTTTACAATAAAAATGACAATGCTACATAAGGTTCTCAGAAAAGGTAAACATACATATATATATATATATATATGACATTTTTGGAACATTAGAATTCAAATTAATCCAAATATATGTGTATCGTATAAGTGACATCATTATTTACACAATTTGCATTTGGACATTTGTCCTTATCTTTGTTGTTAATCCACTAGACTGTCTGGTACAATAGCCTGGTCAATTAAAATGTTGTATCGTGAATTTGATGACATCATAATTGTGCATTCTTAAAGGCTTATTTATTTTGTAAAAAAAAAAAAAAAACTATGAAAAAAATAGTTCAAACAAATGTTTGAGGTAACATCTAATTTAGAAGGGCACACAGCAAAGACAGACAACACGAGCCAAGTTTAAAAAACAGATGATAAATTTATTGCTAACACACAAAGAGGAAAGAATTACTTAAATTAAGTGCTTTGTGGGTCAAATGATGACCAATAACATTTGACCAGGATGACCTGGGTTCATGCAGCACCCTTGAGTTCAATCCAAAGGCCCCTATTTATTTGTTCAGGTAGGCTCCGAATTCACTTCTTGGAATTTGGAGGGAAACCCTCTGATTGGTTCTGGAGGAAAAACAAATGCAGCCAATTCACCGCAAATCAAAATGTACCAAAAATATTTTTGAAACTTAAGTGAGAGCCAAACACAGCATCTGTTTTCTCTCAGAAAAGCAGATGATACACATTCAAGCAGCTTAAATTTCTTATACCAAATGCAAATTACAAATTGGTGATACTAAAATCAAACAAGTACAAAAATTTAAATATCTGAGAAGTGTTCTAGCAGATGACGGAATGTGCAAAACTGACATCTGAAGAAATATTGGGATGACCAAAGATGCACATGCAAAACTAAGCAGAGTATTAAGAGAGAGAAAAGTTTCATTAGAAACAAAAAAAAGAGTACTGAACTGTTAGATGATATCTCTCCTTCTGTATGGCAGTGAATGCTCGACAATGTTCTCAAAGATGAAGAAGAGACTTGAAGCAACAGTAATGTGTTTCTCCAGAAGGATGCTGTGGATACCATGGACTGAACATGTGGGCAATGATGAGGTTTTAGAGAAAATGGAAACAAAAAGACATACTTAACATCAGAAGGAGGCAGTTGAAATTTATGGGGCCCATAACGAGGAAGGAGGGCTTGACTCACAGGAATAAGGGACAGAGGAAAGCAACATGTAACATATTTGATGGGCTTGAGTACATGGATGATAGAACAGGGTTTGGTAGAAATAAAAAGACAAAACTCATTAAGCGACAGAAAGATGTAGAGGTCCATGATCACCTACATCCTGAAGGGACACAATATATAAAAGAAGAATTGGTTTTCATGAATTCCTTCTTAGATATTTTCTATTAATCATTTTATCATATGTATATATTCAGTGTTTATCTAACGTAGACCTGTTTAACAGGTGTAATATTGGAGGAATCAAGACTTTTCTCATACAGTCTCAGTTACAGTGGACTGGTCATGTCTTGAGAATTTCTGATGATAGGATACCCAAGATCCTAATGTACAGCAAGTTAGACCAGGGCTACAGGAATGTAGGATGCCCATGGCTAAGATACAAAAACAAGCTGAAGAGCAACTTGCCAGCTGTCAATATACCACATTGAGCGCTTAGCCTTGGAGTGAGTAGAATGGAGATCAACGTGTTTTAGTGGACTCAGCAGTTTTCAATCTGCTTGTCTGAATCATCTTCAAGAAGCGAAAGCAAGATCTAAAAGGTCAGCCAATCTAACAGTGATTTCATCTCACAATCCTCTCTCTTGCTCCATATGTGGCCTCCTTTGTAAATCACTAGCGGGTTTTAAGTGCCACTTAAGATTATCGCACAAAATTTCATAACGGAATCAATTAAGCTGTCACATTGTCATATGTTGAAACCAACAGGAGAGTTCATTATTATTATTATATTCAGTGTAGTAATGACAGATTGGTCTGTGTGTTCACCTGCCAAGTAACATGTCCTCTCTTGTGTCTTACAAGACAGTTCATATATGCATTTCACCTCAAAACTGAGCAAAATGGTTTAAACTGAAGAGAAAAAAAAAAGGATTAAATCACAGATCTTTCTTTTTTAAACTATTTGCATTTTTTGGACTGGTATCCTCATCTTTATTGACATATTCACAACATTTCAGGTGTTGGATGCTCTGGCCTTCTTTAGGCGATATTTCTTGAAATTTCAAACTGAACCCTTTATTTAGTCCACTGCAGTAGATTGTTCTAATTAGACATCTCATGCCTTTGGATATCTCAGTTTCTGTTAATTCCCCTTGATAATTCAACTCTCCAAATTTTTGTTTCCTCTGCTGTGGCCAAGTATTGAACTCACAACACTTTGGGTGTGTGTTGTGTGTATATACAGTAGGGAGAAACATATTCATACACATACAAATTTTTAATTTACTGTCTTTCCAACTAATGAATGAACCTACTTCTCATATAATTAACCTTACACAGATGCATAATACCTAAATATTCATAGAAAAGAGAAAAAATTTGATTTAATAGAAATAAATCCCATTCAGCCATTTTAATGTATGAAAAAGCATTCGTACAATACAAAAAGGAATACATAATCTTCATTTAATACTTTGTAGAATATCCATTATTCACTTTCACAGCAACCAACCAAGTTCTTGTAGTTCTTAATTAATGATTTGCAAATTTTAGTTGGTATTTTGTTCCATTCTTCTTTGCATACAGTCATCAGATTTGACATGTTTGTTGGAGCTCTTGATTGGATTTGAATTTTCAAATAACGCCACAGATTCTCAACTGGGTTTAAATCTGGGGACTGACTTAGACATTTCAGGATATTTACATTATTTTCAGCAAGCCATTACTTTGTAGAATTTGCAGTGTGCTCAGGATCATTATCTTCTGAGAAGAGCCAATCAGGAGGAAGTTCAAAATTTTCAACCAAAATCAGTAAATTTCCTTCCAAAACATTTTGATATGCTGTGGCATTCATTCTGCTATCTATTACTGATATGTTGCCAGTACCTTTTGTAGAGAAACATCCCTAAGCCACCACCAGATTTCACTGTTGGAACTGTTTTTGTTTTTTTTTTTTTGTTTTGTTTTGAAGGCATCGCCATCTTTCCTCCATACATGATTTCTAGAATTACATCCAAACAACTCAGTTTTGGTTTCCTCTGTCCATAAAACTCTTTCCCAATATAATTTTTCCTTATCCTTATGTTCACAAACAAATTTCAATCTGGCACCTGTTTTCTTTTCAATAGCAGTGGAGTTTTCCAAGGGGAGCATGACTTTAGATTGTTCTTATGAATTTCATTGCTCATTGTCAGTTTAGTGACACAGATTCCTGATGAAAGCAAATCATCCTGCAACTCTTGACAAGTAACCATTGGATTTTGTTTAATTAGATGCATTAATTTCCTCGAAGATCTTGAAGAAATCTTCCATGGAGTATCTGTTCTTCTTTGGTTTTCAACAGTTTTTTGAGTTTTCTATACCTTGCAATGAATGAACTAATGGTAGTAAATGGAATATTCAGTTTATCTGAGATTTTCCTGCAACTTACCTTCTTTTCAGAGCTTAACCGTCTGTTCTTTTTGCAAATTTGTCAATTCTTTAACTCTTGCCATGATGATAACCTTCTTGCACGAATATTAATTACAGAATGTTCTGTTTGTGTTTTTTAGGCCAAAAATAACTACTGATAATATTATTGGAACATTCTAGAATATTCCTCTTGAATAATCTAGAGTATTAAAGCAATTTCAAAGTTTTAAAATATGAAATTTGTATTGTATGAATACTTTTTCCACCCATTAAAATGGATAAATGGTATTTATTTCTATTAAGTCAAATTTGATTTCGTTTTTTTCTATGCATATTTAGTTATTATGCATTTGTGTACAGTTAATTATATGAAAAGTATGTTTATTCATTAGTTGTAAAGACAATAAATTCAAAATTTGTAAGTGTACGAATATTTGTTAGTCCGTATATATATATACGTGTGTATAAAACAAAGGGAAAATTTATCTTCTGAAGACATTTTGTCCTCTGATGAATTTTAAGTCAAATGTAAGGATTTTATTTTGCAACAAGTATTTATAAAAAAAAAAAAAAAAAAAAAAGTAAAATTGTTGTTAGTTTTTCAAAGTTTTTAAATTTAAGAGATGATCATAAATATTAACATCTGGTTACAACCATATCCAAAACTATTATAGATATAATCCAAACCAAAAATATTATTAATAATAATAATTCTAATGCAGGTATATATAAAATGAATAGTCACAACTGCTCTTCCCAATACAGTGTGGAAACTTTCAGAAATTTAAAAAGAATTATCTATGAACATAAAAAGGATCTTATACACAACAATTTATCAAATGCATTAGTTATAGATAGAAATAAATTCCACCACAACTTTGATCTAAAGAACGCCACACTTATTAAAAGAGAAAGTAACTTACTTAGAAGGAAAATTCTCGAGAGTGATGCTATTGAATCTTATCAAAATATAAATCTGCACTCTTGATTTTTTTTTTCGAATATCTCTCTTCCTGGAAAGAATTTCTATCATTCCAACATAACATACATAACTATAAAAATGTTCAAAATTAAAAGAAAATGTTTAAACTCATAACCACCTGTTATTTAAAAAATATATAATTCATAAATTTATCCATACTAAAATAATTTAAATATTAATTGCATAAAAAATACCATTTACTCACTTTTGTTTATTAGACATTAAATTATGTCACTTAGCATCTTCCATAATTTATTTAGACATTTCAGTTAACCTGATGAATATTTAGAAGCATCTCTTACATTTAAAGATTTTGGAAAACTAACAATTTTACTTTTGTTTATAAATAATTGTTGCAAAATAAAATCCTTACATTTGACTTAATAAAATCCATCAGAGGACGAAATGCATCAGCTAAGATAAGTTTTCCTTTTGTCTTTATTCATATTGTCCTTTTACAGATATATTTTTACTTATATCTGAAATTTTATAGACACACACACACACACACACACAAGAAACTCCTCCCATCATTCCTCTTCTCTAATTAGAATTAAACAATCCATTAAATACAACAGAAAATGGATTTATTCAAAATCTTAAAGAAATAAAAGAAAAAAAGAAGCTTTAAAGGGGAGATAATTTCAGTGCAAAATGGAACACGTCCTGTGGAAGCATTATAGCAAATGAACTCAAATGAACGTCAGCAATCATTAGAGGAAGAAAAAAAATTATATAAGATGAATATATTAAAAATTTTAATAAAAATGTCATTAATTACTTAATTAAAATCTTGAATTCTCCTCTTGAATTTATAAGATGATATTTTATGTAAGATTCCAATAATGAAAGCTGATCTCGACCGCCTTTCTCTCATTTTCATCAATAAGTGCTATTCTCTTATCACTTCTAATTATTCCAATTTTAACTCTGTAAAATTAATTTTAAAACATTAAACTATGGATTTAGATTTAAATAACAAAACTCCTCCAGTTATGATTTATGTGTAAGGAATGAAGAAGATTCCAGATTAACAGTTTTGAATAATTCTTGATTATTTCATTAACTGCTCTGACTAATATCCTTATCTTTACTGTTTCTCTCATTATTTTAATTATATAAAAATATGCATGTAATGTAATGATTATTGGCACAGAATGTGAAATCAGTATGCTAAGTTCAAATTCTGGACTGGGTGACAGCGTTTGAAAAGGGAGAAACACAACCTATACTATTGTTATAGCATACCTACGGACAATAATAATTGACATAAATACAGTAATAAATATTGTATGTTGATCTGCAATGGGGGGATTCAGTGCTGGTTAAACTCTGTTTTATACAGGGTCTACAGGGAATTTTTGGCAGGTTCAGATACCCCACATTAAATTTGGCCTTGTGCCACATCTGAGCACGTGGGCAGTTGGTAGATATCCTGCAGTTGGAGATTCATTGGGGAATTCATTTGGCTACTTCTTCTACACGCCGCTGGTGAATCTGATAGGTGTTGTTCTTGTCCTAAGTATTATCGTTCATTACCAACCTTCGTTTGATTATTCTGTCTATTATTCTTCCCTAGGTTACAACAACTATTTAAATATATTTAATATACAAATAGAAAATAAGAGAAACCAAGAAAGAAATGGTTGCAGACAATGTGCTTCTGTGGACTTAGCTTAGCTGAGAGGTGTCCATTTATCTTCTCAACAGTTGTTATTAAAAGAGAAGTTTCTTTCAGCCCTTGGCTATCTTTTTTAAGTCATAGTAACTTCTCTTGAGGTTGCTGACCTGATTCCTCTGTAACCCAATACTACTGACCAGGCTTGTGGTAAGGTAACACTTGCTTCATGCCGTCTGATTAACATGATAGAAGTAAAACGAGGATGTGTTTTTGAATTTGGTGCTAATACACTGTGTGGCAGAAATAACTCCCACATTATGTCTTACCATTATGTGGAAGGTATTTCTACCACACCCTGTATAATTTTTCTCTCCAGAATCTCTCTTACATATCTATAAGTCTACCATTCATCCATGTGTTGGGATTGTAGAATTGGTCTGCTCCTATAGATAGAGATTGGTCACATGATGTTAGGCAGTCTCTCATTGGTTGATAAAACCATGTGGGTTCAGAAAAAGCTGATCACCACGAGAGAAGGGACCGAATCTGCTCTGAAATAACACAGAAGAAATTCTCTCTGCCGCTAATGGTACCAGTTGCCAAGGGTTTTAAGGGTACAAGCTACCTAGCCCTAGTTCACTCACCAGATGAGTAAGTCCATGATACCAGTTGTTGGGGTTTTTAAAAGTACAAGCTACCTAGCCCTATTTCACTCCACCAGATGGGTAAGTCCACCTGACATATTCTCTATATAGTAAAAGACATTATGTTTATGTTTTAACCATTGTAGTCATGTTTAGGTGTGAATAAATGTCTTTATTACATGTTGATAAAGTATTCTTCTTCTTCATATCAGTTCCAAAGTAAAGTGGGACTAGTACAATACATTGCTTAGGATATTGTTGCCACATATGGGCTGGTGTCCCTGCTATTTACCTTGAGCTCGTTAATAAAATTCAATGAAGAATCAGCAATATTATTGGTCCTGATCTGGCAGCTTGGCTTCAGTCACTTTCCCCACCACTTGTAAGGTTGCCTTCTTGTGCCTTTTCTACAAATACTTTGAATTTAAACACAGTACTAGACTGGTATTAAGAGTGCATCAATTTACAGTTGAGCTGGTTAGATTCAACTGTAAATTCTCTGCTAATAGTTTCTTTTCTCACACTTCTCACTTGTGGAACTCACTTCCAGCTCCATGCTTCCCAGTCAATTTTAATTTGTAAAAATTTAACTGAAATATCAATTGCTGTCTATTCTCCTCCTAATTACTCTTTTCTTTTCCCATTCATTATTAATGTTTCTGTTCCTAATTCTTCCACTTCCTGAAACCCCTTGTGTCTTAGTGGCTTTTACTGCCTTACTTGTGGAACTCTCTGCTGGCTCCATGCTTTTCCGCTAACTTTAATCTGCAAAAATTTAAATGCAATGTCAATCTCTATCTACTGTCTTCCTGATTACTCTTTTCTCTTCCCACTCATTATTAATGTTTCTGTTCCTAATTCTTCCACACCCTGTAACCCTTTGCATGTGGTGATACAGATTTTTTTTTTTTTTTTTTTTATAAAAAAGAAGTTTGCATAATGCTTATGGAGGGCAGTAATTGGTCCTTTCTTAAGCCATTCAGTTCTCCCATTTTATTGTACTTGGTTAGTCTTATTTTTTATGATTGATTATTCTAAATTGCAATACAAGTTGGTTTCATTCACATAAATACATATTGCATTTTTCTTCAACTCTAAAATATCTGGACTGATTTCAAGCAAGGATTTCATATTACTTAAACATTGTTTCCTTTTTTAAGTTGAAAAATTGGATCAATTTTACAGAAGAAATAAAACCATGAAATCAAAATTCAAACAAAGTAATCGAGTAAATCTCCTTCATTATTTTATTTGCTTGCCTCAAAAACGAATTTATGTTCTCTGTTGCAAAATTAAATCAGAATCAAGATCATGTCAACTTCAGTAGGCATTGAAATATGGTAATTGTTTGTGCTTCCATACCAGTCTCAACCAATCACAACCTTTCTTATCCCAATAAAAGAATGCTACTCTTGACAACAGGCAGACTGCTTCGTGGGTGTAAAAAGTAGTTGTGTGTTGCTATTTAACTCACTTTATGAGAAAGCAATTTTGGAATTTAACATGCCAAATTAGCATGCTTGATATGAGGGTACTTCATAATTTACAACTATCAAATCTAATAAAATATTTGCAATCACTTTCTGTTAATATCTACATTTCTTTCACTGCTATTTTTATTCTAACATACATACATACATACATACATATATATATATATATATATATATATATATATATATAAAATGATAAATCAAGAAAACAACTTAAATATATTGGTTATAATTTATTTCATGAATATTGTTACACATCTATTTGTCTATATATATATGCAAAGTTTTAAGGTGTGATATATTTATGGGATAAAGTGCTCAATATCAGAGATAGAGCATATATAAATATAAAAGTGAACATTGAAGTTAACACTCAGAGGCTCAGAGCCTCTGAATGTTGACTTCAATGTTCACTTTTTTTATATATATATATATATATATATATATATATATATGATAAATTAAGAAAACACCTTAAAAATCCATATCAGTTATAATTTATTTCATAAATATTGCTGTATTCATCTCTTCAGACCAAAAGATTTTTAAAAATGGAATCAGTCCATCCAGATGAAAAACAAAACCTGTCAGAGGACAAATGAGCTTCTTACAGGAGTCAACCTGTGTGTGTATATATATATATATATATATATATATATATATATATATATATATATATATATATAATCAAAAGGAATGGATTTTTTTATTTATTAATTTGATAGATTTTATTATTTCAATATTATTTTTAGTGGATACTCATATTTGAGTAGACGATCCATTTATTTATTAAACAGCAGATTTATTTATTTCATCTGCCAGCCTGAATTTTTGAGAAATCTTACTATATTTTTATTATAAGAGATTATTTTAAAAACATTTTGAAATTGCTGTGTTGAAATGTGTCACAAAAAAAAAAGAAAAACTTTCGTCTCTCTCCTACTGTCCTAGTGATGGGCACAGTCTCCACTTCTCAGACGAACTGCCCTCCTTCTCATTCCAGCCCTTTACATAGAGCTTGGTAGCTCGCCCATGCAAAACGCCAACAAGCCACCTTCCAATCACAGTTTCCGCGCATACCCACCTCCACTTGCTTTGGGGGTGTCAAGTTGACCGACCAACTCATTACAATTGCCACGCAAAAGCTTTAATGTTTCAATACTATGATTGTTTTTTCTTCAGACAATGGTAAGTAACTAGTGATTACATGATTTTTAAGGAAATTTTAAAACAACATGTTACCTCTTTCTCAAAAGTTAAAGAATGGGGACATAAGATCAGAATTAAAAATAGACTTGTGGGTATACCAGAAAGCATATATATATATATATATATATATATATATATTAATTATTGAATATCAAACACTTAAAATACCATAGATAATAATCTTTCTTTCATGAAAGCTATAAAAATAGCCTTCAATCTTTCAGACCTACAAACCAAATATAAACGGAAAAAATTACTCCAGGTTAAATTCAAGATCTACAGATATTGTATTGAGGGAGAGGTGGAGAGAGAAAAAAGAGAAAGAAAGATTTAAAATTATGAACATGATCATTATGATCATTATTGCTCTGTCACTAACATAGAGCTCTCCTTGGATCCTTATACTCTTAAAAATTCCATATAGATTACCATTTTAATTTATTTTACATATATATATATGTCAGGCTGCTAAAGCTACCACTACCCCGCCTTTTCCTTCTCACCCTCTTCTTTCCCAAACCTTCCACTCCTTCTATATCCCCCCCCGCTTGCATTCCCCTCAACTCAATATCTCCACTGACTATCAGATTTTGGCCTAAAAACAAATGCTTAATTTTTACCATATTAATACCGAATTTTATTTAGATTAAGATACCTTTAATTAAATTAATCTGAATCGACCTGATTTATCCTGCATAAAAACAGCAAACCATATTGGCCAAAGTAACATACAAACCAATATTAAAATCTAAAATTCTTGGTTGAAGAAACTGACTACTACCAACCGCTAATCTCTTAGTCCTATCTTAACCGACCCCCTCTCTCTCACCTTCCCTCCCCACCACCAATCTAAAGTATCCATCTGGTGTGCTTTCTCAATGTGCAGAGAAGGTTTTCGTTCTGATGAGATGAACATCTCGGTGTTCACAAAATAAAAATTCTAAACAAAATGGATAATTAAAATCTTCATCTTATTATTATTATTATAATTGCTCTGTAGTCTACATTCATCACTCTGTTGTGATTCTGCCTTTGGACAGAGACACAACTGAAAATATTATTGAGTGGCACTCGGTCTCAAGAATCAGTTGCTGGTGTACCTCCCACATTGCACTAAAGAGGGGGCTCATAGTAATACTGATGCCAGTGCAACTAACAGTTGAAGTAGCTGGGCTCCTCAACTTAAACTGACCTTGTGTCACCATGTTGCTAGCTTTGGGTGTCAAAAAATACAATTGCTTCTCAGTCTTTTGGTTAAGATCAAAGTGTAGTGTCTGTTCTTGTCAGCTTAATCTGATTCTCTTTCTCTACTTCTACCTTCCTTTCCTTCTTTCATTTTATCACTGAAACCAATTAGTGTCTTTTCCCTGTGATCAAAACAATATTGTCCATTATTTGTTATGTATTGGCAAGGCTTGACATTTATGCAAACTCGGGAACAGCGGGACATGCACAATTATAATAGCATTCTCTTAATTCTATGATAAATATACCTATAATAGGGTTTCTCCCAGGTTTTTTTTTTTTTTTTTTTTTTGGTAGGTGATCTCTTACTCTTGTTTGCTTTTTATTTACAGAATTTTGTTTATTATATTACATCCTGGCATTCTATTGAAACTTTGGTTTATTTAAGTCTGCTTCAGATTATTTATTTCATAATTAGTCATGAATTAAAACAAATTACTGTACATGTATTCAAATTTAAAAATCCATCAACATTTTCTAATGCTACTAAATTTATAAAATTCCTCAATAGAAAATTATAAATGTATATGTACTAATATGGAAAAGAATGAAGATTTTCAATAATACAGGGTGTCCATAAAGTTTGTGTGCACTTTAAAATATTTATGACTTCATTTGTATTTGTGGTAGAAATAATTTGTAAAAAGGATTAGAAAGAAATAAATCTATATTTTTTTAAGGTTTTATTGAAATTTTATTTAAGTTTTCACATGTCCTCTATCATTAGCAATAAAAAGGGTAATACAATTTTGCAGTTTTTCATCGAAAACATTTGCCAACTGATTTACAGTAATGCCTGAAATCACATTAGTTATTTTAGCTATACTTAAAACTAGGTACATTAAACTTTATAACCTTTTTTACAGATTATTTCTATCGCAAATACAAATAAAGTTATAAATTTTTTAAAGTGCACATGAATTTTATGGACACTCTGTATATACAGTTGAAGTGCAATTTTTGAGTTGGATAATCTTAGGAAAGTTCAGTGGAGACATTATGACTTATATTGAATTGGTCATAAAAGATTGAAAATCACTGACCTATAATAAGAATATCAGATGAAATGTTTACTTATAGATTTTTTTGGTACTTTGTTTTTTTTAGATTTGATATATGCTTAATATTTTGGTATCTACTTTGTATTTTTCCCCTCCCCCAATCGGATCTTATACAGAGAATTTGAAGATGGCTCAGATACTGTCAGTGGTCAAAAAAAAAAAAAAAGGGATATGAAGATCAGTCCATCTTCAGGTAATGTGGTATCCAAGTCAACTAACTTACAGCTTACTGCTCAACCTGGCAGGGCACCTCGGCGTGGTGTAATGGTTAGCAAGCTGGTCTTGTTACAACTGAATAGTGAGTTCGATCCTCACTGGGTGCCCCATACTTTCGGCCATGTGCCACATCTAAGCCTCGCTTAGAAAATCAATACTGCTCAACTTAGCACTAGCAGGCAACTGAATCTTTTGTCAGAAAAGGAGATATAAAGATCAGTCCATCCTCAGCTAATGTGGTATCCAAGTCAACTAACTTATGCATATTTATTTTTTCATAAACACACCAGTGACCTACAGAACTCAGTCCGGCTTGGAGAGTCTTATATATATGATAAAAATACAAATTGAAAAAATTATTATATATATATATATATATATATGATAAAAATACAAATTGATAAAACAATATATATGTAACGTTGTCAATTTCTGGATATGGGGAAAAAAGAACAGGAACTGCATGAGAAATGACTTGTTCTCTACCTGAAAGCCCTTAATGCTACTTTTTTAACCTCTTCATATTCAGAGCTAATCATTATATTTCCTTCTCTTCATAATTATCACTTCCTGTTTCCTCCTTTTATGTTTGTAACACACACACACACACACACACCTCATTTAGTAACTCTCTACCTTGTTTGACTCTTGGGCCTTGTATTGCAGAAACATTAGTTTAAAATAAAAATGTCGGTAAATGCTTTTCCCAAGGGCATTAATATGGAATATGTATGATTTTTCTAAATGCCTGTTACTGTTGAGCTAGCCTGCTACTCCTAAAGTATGGTACTCTACCCTGAAACAATTTAACTAATAAAGCCATCTTGCTTGTTTCTTCCTCTTTTTTTTTTCTTTTATATGGACTCTTGAAGTATATTACTTGCAATAATAAAAGAACAAATTGGGATATAAATAAAACTGACATCAAAATAATGGCAGGCATTAAACATAGCAGCAGGTTAGAAAAGTTGTACCTCTTGACACCTTTATGACATTTTTATACTTAAACCTCTTTTTTTCCCCTCTTTTAATAAAATATGTGCATTTCAAGTGTCTTTCATTTTCTAATTCAGGGTTAATCCCAGCATAAAAGTATTTCCAATATTAAATTGCTCTTAAGAACTAATAGACATCTTGGTAAGACCAAAAGTAGAACTTTTTGTAGATAGGATCTCTGAATTCCTTAAACTGTAGAGTAATTTGGTAAATTTTTAGATAAATGTTCATCATCAGCTTTATCTCGTATCCAAGAATTTAATTTTTTCTTAGCTGATTGCTTCCTTTACGATGACGGCATTGATGATTATTTATGTATTTGTTGTAACCTAAAGAAGGTTACTGAATAGAATAATCACATGAAGGTTGGTAACAAACGATAATACTTAAGACACAAACAATACATATAAGATTCGCCAGCAGCGCATAGAAGTAGTCAACTGCTAGAAGTGAGTCAATTGAATTCCACAATGAATTTTCAACTGCAGACCAACATACAGTATTTACTATTGTATTTATGTGAATGAGGACATACTCATTATCATCTGTAGGTATGCTGCAACAGTATATATATATATATATATATATATATATATTTGTATATTTAGGCAGCAATCCTTCCTTTATGCATGTTTCATTAAATTTCATGTAGTACCTTGTCTGTCGTTTTTAATGAAACATGCATATATATATATATATATATACCAAGTATATAATTGGTGTATATGGAATGAATTCCAATAACCAACAAATACTATTCTTAAAAAGAGTGCTCAATACAAAGTAGAGCAGATATAATTATTTATTTAAAAAAAAAATTATAACATAAATATTTTTAAAATCACTATCAAGTGATGATGTATTCAACATCATCACTTGATAAGACAATTCAGGGTGTTCAAACAAAATGGCTATTTTTGTAGTGATTTTATAACATATTTATGTTATAATTACATTTTTTTTTTTTAAATAAATAATTATATATATATATTTAAATAACTGGAGTTTATGAATTTAACTGTTTTCTTGTAATTTTTTAACATTTTTATAGTCATGTACGTTGACTTTAGAATAGGAGTAATTCTTTCAAAAATGGAGATATTAGAAAAATTCTGGCTGTAGATCTATATTGTGATAAGATTCAATAGCAGCACTCTCAAGAATTTTCCTTCTAAGTTACTTTCTCTGTTGATAAGTGTGGCATTCTTTAGAACAAAGTTGTGGCTGAATTTATTTCTATGTTTTATTTCGTTGGCTTTATCTTGTATCCAAGAATTTAATTTCTTCTTTGCTGATTGCTTCCTTTATGATGATGGCATAAATTCGCCACCAACATTCAGGTTCAAAACTAGAAGCTTCCAGTTTCACCAATACCAGCTTTCGTCATCCATTCCCTATTGCTGTTCAGCTTTTCAACAGTTGGTTGGAGGTGAAAAAAAATCAGAGTAGAAGAAAGTATCGATGGTGTGAATTTGTTTAAGGTGGACTTCAGTTTGCCAGGAAGTGACCCACAAACTTTATTTTATGGCCTAACTCTGTGGCACATATGGAATGAGACATATAGAATCCAGTTATTAAAATGCAACGGACTGTCACTAATTCAAGTGTCACTTTCTGTATCATGTTCCTCATGCATAGCCTTCTTTGTTCACCGGTTCAACCATTGAGATCTGTTATAATAGATGTAGGATAAATCTTACTTACAGGATATTTCTGGCTTTTTATCTGATTTTTTTTTATTAAAACTTTTTTCTATAATTATTAATAATCTTACTTATTATAAAATGCAGATTGTGTGTGTGTGTGTCTGTAACGTTTATATATTGGATCGGATTTCCTACATTTTTCAACCGATTTCAACAAAACTTCACAGGACTACATAAAATTACCTTGTGGTGGTTCTAACAGCGCCAAAAATGGGAAAAATATAATTGTTTTTGCACAAAACCAATTTGAAAACACGATTAAGAGACATCGTGAAAATGGAAGGGGGACAACTCACATCGGGTTGTTTGTGTGTGCGTGGGTTCCTTTAAATATGGGAGCAGATTTCCTATATTTTTCAGCCGATAAAACTAAACTTCACTTTTTTTTTTTTTTTTTGGCAGGTAGTGTTTCTTATTCTCTTGCACACTTTTTTCTTTATTTTTAACATTCAGAATGCTTTAAAAATTCCATTTACAAGACAATTATTTATAATAAAATTCAATCGGGAGACTCATAACGATTGAAAACAATGTTTTTCTTTGAGTTTGGGTTTGACCAATTCGTGAAAAAAAAAAACAAAAAAAAAACAACTAATTAAGACATGCGTGTCCATCAACCTTAAACAATAATCTTTGTCAATTTTATTTTTCAGTCTTTATGATGGTGGATACTTGATCTATCTCTTACTGTTATATCCCCGGGCAACACCGGGCTCTACTGCTAGTTAATAATAAAATGTATGAGAAAGACAACACTGGAGAAGAAAATACTACTCATAAAAATTGATCATTTTTTTTTTTTTTTAAATCATTTCAAATCAAGCAAGGCAATAAAAGCTACTAGGATATAAGGGCTTACTGAGAGTAAGAGGAACAAGACAATAAAAGAACCTGAGTCAAGGTGACAGAAGATAATGACTGACATCACATTTAAACATTTGAAGATTGGTTACTTGATTTTGTTTAGCGGCATATCAACCTCAATAGGTAATTTAATGCCGAAATCTAAATATTTTGAATACAATTGTATACCTTCAACTACAGATAAAATCTATTGTTGGTCTACTATAAAATGTATTGCTGTTCATTTTGCTTTAAAAATATGTTGTTGATAATTTTACTATAATTAGGTATTGTTGGTAACTTTACTATAAAAATGTATTTTTATATTTTCATAGTGTTTTGTTTTTGTTTGTAAGTTCACTATTTACCCATGCTGGGATGCTAACAGATGCTACCATCCCGAGTCAGGATTGGTCTGGAAACAACAGTAGTTAAAAGGTAGTTCCACATTCCTTAATAATGCCGATCTCCTAATCAGAGGCCTTGCTGCCAGATGTAGTTTATCATCATACCCAGGACTAAACTTTTGAAGATCAATGTTGACTGGAAAGCAAGAAGCCAGAAGAGAATTCCAGAAGTGTGACAGAAAAAACTGTTAGCATAGAACTTACAGTTACAATTAGTAATTTCAGCAGTGAAATTGCAAAACCTAGCTGCCAATCTAGCACTACACTTAAATTTATAAAGTCAAGGTACTAAAGAGGAAAGCTCATCAGAATAACTACAATGAAAGTATTTATAGAAAAGGTACAGGGATGTTATAGTAGTAGGAAAGTGACTGAAGCTGATATGCCAGGTCAGGGCCGATAATGTTTGCAGATTCTACTTTGGTTTTTGTCAAGAATCTTTTGTAGCACCAGACCAGGTGTAGCAGTAATATTGAGTGCATGGGTGATTGGTAGACTTAAAAATGTGCAAGACTTATTAATCAAGTGAAGAATTGGCACCCCCTCCCTACAAGAAGTTATCCTGATTATGCAACAGAACTGATGGGACAAACAGATATATTCCCTAGATATTTGGTATGCATCCTGTTAAAGTGACATCGTTCAACGAAGATTTTGATAGAATCAAAAGATATAGAAGTCAGCCAGGCTGAAGTATTGTTAGAGCAGTGCAGGCAGTTGCTGTGTTTTTTTTTCCCAGAACATCAAGAGAGCCATGGTAAAAGGTGAAGTGAGTGTGTGTTTTGCCAAACAAATTTCAGTTGGTATAAGAAACTGTTATTTTTCTGCTAATTCACGTATTGTATTTGGCGACTAATCCAGATGGATATTCTGCCTAGCCATCAACTTAGATCTGTAATTTACAAGTTCAGGTGTCAGTGCAATGCTGACTATGGAGGTAGAACTGGTCAAAGGTTGGAGGCACAGATCAACAAACACATACCAGTCAATATTTACAAGAGAAAAGGTGGATAATTTATACAGGTGCATTAAAGGATCAGGTTCAGCATTTGATTAAGATCCAGCAGTATGACCAGACTTATAATCCTGATGTGTTCTCAGTGATGAGTAAAGCTAATAGAAAGTATCACTTCAGGTTGGAATCTGTTTACAGTAAGTCCTATTAGCCATCTCTCTGGAGCAGGAGTGATTGGTGGGTTTAGGTAATTAGTCTTTAATGTTATATGTTTTAACATCTGTCTATATTTCTGAGACTATTTACACCATTCAGTATCTGTCTATATTTCTGAGATGAAGTATTATCTACATTATTTACATTATTCGGACTTTTGTCCTCATTTTGTCGCCATATTTATTACAATGTTTCGTCCGTTATACGCTCCAGCCGTCTTCAGTTAGTTGGAATTTATTTATCTTTGAGGACATCTGTGTATGAATTTCTGGGTATTATAAACCTATTGTCTTCAGCAGCCATGTTTTACCAGTGCTTATATTGCGATTTTTGCTGTTATCATTACATGTTTTTACCAGAGCTCATATTTTTGTTGTTATTATCGCTTTTCTCTGGCTCTTCAAGGATCAGTTGAAAACATCCTCGACACAGGCCAACGTAGACCCTGAGACCTGGGGAACAGTTGATGAAAATTGGCCTTCCTGGCATAGGATCATCTGAGAGGGGTCAAGACTTCTGAGTCCAAATGTCAACATGAAGTATCCACCATCCACACACCTCTGTGACCCCTTCTCATGAATCTTCAGAAGTAGGCTGGGCCTTCACAGCCATCTCCATCATGAGAGAAAAGGAATCAGGAGAGAGGATGATGTTCCCTGTGCTCAGTTACGAGCGGGTGTTGACAACAATGATTTTGGAATCCAGAAAATGTCCATCAAGTACCATATTTTTCAGCTTACAAGATGCGCTTTTTTTCCAAAAAAATACCGTGAAAAATACATGTCGTCTTCCAAGCCAAATGTAAGGAGAAGGCTCAAGTAAACTTGGACAATCACCTAATTGGCTTGACTGATAGGGACGTGGATTTGTATGTTGAGTCATTACATATAATGTTAGCTATCTAATGCAGCCTTTTATAACTTTATTACTTATAATTTTTTTATAACTTCAGTACTTAGCTGTTATAAGTATTCCCAATAAACCTTCCTGGAGCTGAGCCACAAGCTTAAACATGCTCTGTTTACAAACAGAGCCTTTATGCTCTTGACTAGTATGTCATTGCCATACAAACAAAATGAGATGAGTGATTAATGTAAACAATCCATGGCGCCAGTATGTGAGAGACGCATGGTGAATGTGTTGTTGTATAAGAATGACATTTTTGTTTTTTCTTAGAAATTTCTTTCCAATATTAGGATGCATCTTCCAAGCCAGAAAATATGGTTATCCTCATCAGAGAATGGAGAATTTTCTTCCGTGTTTATTGGGATGGGCTGGTTATGAAGTGTGTCAGTTACTGACAGGTGAGACGGTCAGTTGGATTTCATCTGCCAAGATCATTGACTGAAGTATGGACATTCCTGGGCAGTCTAATTGACAATTCTTTGACACCTGTTGAATTCCTCAGTTCCTTCTGTCCAAAAACGTGCAACCCATCTCTTCCAATTGATTTCCTTCTCTCATGAATGTCATTCTGATGAGAGTGTAAATAACTCAATGAATTCATATGGCTCTGGTCAATGATATTATCTCTTTAGTCATAGAGTAGGCAAATTGGATGGATAACAGTTGTCAGCAAAATCAAATCAAAAAAATCAAATTTAAGTCAAGGACAATTAGGAAGAACTAAAGTTACAATGGCAGCTTATCAGATAAGATTTTCTGTAAATTGTTTTGTCCTGGGTATGACGATAAACTACGTCCAACAGCAAGGCCTCTGATCAGGAGGCTTTGAGGAGTGTGGAACCACCTCTTAATTGCTGGTGTTCCCAGGTCCACCCTGACCTTGGGTGGTAGCACCTGTTAGGGTCCAAGCTATGGGCAAATAGTTAACCCTGAAACTGAGGTAAAAAACATTATAAAAATGTAACAATAGGTTTTAATACCAGAAATTCTTTGTAAAAAATTATTTCCAGAAATTTTTAAAGAAAAAAATATATTACCAGCAATATGTTTTTGAAAAAATATTATTACCAGCTATACGTTTTTGAAAAAAAATATATTAACAGCTATACATTTTTGAGGAAAAAATATTAACAGAAATAGATTTTTGACAAAGAAAAAATAATACCAGGAAAAGAAAAAATAAAGTTGTCAGCATTAAATGACCCATTGAGGTGTTGATATGCCATAAAACAAAACAAAATCTAAATTGTTTATTTGCTGACAGTCTTATTCATGTAGCTATGTTGGTGGGTATATAATTGAGCCTTGCCTTATTGTTGAATAGTTTCACAGTGGAGGCTTGTATTTCACTAAGTCGATTCTAAAAAAAGGTTCGACGTACAAAATGTTAGGAACTTGAAATAATAGTTAATGACACAGCAATCTAGTTGTGGTGGTTGATACTTTAATATCGAACATCGACTGATTCGACCAACTCACTGAGCTCCCTGGTGACTGCTACTACTACTACTACTTATTATATGTGGGAGAGTCTATTAACAATAGAATAGGTGTGTTTCAGTATAACAATTATTATTATTATTATTATTATCTGTTTTTAATCATTTCACCCCAAGCAAGACAGTAATGCCAATAAAAACAATGAGAATGAAATTGAATAAGAAAAAACAGGAACTGGTTTCAAGAAGACTGAAGATTGTAGTTGTCAGGGAAGCAAGAAATCTGAAGGGATTTCTACAGGTGGGAAGTGCAAGAAAAGAAACTGTTAAAGAAGAAGTGGAAGTTGCACCTATCTAGTTCAATAGTAAAACGGTGAGACCTAGATCTAGTGGCACATTAAAATTCATGTAGTCGGTACACCAGGGGAAAAAAGCTTATCAGAATATTGCTTGTCTCTCATGACATAATTATTAAGGGTACGATTTTGCTATAGAAGTGGTTTCCTTCATGGAGAAAGTGTGGTACAACTTTGATCCCTTTTTGGTGGTTCCCAGTCAGCTGGGGTTTCAGAATACACTGACTGCACCTCTTCAGAGGTGAGAAGACCCTCCCCACCAATGAGGCATCCTTACTATGACAAACTGCATCTAGAAAGATGGAGCTGTGGAACCACATCTTAATTGCTGTTGTTCCCAGGTTTACCCGGACCCAAGGTGGTAGCATCTGTTAGGGTCCCAGCTACGAGCAAATAGTTAACCACCAAACTGGGGCCAAAACACTATGAAAGTTAAAAGTAGGTTTTAATACCAGCAATACATTTTTGAAAAAATAATATATTACCAGCAATACATTTAAAAAAAAAAAAATTACCAGCAATAAAAATCTTGTCAGCATTAAACAACCTGTTGAGATTGATATGCCATAAAATGAAAACAAACCAAACTTGGTGGGAAGTAGATCTTTCTTTAGTAAGGCTTTTGAATCTAGGCCAATTGACATTAATTTTCCTTTTTTTAAAAAAGAGAAACAAACAAGTGTACTCACTAAAAATACTGCATTTAGTAAAAATGTTTAAAATGATTAAAAAAATCTATTTAAAAAAAATAAAGGGAGCCGATATTAATTTAAAATGTTCCAAGGAAAGGTGTGTATTCATTTAGTAGGTAATTGTGCTTTACCTCATCATGACCATCTTCTATAGCCATTGGTAAGGCTTGTTTCAGTTAGAGGAGTCATTTCCCTGATGAAAAAACAAAAAAGGAATATAAGTTGGGAGGTAGGACTTTTTGATCTAGACTAGTTGACATGAATTTCATTGTTTAATGATAAAAAAAAAAAAAAAAAAAAAAAAAATCAGAGATATCAGCTCAACACCTGTACTCACTAAAACAATGATGAGCATACATGATGAAAAATGACCCAAAGTTAATAAAAGCAAAGTTTATATTATTAAAATCTTTGGTCCGTCCTCATAAAAATAACAAAGTATTTTTTCAGTATTTAATTATATTTTCTAATCCTTTTTAGAACCTTCAGAATGTTGGTTTAAATTTTTTTTTTTAATGCGTCAACATAAATTCAGTCAGTTATGTGCCATGTGTGATACACACTTAGGTGATTATGTATCTTTCATTACATGACTGACAAGGCAGATTTTTTCCTACAGTAGGTTGCCATTTCTTTCTGTGGTAGACCAGTTGCCATCCAAGGCAAGAACCCGGTCTGCCCTGCTATTTACCTAATAACTGGGGGGAGAAGAAGAGGATTCATACCTTTCCCAAGGTGATAAGTATGTAAGTAAATGTAATGAATTCAACTGAAATTTGAACTTGGCTCTCCAATTCCTCAATCTGAGCCGCTATTCATTACGCCACCATAAGAAATTTTAATGTCCTTTTGTAGTAAAAAAAAAAAGCAAATTGATTTGGAAAAATTTGCAAATTTTGATTTCAGGAAATTCTTGAAATTTTTTTTTAAAAATAAAATGATTGTCAGATTTTAATGAAACATTCAGGACTTACATACAAATCAATGAAATTATTTTTTAAATACACTGCACAATTTAGCTATATTATGATTTTAATAATTAATTAATTAAGCTATATTATGATTTTAATAATTAATTAAGCTATATTATGATTTTAATAATTAATTAATTAAGCTATATTATGATTTTATGTTATACAGTGCAATTGTTTTAGTGTGATTTTCAATAAACAATACAATTTTTTTAAAATTTGTCTTATAATTTGTGCCCATCAGTATTATGGTGTTATATACATTTTATCTGTTTTTTATTTTTATTACATATGATCTAACAAATATTCATTGAGTAGCCTTTTTTGTAATCTTTTACAATATTTTATTTATCAAATACAGTAAAAAAAAATTGCATATTTTGCTTGTGGTAATTCATAATTGTAATTCTGGTTTGAATATATTTTTTATTCAATGTATCTTATATTATGATTTTATGTTATAAAAATTTTCAATAAACAATACAAATTTTTTAAAATTTGTCTTATAATTGTGCCCATCAGTATTATCAACTTTATTTGAGTAGCCTTTTTTGTAATCTTTTTTATTTTATTTCTTACAGTAAAAAAAAATGTGGTAATTCATAATTGAATTCCGTTTGAATATATTTTTATTCAATGTATCTTATAAAAAAACCTTTATTTGATTTATTCTTGAAATAGTGAAATCCGTTTTAGGTAGGTATTTCTGTACATTTTTTCAGATGATCTTTAAAGCTAAATGCTCAAAAATTAGTAAAAGCTATTAATCTAATTTTTGGTGTCAGTACTTATCATATCAAATTCCAGGTTACAGACTGAGTGTAATGTTTAATTTCTTAAGAAAAGTGAAAAATCAATCTGTCCTACTGGTACAGGAAGAGAAAAAGAGTGGTCTTCAGTTTTCAGAACAGCCTGTTAGCTTATTGACAATTTTGTACATTTCAAAGATTTTTTTTTTTATATCTATAAAATTTAGAGCTTAAATGACAAACAAAATTAACAATTAACATGAAATGTTTAAAATTAAATGGGCAAGTGACAAGTTAAAAACCTAACCCTTCACAATGGCTTCAACATTAATCCTCTTTCTTCAGTCCATTTGAGAGAAAAGATAACTTGATCCATAACCCCCATTCTCATCTTCTTCCTCCTTCCATTTTCCTCCTCCTCTTCCTCCTTCCATTTTCCTCCTTCCATTTCCCGCTCTTCCTCTTCCATTTTCCTCCTCTTCGTCCTTCCATTTATTCATTTTATTATTCTCTACTTTCAATACTTCTTCAGTTCATTATCACTGTCAGCATAATAACAGTGGTGGACATGGCTGCCATTATTAGAGCTGAGTCTGATCATGCTGGAACCAGCACACAGAAAACCCCAAATACAAAAATAAGAAGCAATTACTGGAGGCTAGTAGAATATATGCAAGCTAGCAATATATTTGATTAGCAGTCTCCATGACAACTGTCCACGGATCATCCAATGTGAAGTGGAAAGTCATGAGGAAGAGACAGGTACATATGAAGTGGAAGAAGACATCTTTGTTAATCCTGAAAATGAAACCAGAATAATTGCTAAGAAAACTTCTTTGCTAAAAATTTAACTTAGGTCATTTTATTTTTCTTAAATATTTAATGAGTGTTTTAACATTTCTTTTATTTAAAATAAATACATGGTGTCCCTAAAGTCTGGGTACATAGACAAAAATGCATATTTTGAAGAAATTAAATTTTCAGCAGCATTTTATTGAATTGGAATATTAACAAATAATGATTTCAATATGATGCATAGGTTGTTGCACTTTGCAAGATTCATATGGACTCTATGTAATAACTCCACATTGCTGTCAATTTTAATATATTCACTCTTTATGCATTTAATCAAGTGTGTTGTATCTGTGAGTTTCATTGAGTACACCTTCTACATTAGCATACCCCAGAAAAAGAAGTCAATTCTTTCGACAAAACCATATTTAATCTGTGGAGGTAAAAAAAAATACTTAATGAGATTTTCGATGTGTCCAGACTTTCAGGACACCCTTGTATATTCACCTTCAAATTTTAAAGGAAAAAAAAAAAAAAAAACGAAAACATTAGAACTTATTCCATTTTTTTTTTTACAATTGTTATCTTCATCTTTATTATTTTGAGCTTTGTATAATGTAGCATGATAATGATTCAGGACCCACGTTTCCCCCCGCCTTGATGAGAACAATGGACTAGGATATGTAATTTGTGTAATGAATAATACCTTGGAATGGGAAGTTGGAGAGTTGATTTTGAATTCAAGTCAAGTTCATTACATTCATTTACACAAATATACCCTTGGGTAAGGTATGAATCCATCTCTTCTACCACTAGCTATAGGTTAAATAGCAGAGTATACTGAGGTCTCTAGTTGTGGTTTGGCCACCAGTCTAGGAGAAGGACACCCATGATCCCCAGATCTCAGCAATGAGGATGGTAAAAAGCATCAATATAATGATGCAAGGTTTAGTAAGATGTACTCATTGAGTGAGCTTGATTATCACTGAGAACCCCATTACAGTGACCTTGTACCAAAATATTATTTCAGTGATTTGCTACATCCATTGCTACAGAGGCTGGAAAAATTTACAGTTTCCTGCTCTTGCCATGCTTCATCTTTACAAAATTCGGATCAAACCAAAAATAAAGTACTGCCACCATATCTGGATTGCAGCTGCTCAGTTTTCACATTTCAAACTTGACAAAGTTCAAACTCATTTATGCAGCCTTGTGGGTGATGAATTATTTTCCACCCTACAACCCCTTTCTCCACAGATGAAAAGTTGCAAGCCTCTTGCTATCATTATTTCCATTGAAAATGTTCTAATGAGCTATATTCCTTAGTTTTACCATTTCAGACCTTTAGAGCTGATCAGCTATACCATTTATTGAAGCACCCTCATTCCCTTCATATTCCATTGGTAAGGAGGAAGTTCCACCCATACAGCTTCTTCCCCAGAATCGTTATTTTGTGAAACACTTTCAAAATGATCGTTTGATTACTATTATCTCAACCTGTTCAAGTCTCGTATTAACTGTTAACTACTTTCAATAGTGTCCTTCAGTAATTATATTCCTTGAGTGGCTCTTGGGCCTTGTATTGAGTGAACAACAGTAAAAAAAAAATCAAAAATAAATTACCAAAATGAGTGTTAAAAAAGGACAAAGACAAAATTGTTAAAAAAATATAAACTAATAAAAATATTTCATTTGAGAATTTCTGAAATTTTAAGAGTGATTAGATTCTTCGCTTGAAGCAAAAAATATAATTTTACAAAACTATGTTCTTGGCTTGTTGAAAATCTATACAGTATTACCAAATATATTTCAATTATTTCACTTTCTTAATGACTTTTCTTTCTTTTTATGTGCCATGTTCTTTCAGGACGTAGGCAATCATGGCTCTCCATGTCCTTCTATCCCTTACAGCTCTCAACAAGTTCCTTCCCTCTGCTTCCTCCCCAGACCATGCTTTGTCATCCACTTGTTTAAGCTTGCCAGTTATGTCACACACTGCTTTCCCTTGTCTCTCTTTCCCTCTAATAGACTTGTGAGTATCAGATTCTCCAGGCCCTCCTTCCTCATTATGTGTCCCAGAAACTTCAGCTGCCTCTTCCTGATATTAAGTATAAGCCTCCTCTTTGTTTGCAACCTCTCTAAGATCTCATCGTTGCTCACACGCTCAGTCCATGATATCCTTAGCATCCTTCTGTAGAACCACATCTCTGTCACCTCGAGTCTCTTCTTCATCTTTGAGGAAATTGTCTAACATTCACTGCCACAGAGAAGGACAGATGCCACGTAACAGTTCAGTATTCTTTTTTTTGTTACCAAAGAAATCCTCCTGTCTTGCAATACTCTGCCGGGCTTTTGGAATGTGTCCTTGGCCATCCCAATACATCTACAGATCTCAGTGTTGCACTTACCATCTTCTGTCAAGACGCTTCCTAGGAATTTAAACTTCTGCATTTGCTTGATTCTAGTGTTCCTGATTTTCAGATCGCATTTTGGGCTCATCCTCTTACTGATGACCATGTACCCCGTCGTCTTGTAGTTTATGCTTAGTCCCTTCTTCTCACTCTCCATCATCACCTTCTGTAGGAGATTTTGTAATTTCATTTTTCAGAGTTGTCTTTTATCCTTTATCTAGAGATGTGATTATCAATTATCACCCTTTGGTTAAGATGAAGTCAGAAGGGTCATGCGTTGGCCAGTAAGTGATAAGAGTTCATGAGTAGAAAAGCACATGTAGAAACAATGTATGTCTGTTCATACCATATCCTGATGATAGTGTCTAGTGCCTTAGTGATCTGTCTTAAGTCCACTGTAGGAAGAATAGAAGAGCTGCCAAGGTACCTTGAAGTTTATAGAAAATATAAACAGTGTGACCATTTTCCCTTTGGCAAATATTACAAAAACCTATAGCATTTTCCCTTTTCACTCGGCTTGTTTTATTCATATGTTACAGTTTGTCTATGTGAGACCAATCTGTGACAAGTATAAAAACATGTATATATAATTTATTGTCTAACATAGCATTAGATAAGATCTCTTTGAGAACAATGCTTGTTAGTCATTCCTTTCTTTCAGCTATTCTGTTCCATCCATTTAATAGCCCATGAGGCACTCTTAAAATTGAGACAAAAAAAAAAAAATTGGCATTACATTATTATCTACAAATCGAATAACTCAAAGGTCCTATTTGAAAATATCAATCCAAGTAAGTTCATAAATTTCATTAAAGAAACTGGACTTTACAGGAAAATATAAAAAAGAAAAAAAAACTGTTTACCAAATCTGCTTACCTACATTGTTTTGTAGCCTATTTTTAAAGATAAAATATTAGCAGCAATACATTTGACTCTCAACAAAATCCCCTCTTTATAAAATATGTCAATGAAAACTGATCTACAAAATGATTCCTTACAAAGAATACATACTCTATTTATATGAAACTAACAGAAAAAACTTGTTGCCATTAAATAAACCTTTGAGGTTGATATGCCGTTAAACTAAATAAACTAAACCATCCATTTGATAATGTTTTACTATATTAAGGATATAATATATTGAGAATCTTTTATGTGACATGTTCTTTCAGAACGTAGGTGATCATAGCCCTCCACATCTTTCTGTCTCTTCTAGCTCTTAATAAGTTTTGTCTTTTTTGCTATTTCTCCCAGACTCTGTTCTGCCATCCACTTGCTTAAGCCTGTCAAGTATGTTACGTGCTGCTTTCCTCTACCCCTCTTTCCCTCACTTTTTCCTGTGGGTATCAGATTTTCCAAGCCCTCTTTCATCATTACGTACCCCAGAAATTTCAACTGCCTCTTTCTGATGTTAAGTATAAGTTTCTTTTTTGTTTCCTTTCTCTCCAAAACCTTGTCGTTGTTCTCATGTGCGGTCCTTTTTATAGAACCACATTTCTATTGCTTCAAGTCTCTTTCTCATCTTTAAGGAGATTGTCCAGCATTCATTGCTATACAGGAGGACAGATATCATGTAACTGTTCTGTATCCTTTTCTTTGTTTGTAACGAAATTTTTCTCTCTCTTAATACTCTGCTTAGCTTTTGGAATGTTACTTTAGTCATCGCAGTACATCTTTGGATCTCAACATTGCACTTTATATCCTCTGTTAGAACTCCTCCCAGATATTTAAATTTCTGTACCTGTTTGATTTTAGTATTCTCAAATGTAATTTGCATTTTGAACTAATCTTTTTGCTGATAAACTATATAGTGTGTCTTCTTCTCACTCTCCTTCACTATTTCTGTAGGAGCTTTTGTAGTTTCCTTTCCATGTTTGCTATCAACACTGTGTCATCTGCATCTTATATTCTTAAGATTGTGGCTGCCAGTAATGAATCCTGGTAAGATGTCTAATTATTTCAGAATTGCCTTGCTGTATCGGTTGGATAAATCCGGTAAGAAGACACATCCTTGTCTTACTCTCCTTTTTATTTTTTCTTATTAAGTGCTTTACTGCTAGAATAAATTCTCGATTATTCTAATGCCTTTCCCAAATACGTCAAGGTTACTGAACAGCTCTAACAGCTTTGTGACAATTTGTCGAATGCTTTTGTATAATCTATAAAACACAGGAACACATCTTTTCTGCATTTGTATTACTCTGGCAACATTCTGAGCATAAATATCACATTCCTAGTTCCATTGTCTTCAACAAACCCACGCTGTTCTTGTCCTATCTAAGGCCTGATTCTGCTGCATGCTCTATTCATCAGAATTCAGGTGATTAATTTTATGTGGCTCATTAAGCTAATTGTCAAGTGGCATTCGCAGTCATTTGTGCCTTGTTTTTCAGGCAGTGCTATAAAAATAGATCTGCTTAGGTCTTCTGGTATGTCACTACTGTTGTAGATTTCATTTATAAATAATAAATGAAATTTATGATCTTGTCTATGCAGAAATAATCTAAGGCTGCTAGCATTTCTATTACAATTCCATCTGGCCTTGCTGCTTTGTTTCTATTCAATTTGGCTAATGCAGCTTCTTGCTAACCTGTAAACTGGCAAAAATTCTTTCTTGCCTTGCACCCCCGTTAAATCTATTCAGTTACACTATATATTTAACCTTTTAGTGATGAAGATATTTGCTTATTTTTTTCATCTTTTATGTATTGTATAACTTCAGGACATGAGAAATCATGGCTCTCTACAACTTCCTATCCTTTGTAGTTCTAATCAATATTTGTCAACTTATTATTTCTTACTATCTTTGTTGTTCTTATTGAGTTGCTACACTACACATATCCAGTATTGTATACAGAGTCTTGCCTGGTGTGATAAGGTTTCAAGATCATTAAGTATGCATGAGTCTTCAAGATTGGGGTGAGCAAAATGCACCATATTTTGTCATTGCCTACACTGGCAGTTGGGATCAACATCAGTGACATATCACAATTTCTGAAGGTTGGCTCTACAGTGATTAACAGCTGTTCAGAGACAATTCAGGCAAGACCAAAAGGGCCAGGCATCACTGGAAGCAAGGTGATGAGGGATTCTGTAGGGGTGAGATAGAGCCTGTATTCCATGTTGTTAAGATGACTGCACCACAGGGACAAATGCTGACTAGGAAATCTGTTGTTTAGTGGTTCAACTGAATGGAGAAATCTGTGTCTTGACTTGAGCTTTTCTGTCTTTGGTTCACAGTCATGAAGTGGATGACAAGGGTCAGTTTCCTGTTTCAATTTCTCAAGTTGGGAGTGTACTGTTCTTCTGATGTAAGTGGGTGCAATACCACAAAGTAAGTTGAGGTCATCCACTTTGGTTGGCTTGAGACACCCAGTGATTGATCTGCAAGGGTGAAGGAGCATTCACGTCATGGGCTCACATCAGATGAGTTCTCTAATTTGCCAATCCTCCCCACATGATAAAATACATGCTCTCCCTGTTCTGCTATCCATTTAGACAAACTCATTCTATGATGTACAAAACCTTACTATACTTTTCCAAAATGTGACTGTTTTCAAATAATAGGCTACCTGAAAGAAGTAGTCTCTGCTTCCAACACTCATAGAAAAAAGCACTATACATTTTATTATCTATAAACTATATATTTAAAAATAACATATCTTTACTGTAAAAGTTTTTAAAATTGTGCACAAAATCAGTTTCCAAGTAGGCATTTAGGCAGACGACACTATTATTTACTCCTACCTCACTAGTAAATCTGATATCGTTGACAAAACTAACTTGGCTCCTTAAATACATCCCTTAAGGAAGATTAACAGCTAATCTACCCTGTGAATGATTTCCTACCTTGAATTATGGGGTAGTTTATCAAATGTGATGTAGCTTATGTGCTTGAATCCAGAAGAACCTTTCTTAAAAAATCCATGCCATACGAGGTTCTTAACTTCAACAAATCAGCCCTCAAGATATTGTTTAACAGTCACAAAATCAGGATTGTATTTAGGACTTACTGCTACTTCATAATTGTTATTTTCTAAGGTAAGATGCAATATTAACTGAAGAGCATATCCAGCAAGAGGGCTCGCTTTCCTTTCTTAGAATTGATGGAATTAGTACATTGTTAAACTGTGCTAAAATTCTTAAATTTAAATGTAGAAGGATTAATACTGCTGAAAGTAGTTTACTGTAATTTGAAAGTTTAGATTATTGAATGCCTGTTGGATAAGGAACTGACTTCACTGCCATGGGAAATACTTGTTTCTCAAAAAGATTCCTTAGTATTTGCAAGTCAATTATTGACACTGACTTGAGAACCAAATTTGTTCCTGTGTTCAATCATAAAACCACTTTACTCTAAATCTAGGTTGGCTTTTATACAAATCTTCTGGATTTTACCCTCCAAATCTTGAATTTCTCACTGAAGATTTTTGACAATGGCTTCTTTGCTCTTTCAAATATTTTTCTTTCATTTTTCTTCTTGTTCCAGCAATTCCAAACTAAAATTAATGTTATGTTTTAAAATATTCTTAGAGTCAATAAGAACTTTAACGCCTTTTAATTCCTTGTAATTAGCCGTCTTTAAATAGACAATGAATTAAAATTATATATTTTTAACTATATTTTGGACTACACTTGTTTGGATTTATTTAACTGAACAGTGAAGAAGGGTAGAAATTTATATATATATATATATATATATATATTGGATGTCACGTATCCATAATAACTTCACTGAATGGTGAAGGTAAAATTATATATATATATTTTTTTTCTCATATATAAAAAAGACAAAAGAGTGCTTTGATGATCAAATCTGTCTCATTTGTTTTTTTAAATTCTTTGTCATCATGCTAACAAAATTGTTTTGTGTTCAGCAAATTGCTCACACACACACACACACACACACATATATATATATATATATTCATCCACAGACTGTTTCGCTGTATCACAGCTTATCAGTGTGGCTAGACATGCATTTGCTTCAAGCTATGATCAAAATCCGATCAATTTGGCATCAGTTTGAGGCTTACACCATCAGCTCATGCAGCAGAGAAAAGGAATTTTTAACACCTTATATACTAGATATAAGCATTAGCAGCTACCAAAGTGCTCAATTCATAGTGAAGATCTTAATAGCAGCAGCTGACAAATTCCCTTTCTTCCAAAGTGCTCAACCTATAAGAGGGGATATATAGCAAATGCTTATTTGTTTAGCAAAATTGCATATATGTTTGGCAAAATAGCTTACTTGCAAATATGTTTTTGGCAAAATGTGGGAAATTTACAAACTTCCCAAATTGAGTCATTGCTCAATGAACAAAAATTTGACAATTGAACATTGTAAAAACATACTTTATATAAGAAATACATTATGCTACATTATACAAGAAGACTATATAATTGCTAAAAATGTATTCTTTTAGCAGTTAAAAATCATGGCATCAGGAATGATATCCAAATACATGTCTGTTTGAAAATTACTGACACACTTATCTGATCCTGCTCATATCTTCTTCTGATAGTTGCTTGTTCTTGCATTATTTATTTTTGCTCATGGTCAGCATCACCTGTTTTTGGAGTAGGCTAATAGCATGTCTGTTCCATTCATGATTGTCAGGTGCCTAATTTTGGGTCTTGCTCATTATTATCAGATAAATGGACCCATCCTTCTATCAGCAGGTGTTATCTACCTATATTTTTAGACTTCATCAGAAAATGAAATATGGAGGAGAAAAGAAAATTCTGGTGTTTTTTTATTTTTGTGTTTGTTTTTCATTGGTGAAATAGACCTCGCATGTATTTGTCTTGCCAGGTAGCTTTTGTGTGTATAATTCTTGTGTGTTTGTGTATCACAATTCTAGTTGGTCTATGTGGGATTTGCTTGAAGATGTGGGCATTTGAGCATAGAGTTGACATTTTTATTCATATCTGGTAGTGTCTATATATTGATTGGGAAATGTTTCTTTGTGTGAAAGAAATCGGGTTGCATTGGTTGTGATTGTAGATAGATCTTACGTTCTTTAAGTATGTATTTTATAAAAGTTACTGATATAATAAAGTGTATTTATTGATGGGAGGAGATTTACCACAATTCCTTTCAAGTATTTTCTATGTAATAAATTATCTTCTTTTTTTTATAAGAGTGGCTTTAATTAAGATTTTTTTTTCTATGTTTTAAATCATTTCTCCCCAAGCAAGGCAGGAATGCCACTAATATGCAGTGGGGTTACAGGGAGTGAAAGTGAGAAAAAATACTGAGTATAGGGAGGATTAAAGAAAGGACAAAAGGTGAACAGTCAAGAAAATAGAAGATGGTAATTGACATTGCATTTAAATTTTTGAAGATTGTAGTTATCAGAGAAGCAAGTAAACAGAAGGGTGTTTCACAGGCAGGAAGTGCAAGAAAAGAAACTGTTGGAGTAGAATTGGCAGATGCATTTAGGTATTTCAACAGTAAAAGGGTGGGACTTAGTAGCACACTAATTGATGTAATTGAGATATCAGGAAAAAATCTCATCAGAATAGTTGCCATGAAAATATTTGTAATAAGTACAGATGGAAGCCATGTCACATTGGTAAGAAAATGACTCAAGTCACAATGTCTGGTCAGGATCAATTACATTACAGATCCTTCTTTGGATTTTGTCAAGAACCTTGAGATGAATAACAGGAGCACCAAACCAGATATGGCAGCAATACATAGATATAGATATATAAGTGCATATATTTTGGCAGCATGTTTTCATTGAGACATGTTTTGTTGAATAATTTAAACATGTTCTGTCTACTTATTTTCAATTGTATCCTTCCATATTCACAGATAAGCATTTTGGTATCATTAATGAAGGACAAGAGAAAATCTTCATGTTAATTCATATAATGAACACTACAATATTTGTCCTATAATAATCAATAAGCTGATGATGACATTGTGCTATGTTGAAAGTACTCTGAACAAAAGAAATATGTATCAACATGGCAATTTTCTCTTGTCCTTATATATATAGTTTATGCAAAACTAGGTAATCTGTATGGGTAGACCCAAAAAGGATGATATCCGGAGAGCTCAATCTAAATTCAGAGCAAATATGTTTGATAAAAAAACACTTTTATTCAAAATATTTATTATATATATATAAATATATATATATATATATATATATGCACATTTCATTGAATACGAGAGATGGGGTGCTTTTGTTTAGATTTTTATTATACAATTTCTCATGCAATCTGATAATTTTTTTCTTTTCAGATGATAAATTATTTAAAACTGTCCAAATGTTCTTTTTATCCAAGTGCTTTCGGCTATACATTTAGCCATTTTCAAGGATTAAATATTTTAACTGTTAAATAATCACTCGAATAAAAAGAACATTCAGACAGTTTTTATATAATTTATCATCTGAAAAGAAAAAATTATTAGATAGCATGAGAAATTATACAAAAAAATAAATAAAAGCACCTCGTCTGTTGTATTCAATGAAACATGCATGAAAGAAGGATTGCTGTCTAAATACACATATATGCATGTGTGAAGACCAGATAAGCTTGAAGCCTACACACACACAAAACATTGTAATAACAACACCAAAGATGAGGACAATAGTTCACATGTAACTAATGTAATTTTCTAATTTTAAAACATTGCCATTCCTGTTATTTATCAAATAAATTTGTTTTTGTTTTATAATAGCACCAATGCAACTGAAATCGACAGATTTCTCATTCTAGAAGTTTGACACTTCTTATCACTGCCTTTTGACTTTTTGCTATGGTTTCTCTGTCACTAACTCATTCAATTGCTGATATGGAAATCTCTTGTTCTTTTCTAGAAAGATATGCCCCAATGTCTTGAACCCGTGAATCAGAAGAGCAAATTATATCAGAAATTAAATAGAATTATCTATAATTTTTTTCAAAGTTTAGATGATCTTAGAGAAATCTCAGGAATAAATTAAATTCCTTTCAATTTGTTTTTTTGTTTGTTTTTTTTTGTTTTGTTTTTTTGCATCACTCTTTGTCTTTAATGACAAAATACATGGGAATAAATGGTAATATTAGCCATTCACTGACTGACCAGCAAAAGCTGCTTTCAATTGAAATTTATAAAAACTTTCAATTAAAACAATTCATCAGGAAATTAGGTTTTTCAAGTTAACTGCTATTGTACTTTCCAGTACTGATGGGGTTTCTTTCCTAATCTTTTGTTTGAAGTTGAGTGGAATAGCAACATTTTCATTACGTCACTATTTTCTCTTCTATTTACATTTGCTATACATTTTAGTTCTTGCTGCTGTTGGAAATCCTCAACTGATGTGTTTCTGTTATTTGGTACAGTAATTTTTGATTGTTTAACCAATTCATGAGATTCAAAGAAGGATGGTCCTCATGAAGAACTGCAGACTTCATTCAGGCAAACTATTTTGAACCGTCAATCTGAGAAAAATCAGTTGTATCCAACTAACGGTTAATTCTAAATGGATTTGGGAATTAATTCGAAAATATGAAAAATACAATAAAATTGTTTTTAATCAATCTTGTTTGGATGAATACTTGCTGCCTAAATATACACCTTTTTACACATATATATATATAGTCATCCACAGACAGATTGTTTCACTTAATCACAGCTCATCAGTGTGGCTAGATGTCCAACTGCCTCTAGCTAGGATCAAAACGTGGCAGAATTGGTGTCAGTTGGAGATTCTACCCCTAAGCCATTGGTGCACAGCAAGGATGAAGGTGAATTTAAGCATATTTATTTTTAGGTAAACACAGAGTAACTGAGAGAACTTGATTTCACTTCGATTACTGAAGAGTCTTGCATTATTAGTTGTAATAGTCACTCTTTACAAACTCACACTTCCTCCCCAAAGAGCTCAACTGAAATAAATTTTTCAGCAGCATATATATTGTCATCCACAGACAGACTGTTTCACTGTATCACAGCTCATCAGTATGGCAGATGTCCAGTTGCCTCTAGCTAGGATTGAAACCCGGCTGAATTGATGCTAGTCAGAGATTCTACCCCTAACCTGTTATATATGGTCATGTGGCTGAGCGGTTACAATGTTCACTTTCTGACCATGAGATCCGAGTTTGAATCTCACCAGGGTCGATATGTCAGGAAGGTGATTTCTTGATGTTATCAGTCTAGAGGAGGTAATTCCAGAGAGGGTAACCTTTGGAAAGTGCCTGAAAACCATATCACGGGTTGACCCAAGCCTTGTGAGTGAAATTGAGTAGATGGAACTCTTGGACATCATCGGTATTTATAGAATATGAAGGGAATGTGGGTGAGTTGACCCAGTGTACATGGCCTGGTGGGTCCTGACTGGTGGAATGAAGGAATGTAATTTGTAAAAAACATCTGCCATGAAAATAGTGATATAGTGAGTGGCTAGTAACATTTTGTCTGCAGAAAAGGGGTTGTACTTACCCTTATGATATCCAAGAGTATATTTTGGGGCCCAGTGAGTACAAATATTGTCCAAATGTTAGTGATCAGGTGCTTTTTAACCCTCCTTCTGTTCATTTTTAAAATCAGGCATTAATTGAACAATATGTATGCATATGCTCACTTGTACATAAACAAGAAAAGTTAAGTAAAAATATATGTATTACACACACACATTATTAATATGGTCATCCACATACAGGCCTGTTTCACTGTATTACAGCTCATCAGTGTGTCTAGATATCTGGTTACTTCAAGCAAGGATCGAAACCCTACCAATTTGGCATCAGTTGGAGATCCTACACCTAAGCTATCAGAGAGAAAGGAAATTCTAACGTATTGTTTTACAGATGTAAATAAATGGTAGTAGCCAACAGTGCTCAATTCATTAATGAAGAGTCATGCATTAATAGCAGTGACGGCCACTGTTTTGGAATTATCTTTTTCTCAATGTTGCTCGATCGAATAAGCTGCCCCCACCATCTAAGTACTGACCAGATATTGAGCACATTTATCTATAAATATAGCATACTTTAAAATTTCATATATATATATAATGAGCAATCCATCTTTTATACAGCGTACTGGGTATGACAATAAACTACATCCACATCTAGGGTAAGACGATGAAATACGTTCAACAACAAGGCCTCTGATCAGGAGGCTTAGAGAAGCATGGAACCTCCTCTTAATTGCTGGTGTTCCCAGGTCCACCCTGACCCAGGGTTGCAGCACCTGTTTGGGTCCCAGCTATGGGCAAATAGTTAACCTAAAAACTGAGGTAAAAAGCATTATAAAAGTGTAAAAATAGGTTTTAATACCAGAAATACTTTGTAAAAAATTATTACCAGAAATAAATTTTTGAAGAAAAAAAAATTTTACCAGCAACGTTTTTGAAAAAAAAACTATTACCAGCTATACGTTTTTGAAAAAATAATATTACCAGCTATACGTTTTTGAAAAAATAATATTACCAGCTATATGTTTTTGAAAAATAATCTTACCAGCTATACATTTTTGAAAAAAATATTACCAGGAAAAAAAAAGTGGTCGGCATTAAATGACCCATTGAGTTTGATATGCCATAAAATAAAACAAAACAAAACCATTGAATGCAATGAACAAGGAATATTTTATAAGTATTTACACTATTTACATAATTTGAACTGTTGTCTTCTCCTTTATTGCCATATTCATGACATTTTAGCCATTGTACACTTGCACCTACTTCAGGTGATATATGTTGGAATTTCAAGCCAAACCCTTTATTTAGTCCATGGAGATAGCTTGTTCTAATTCCACGTGGCATGCCATTTTTGGATATCTCAGTATCAGTTAATTCCCCTTGCTAACTGAACTCTCCAAGTTTTTGTTCCATCTGCTGTGTCCTGGTATTGAACTCACAACTCTTTGGGTCAAGACACTGGATTACTTCAACCAATGCTTTTATTCACTGGGCCTTAAGGACATCAGTGTATGATTGGAATTTCGAGCCGATCCCTTTATTCTATAGATTGTTCTAGTTCCACATCCCATGCCTCTTTCGGATATCTCAGTTTCAATTATTTCCCTTTAGTAACTCAACTCTCCAAGTTTTTGTTCAACTCTGCTGTGTCCAGGTATTGAACTCAAAACTCTTTGGGTCAAGACACATTTTGGATTACTTCTTTCCAACACTCAATTTGAAATTCCACCATCTATCATTTGAAGAAGGCTGGAGCATACAACAGCAGAAATGTAAAAGATGAGGACAACAGTCTGAATGATGCAAATAGAATACCTCATCTCAGAAATTTAGGCAGATATTTTATGTGTTTTTAATTTTTCTGGTGTTCTTAGAATTTTTCTTATATGAGGACTAAGAGTGTGTAAAAACTGTCCATAATGATTATTGTCTCAAGAGATTTCAATTAATCTTTTACCCATTTTCAAGGTGGGTGCTTATTTTCATTGTTACTATATTTTGTTTTTCTTTCCTGTATTGTGTGAGAGTAATAGCAATTCAAATTGGAGTTATTGTTTTCTGAGAATACCATGTACATAGCATGTGAGTAATGAGGATTTTTAAAGAAAAATGGAAACAAAAAAGTTACTTAGACATAGAATCAGAAAGAGGCCATTGAAATTTCTAGGACACTTAATGAGAAAAGAAATCTTGGGAAATTTGACAGGAAATATTAAAGGCAAGAGGAGCAGAGGAGAAACATTAAATAAAGAGAGAGTTAAAATCTCTGGCACACATAATGAGGAAAGAAAGCTTCAAGAATCTGACAGAAGAGATATTGAAAGCAAGAGGCACAGAGGAGAAACATTAAATAAAAGAGATAGTTAAAATCTCTGGCACACATAATGAGGAAAAAAGCTTCAAGAATCTGACAGAAGAGATATTAAAGCAAAGGCACAGAGGAGAAACATTAAATAAAGAGGAGTTAAAATCTCTTAAATAAGGAAAGAAAGTTAAAATCTGACAGAAGAGATATTGAAAGCAAGAGGCACAGAGGAGAAACATTAAATAAAGAGGAGAGTTAAAATCTCTGGCACACATAATGAGGAAAGAAAGCTTCAAGAATCTGACAGAAGAGATATTGAAAGCAAGAGGCACAGAGGACATTAAATAAAGGAGAAACATGGCACAATAAAGGAAAGAAAGTTAAAATCTGACAGAAGAGATATTGGCACACATTAAATAAAGGAGAGTTAAAATCTCTGGCTTCATAATGAAGAAAGAAATCTGACAGAATCTGACAGAAGAGATATTGAAAGCAAGAGGCACAGAGGAGAAACATTAAATAAAGAGATAGTTAAAATCTCTGGCACACATAATGAGGAAAGAAAGCTTCAAGAATCTGACAGAAGAGATATTGAAAGCAAGAGGCACAGAGAGAAACATTAAATAAAGAGAGAGTTAAAATCTCTGGCACACATAATGAGGAAAGAAAGCTCAAGAATCTGACAGAAGAGATATGAAAGCAAAGAGGCACAGAGGAGGAAACATTAAACAAGACAAGAGACATTAAATAAAGAGAGTTAAAATCTCTGGCACATATAATGAGGAAAGAAAGCTTCAAGAATCTGACAGAAGAGATATTGAAACAAGAGCACAGAGGAGAAACATTAAATAAAAGAGAGAGTTAAAATCTCTGGCACACATAATGAGGAAAGAAAGCTTCAAGAATCTGACAGAAGAGATATTGAAAGCAAGAGGCACAAGGAGAAACATTAAATAAAGAGAGTTAAAAGGCACACATAATGAGGAAAGAAAGCTTCAAGAATCTGACAGAAGAGATATTGAAAGCAAAGAGGCACAGAGGAGAAACATTAAATAAAGAGAGAGTTAAAATCTCTGGCACACATAATGAGGAAAGAAAGCTTCAAGAATCTGACAGAAGAGATATTGAAAGCAAGAGGCACAGAGGAGAAACATTAAATAAAGAGAGAGTTAAAATCTCTGGCACACATAATGAGGAAAGAAAGCTTCAAGAATCTGACAGAAGAGATATTGAAAGCAAGAGGCACAGAGGAGAAACATTAAATAAAGAGAGAGTTAAAATCTCTGGCACACATAATGAGGAAAGAAAGCTTCAAGAATCTGACAGAAGAGATATTGAAAGCAAGAGGCACAGAGGTGAAACATTAAATAAAGAGAGAGTTAAAATCTCTGGACAAATAAAGAGAAAAGAAAGCTTGGAAAATTTGACACTCACTTATTGTTATACCTGACGTACCTATTCCTTTATTAATAGACTCTCCCACACATAATAAGTAGTAATAGTAGCAGCGGTCGCCAGTTGGGCTCAGTGGTGTTGAGCGAGCCAGTTGATATCAGACATTGAAGTACCAACCATCACAACTAGATTGCTGCGTCATTAACTCTTATTTCAAGTTTCTAACATTCTGTACGTTGAACTTAATTTAGGACGACTTATTGAAATACAAGCCTCCACTGTGAAAACTACTCTACAACACTTATATGGACAGCAAAAGGGACAAAAGGAAACAGCAAGTAAACCTCACTAAAAGCAGAACGGGGAGGATGAGGTTAAAAACAAATATTGCGAATAGCTCCAAAGGATAGGATGGTGTGGTGAGCCATGATCACAGCTACATCCAGAAGGGCCGCAGTACATAGAAGGAAAAAATCAAAACACTGCCAGGCTATCGTGACTAATGTCAAAGCAAGTTAGTGTAGGTTTGTTCATTTTTATTATGTTGGTATATATATATATATATATATATATATTAATTAGTACATATACTAGTACCTACGTTTTGGTGTGTGACTTAAGTTTTTTACTTAATTACAGCTCATCGGGCACAAGGTCTATGTATATAGGTTGCCTATTTTCATTAAGACATGTCTCATTAAACAATCTGGACACGTTTTGTTTACTTATTCTTAATAGGATCCTCTTATATTTATGGACGAGTTTCTTAGAACCCTTATTAAAGGAAGAAAGAAAATTACAAGGTTGATGTATATCCATTTTATTTTCAAGTACTTTCTACATTAGTACCATGTTATTTTCAGGGTCTTGTTTTTGCTAAGACAAAATTGCTGGGTTTATCTGAAAATTAAATGTTTTACTTGTGAATTGAAAAACACTCGACTTACATACTGTACTATTTTTAAATTTTATGTCATAAACATACATGTGCAGTAATATCAAGGGAGGTAACTAAGCTATTGAAATATATCATTATTTTATATCATTATCTCCCCATACATGAAACCCAACACAAAATTACATTACATGAATATTAGATATAAACACCCTGTGAGCATAATAAAGCACATCCCTAAAGGAATAGAGTCTAGGTTATCCAGAAACTGTTCTAGTAAAATAATTTTTGAAAATAAAAAGAAAGAATACGAGAATTTACAGGTAGAGGGTCACAAAACCAAACTAGAATTTAAACCTCAAATTAAACAACATATGAAGAACTATTCGAGAACAAGAATTTTGTGGATCAGTTTTAATATTTTATATTATTAGGATTCACTTGGATTTTTTAACAATGAATTATTACCTCTGTGTGTGTGTGTGTGTGTGTATATATATATATTGTTATGGAGCGATTTCACAGTGGAGGCTTGTATTTGTACTAAGTCAGTCCTAAAATAAGTTCGACGTACAAAACGTTAGGAACTTCATATAGTAGGTATGACGCAGTAATCTAGTTGTGGTGGCTGATACTTTAATATCTGACTAACAGTCGTTCGGCATCAACTGACTGACCAACTCACTGAGTGACTCCTACTACTCCTACTTATTATAGGTGGGAGAGTTTATTAACTATAGAATAGGTATGTCCCACTATAACATACATACATATATATATATATATATATATATATATATATATATATGGTTTTATTATAATTCATAAACTAAAATATTATTTTTAGATTCCAGTTTCAAATTCACAACTCTGTAAGAATTTCAGAGCGAATGTCAATTTTAATCTCCTGATTCTAACCAAATTTTATCCCCCCATTCTTCCCTTATGTTTGTAGCTCCACCATTGTACGACTTAGCTTTGACCTTTTCAAATTAAACTGAAAATGTTCCTCCATTTCACACGTACTTATTATATTTTTTTTCTCCAACATCCTCAATTCTCAACTAAAAAAAGATGCTCGCTACCATTTATATAAGATTTCAATGATTTCACAGGAACTTACGGTATTCTTGATTTCTAATCAATAGAAAGAATACCAGATCATTATCCGTTCTGACACTGCAATAACAATATTTGTAATTGTCTAGACGTATTTTTATTAAATTCTATTCCTTTTTGGCTGTATGATTTGTTCTTGTTCATTTTTATCAAAAATAATTCCATGCATAGTAAATATACAAATACAAAGTTTCTTGTGTTAATTTTATCTCTGCAGCTACTGAAAAAAAGAAAGAAAGAAAGAAAGAAAGAAAGAAACAAACAATGTTCAAAGTGAAAATTAAATGTTGGGTTGGAGAATAAGTCGTGAGCATTTTTCAAAATGTTTTATTCTCATGGTCTTACAATGTTAAATTACATAAAATTAGTCAACAATATAATCTCCATGCTGTTGATAACTTTTTTCTATTAATCACAAAGTTTTTCTATTCACTGACGATAAAAATCTTCTGGCTTTGAGCTGAAAAATCCCTTAACCAAACCCTCAATTCTACATCAGTATTGAACGTTACACCACATAAGGCATTGAAAAGAGATAAAAAAAGATGAAAATCTGATGATTCCAAGTCTGGCAAATACAGAGGATGAGGCAACACTTCCCATCCAAATTCTTGAATAATGGTTTTGGTCATATTAGTAATGTGAGGACAGGCATTGTTGTGTTCAGTCTTTTTTGCTGAATTGCTTCACGGAGACAGTGCAGTTGTTGAGCATAGAGCTCAACATTTACTGTTTGGTTTTGCTCAATGAATTATGCCTTCCCAGGCCCAACCATACACACAACATGGTCTTTCGAGGATGAAGGTCTTGTTTTGCTCAAGGTGTCACTTGCTTATTTGGGACTGAGCTATTCTCTACACTGCTTCATATTAATGTAAAGACATCATTTTTCATCACCAGTGACAACATGATAAAAGAAACACTGTTTATGACCGTATATTGAGCAATGCCAAGAAACAGCAAACTGGTTGCAATTGTTGGGCGCTTATTCTTGTTGTGGTCATTCAATGCGTGTAGCACCCATGAACCAAGTTTCTGAACCTTCTCCATTGAATAAAAGTGATTTACCACAGTTTTGTGATTGCAATTCATCTGTTCTGCCAATTCTCTTGTCATCTGATGTGGATTTTTGTGAAGAAACTGGTTTAATTGCTCCTCATCAAACTCAACTGGTAAACTGGGACACTACCCATCCTCCAGCTCAAAATTTCCTCTTTTGAAGTGTAAAAACCAATGTTGGTCAGTACTTTGAATCATTGCACCATCTACATACACTTCACAAACCTCATGAGATGCTTTGGCAACAATAATTCCTCGATTATATTCAAAAAGCAAAAGCTGTTGAAAATGTTGTTTACTTGACATTCTGTTTTAAGGATCTGAAATAGAACCAAAAAGTAATGAAATTAACAAAAGTCATACATATATGTAAATGTTAGAACAACAATAAGAAATTGTTGTTCTAAAACATTCTCTAAATGTTTGGCTTCCCAAAGATTTTTTACTTTCAAAAAATGTTCACGAATTATTCCCCAACCCGATAGTTATTTTTGTATATCCAAATCCAGGTCCTTCTCAGACCTGTTGAAGGAAGGCCTCTCTTACTGACCATGTCTTCAGGAGTGTAGCCATACTCAACATGATTGACCAATTGCGAGTTAATGAGGCTACTTAACTGATAGTTGGGGTGGATGAGCATTGTCTTTGAGGCATTCATCTGCCTTTTAACAGCTCTTGTTTTTTTGTACTGCTAAGGTTTCAAGTCCTTCTCCTAGACTGGTTGCCACCCAAGGCTATAGGACCTAGTCTATCATGCTATTTACCCATAGTCAGGGATAAAAAAATATCTATTTCCCAAAGATATTTGCACATAAATGAATGCAATAAACTTAACCAGAATTTGAACATGGCTCTCTGATTCATCAATTCGAACTGATATTCTTCACCATGCATCCATATGTATATATCATGATCAGTTACGTTCCATGTTCCTTCTAAACATGGACGATCATGGCTCTCCACATCTTCCTGTCCCTTATAGTTTTTGGCAATGTTTGACTCTTTACTATCCCTCTTTGTCTTCGCTTCATCATCCATTCCCACAAACACATTATATCCATGACTAGTTATTTCTCTTTGTCTTCAGTATGTCCTGTGAGTGCTAAATTTTCTTAGCCATCCTTCCTCTTAATATGTCTGAGAAATTTCAACTGTTTCTTTCTGATTTTGAGTTGGATTGTCTTTCCATTTCCCATTTGTTTCCTTTTTAGAACTTCCTCATAGCTCACATGTTCTGTTCATGTTATTCTCAGCAACTGTCTAGAAATACGTTTCTTTTACTTTGAGTTTTTTTTAATCTCTAACAAAACTCTTCTGCATTCACTTGTTTCCAAAACATTACAAACTTTTCTTTAATAAATTGATATATACTTATTCTGAGGAATATTCCACATTTTAAACAAAATTTCAAATAAAATTTATAGTGAAATAAAATCAGAATCTTATAATTTAGTGTTTTTTAACCTCAATGTTAGAAAAAATGAAAAGAAATTTGTTTAAAAGTTGCTTACTTTATAGGTGTGGCTAAAGCATTTGTATTTTTCCTGGAATTTGGGGCCTCTTACATTTTTTAAAGCCAATACCATAAATCACATATGGTATCTTTTGACGATCCCAGCTCTTGTAAAAGTTTACAGAACTTCACTCTAAAGCTAATTTTATAAAGCTTATGTAATGCTCTACATATGGTATCTTTTGATGATCCTAGCTCTTCAAATTTAATTTCATAAAACTTATATAATGCTTTACTTATGGTATTGTTTAAGAATCCTATCTCTTCTAAAATTTCACAGACCTTTAGCTTTAGAGTGAATCTAAAGCTAATTTCATGCAGCTTTATGTAATGCTAAATGTTATGGGGTCCATCCCTTTTTCATACAAGTGGACTCGACCAGTGTGTACTTGTACTACTGCTGGTGAATACCCGGAAGAGTAAGTAAGAGGGAGATACACTGATACCGTGATACAGTGAGAGTGTGAGGTAACCTCTTTGTAGGAGTCACAGTTGTGAGCATGTAGACTCAGAAGGAAGTCATACTTCGATACTGAATTTCCCAGACTATATATATGTTATTATTGCTACTAACTGCATTTCTGGATCTACTAACCGTATTACCAATTGTATTATTGCATCAATACATTTATTTGATGTATTTCATTCCAGCGTTTGTCATTCATTTGAGACCAGATTTCATCTCGGAATCCACAACACTAAACATATTGTATCTTTTGATGATCCTAGCTGTTCTGTAAGTTTTTGAAAACTGGTGGTCAAGTTCTCTACTGTCTTACATGTTAAAGTATTTTAATCAACAACTAATGGCCATCCAATTCTGGTTCTTATAAAGTATTTAATTCATTAATGAATTTAAACAGTGTTTAAATCAGTCAAAATAGGAATCCTGAACATCTATACATTCATTTCTACCAGAGCAGTAGATCACTTGCAAGTTCTCTTTTTTCCTCACTGCCAATGTCCTTCAAAGGTCATTAGGGTGGTATTCTGTGTCATAACATAGCTGGTCAATTCAGGTGGTTGCTGGGAAACCTACTCATCTTATTCCATGACTAGGTGTCCAGAGCAGTAGATCACTCACAAGTTCTTGTTTCGCTTGACAGTAGTGTCCCGCAAAGTGCATTTTGTGTTCATGTAAGATTGTAGGAATATCAAGGATGGGTCCATTGAGCCATGATTTCATTGGATGTTGTCACCAAGAGATATTAAGTATAGCTCTCAGTGTCAGTGTGTTAGGTTCCATCAAGCTTAGACCCAATGGTTTTAGTTAATGTCCAAGCAGTGGTGCCATACATTAAAACTGCCTCTACAGTGGCATGAAAGAATCTTCATTTGAGGTTGTCTAGTTGATCAGATTTCCAGATTACATCCATTTTACTCAAGGTTTTGGCTATGTGGATTTTCACATCCTTTTCAGTAGAATTTATTTTACTTCCTAGGTATGACCTGGAAATATAACAGAATAATAAGACTTGCAATATTGCATCTGAGGGAAAGAGTTTGCAGAGTGGAAAATTAAGTCTTCCCTCCCTCCACAAGATTGCAGTTTTTTAATTCTATCAAGTTTAGAAAGTGAGTAGCTCCAGGCAAAATATGGTAGGAATTTTTTCATTTTTGGTGCAATGTTCAGAAACAAATGATTTCGCTCTCTTTAAAATTATGGTGGTATTTTATTCTGAAGTGTCTTAACTTCATCTATGTACATGTGACCAATCATGGCTCTCCACAACATCTTATCCTTTGTGGCCTTTAGCAGCCTTTGGCAAGCCTCATCCCTCCCATGAGGCTTGGCATTTCACTATATATTCGCACAAGCTTGTTAGGTAGGTTGCCCACTGCCTTCCTGTGTCTCTCTTGTTCTTGATAAGCCTCGTAAGAGTTAGGTTTTGCAAACTCATTATGTGTCCAAGAAATTTCAGCTACTACTTTCTGATTTTGAGTATGATTCTTAGTGTTCTTTTTGTTACCATTTTCTTTAAGAGTTCCTTGTTGCTTACATGCTTCATCCATGGAATTCTCAGTATGCTTCTGTAGAACCATATTTCTTTTGTCTCCACTTATTCTATTTTTACAGCATTCTGCACAATTGATAAGGAAAGGAAGGTCTTTTTTTTGTTCGGAGATTAGTAGCAAATAGGTGGTTTCATTTCTGTTTGCAATCATCATTAGTCACTGTCCCCCCCCCAATGGCAGATTGCAGACTAACAGGACTTATTTCCAACCATTTATAACAATCTTGAGCAAACACATTTAATATCTCCTGTTCTTTGATTGGTGAGCACAGAATTGTTGTTCCTCCATCTCTTTTTTTTTTTTTTTGGTTTTCCTTTACTTCTTTCTTCAGGCACCATTCCTTCAAGACACAATTTAACAGATATCTACATTTTTTTTCAATATTGTTATCTTTTATGATACACAGGACATTTTGAATGTTTGGGACACCTCGAGGTGGTGTAATGGTTAGCAAGCTTTTCTTGCTAGAACAATTATGACTGAGTAGTGAGTTTGATCCTCACTAGGTGCCCCATACTTTCGGCCTTGTGCCACATCCGAGCTACGCTTGGAAAATCGCTAGTTTTGGAATGTTACAATTTGAGTTGGAAGTTTTTGCTGCAATCTAAATCATATGTGAAAACCAGATAAATAATTCCCTCTTTATTCTTATTATTTTCTTGTTGATATCAGGTCATCCCATAAGCTCTGTCCAAATTTTAACTTTTTGTTAAAATGAACGAAATTTAAAGAGTATTTTATAATGTCTAATGGAGATGAACATTATTTTTATGTTTAGATACATTTAAACTGATCAAATTTTATTTCAGAGAACAACAAAATTAAATTTTGTTTGATTAAAACCCTGCTAACATGGAAGTACCCAAGAATCATTTAAGGCACATAATGCTTTATGAGTTCAAGAAAGGAAACTCAGCAGCCAAAGCGACTAGAAATATTCACTCAGTTTATGGAGAGGAATGTGTGAATGAAAGAACTTGCAGAAGATGGTTTGCAAAATTCAGAGGTAGAGATTTCACCCTTGAAGATGAAGATCGAACCGGACGTCCAGTTGAGTTTGATGAAAAGCTTCTTGATGCAGCCCTTGAAGAAAATCCTGCTTTATCAGTTGAGGAATTGGCAGTGGTTCTCAGTTCAAACCATACAACTGTTCATCATCATCTTTAACAACTTGGAAAAGTTTCTAAACTTAAAAAATGGGTGCCTCATGAATCATCTGAAAATAACCTTAAATCCCGAGTTGACATCTGCTCTTCTCTCCATTCTTGCCAACTTGTTTCACCTTTTTTGGATAGACTTGTGATAAAAAATGGATCTTTTATCAAAATGTTAAGCATCGAAGACAGTGGCTTGGTAAAGGGGAAGGACCCCAGCCACAGCCGAGAAGGGAACTTCATGGGCAAAAGGTTCTTCTTTCAATCTGGTGCGATCACCAAGGAATAATCCACTTTGAATTCTTACCACCTAATGCAACAATTAATGCTCAAATATACTGTCATCAATTAGAGCGTTTGAACCAAGCTTTGAGAAAAAAAAAACCTGCTCTAGTGAATCGAAAAGAGGTGATGTTTCATCAGGACAATGCGCAACCCCACACAGCAAGAATCACGTCACAAAAGATCAAAGAACTTGGTTGGGAGAAAATTCCTTATTCACCTTATTCTCCTGATCTTATTCCTTCAGACTACCATTTGTTTCATAGCTTACAGAATCATTTGGAAGAAACAGCTTTTGTAACACAGGAAGAAGTTAAAACTGACATTTGTGAGTTCTTCGATTCAAAACCAAAAGAATTTTACAGTAATGGAATTAGTAAGCTTGTTAATAGATGGAAGGAAGTCATAGATAATCAGGGAAAATACATTGTTGACTGAATCTGTAATTAAATGTAACATTTGGTCACTTTTTTTTTATTCAGAATTCAGCCAGAATTTTGGATGACCTAATATATATATATATATATATATATATATATATATATATATATATATATATATATATATATATATATATATATGATTATGGCAGCATTCACCAACTTAAATAAAGTGACCGTCCAGAAGAGTTGCAAAAGATTCTGAAATTGTCTGAGTCTGTGTCTGAAACCAATGGTGATTTTTTGAATAACTCTTTAATATTTTAAGATATTTTTGTGTAATTTTGGTAAATATACCTGTAAAAATGAGATGTCAGTGTTACTTTTATTTTTGCATAATTTAGAGAATTTATCAATCGAACCCTATATATATATTGATACAAAAATTATATTGCCTGTTGTTGATTTTATATATATATACATACATATATATATATATATATATACACACCTGTCACACAAGCATTATTGAAACAATGGAAAAAAAAATCTAAAGAAAAATTTGGTAACATGGTAGCCCAGCTGCTTAAAAACATTGTTGTTTATTTGAAAAATTTTAACGGTTAATAAAATCAATTATATTAAATTAATAATTAACTTTTAATAAAATTAAAAATAAGTTGATATCACAATTCAGTTCAGCTTATAAAACAGTAACTTTTTATAAATTTTTTTATTTATGCTATTTACATTGTTCAGTTTGTTATCAATAAACTTGGAGAGTTGAGTTACTAAAGGCAAATATCTGAAAATGAGATATCCAGAAAAGGTATGGCATGTGGAACTAGATCAATCCCCCCCACCATGGACAAAATAATTGTTTCAGTTCAAAATTCCTACATATATCATCTTAAGAAGGCCAGAGCATACAAAGGCTAGAACATCATATGACAATAAAGATGAGGACAACAGTCCGAACAACGTAAATAGTTACAATATCTCATCTCAGAAATATAGACAGATCTGAAGATCGAAGCATACAATGGCCGAAACATTGTGAATATGACAATAAAGATGAGGACAACAGTCCCAAAAATGTAAATAGTGTAAATTGTTACAATAGCTCAGAAATATAGAGAGATGACTTTTTTAGCTAAGATAATACTCAAAGAAAATGGTTAAATGTTTTCATATAATTTTAATTAAATTTATACTTCCTTAAAACCAAAATAGTATATCATTAAAAATTATATTTTAAGTGTTGACCTCATACATACAGTAAGTTCCTTGGTTATGCCTTTCATGACCTATGACTATTCATGACACCATCTCAATTAATCTTGTTTCTAATTACACTGTTTGCCTTGTACATATGATGCAAGCTTCTAATTACTGAAATAGAGATGAGCTCTCATGCTTAATCATCTTATCTACTGAAAGCCAATGGCATCACTGGCAATAAATATGCAAGCAGTTTTATACAATTTCATTTCATTACATGTATCATTTTCATTTCATTTTATGTATCATATTGATGTCCTCCATGTGGTTTTAGTCCTAATTATGTTAAGATATGTCATAAAAATGTGTTATGTCCTAAATTATTATTTTAATATAAGTGTAAGTGAGTGATGCAAGTGTTTATTCAGGCAAAATTGCAGGTATATTCTAACTTACACGGAAAATCACATTATGACACATCATAGGAACAGAACTCTGTTGTAAGTTGAGCATCCCCTGTATTGTAAACTTTCATCTTCATCTCAATCAAAATTCCAAGATGAGACCATAAACATGCTTTCATTTGTGGAAACTTATTGCCATTCATCATGGCCCTCGAATGTCATATAACCTCTTCTGATGAGGACAACAGTCCGAACAATGTAAATAGTTACAATATCTCATCTCAGAAATATAGACAGATCTGAAGATCAAAGCATACAATGGCTGAAACATTGTGAATATGACAATAAAGGTGAGGACAACAGTCCAAAAAATTCAAAGAGAAGGAAAGCCATCACCATAAAAGTGAAATTAGAAATTCTTAAATAGTCTGAAAAAGTGATGAACATTGGCCAGTTGCTTGGCTGTTGTTTAAAACACGTAATTACATATTGAGTTTTCCTTTAAGAGATGAGAACATTTTCTTATTAAACTATAAGTTGGTGAATTCCCATTATAAAAAAAAAAGGCCAAAATAAAGTTTTTCCAATATTTTCTGTTACTTCAGAATACTGCAATAGAGACAAGATCTTACATTTTGTCATCTCGTCTACCAAGAGACAATGACATCACTGACAATAAATATACAATCAGCTTAATACAATTTAATTTCATTATAAGTCATGTTTACTACTTACATTATTCGAACTATTGTCCTCATCTTTGTTGCCATATTTGTTACAACGTTTTGGCTGTTGTATGCTCCGGCATTCTTCAGGTGTTTGGAATGTCAAACTGAACCCTTTATTTCACTAACTAGGGTTGACTCTTCTAGTTCCACATGCCATGTTTAATGGATGTCCTTGAGGACACATGGCACAGAGAATAAAGGCGTTAGTTAGATCCAGTGACAGGACCCAAAGAGTGTGAGTTCAATACCTGGTTAAGGGGGTGGAGAACTTGGTGAGGGAAATTACCAGGAGATAACTGACATCCATTAAACATGGCACATGGAACTAGAACAGTCTAACCCAGTGAGAAAAATAAAGGGTTCAGTTTGACATTACAACCACATGAAGAAGGCCGAAGTATACAATGGCTGAAACGTTGTAATAAATATGGTGACACAGATGAGGACAATAGTCCGAATAATATAGTGTACATAATACCTCATGTCAGAAATATAGACAGATACTGAAAGGTCAAAATGTTGTAATAAATATGGCGGCAAAGATGAGAACAATAGTCCGAATAATATAAATAGTGTACATAATACCTCATCTCAGAAATATAGACAGATAATGTCATGTTTATGTCCTCTATGAGTTTTTTTAGTCCTAATTATGTTAAGATATGTCATAGAAGTGTATTGTTATGTCCTAGATTATTACTTTACTATTGCGTTAGCATAAGAGTGATATAAGTATTTATTCTGGGAAAATTGCAGGTATGTTCAGACTTAGGCAGAAAATTACATTACAATGCATCGTAGGAACAGAACTCTGTCATAATTTGAGCCCCCCCCCCCTCTCTGTGTGTGTCTGCATTTAAAACTGGAAGGATAAAATATAAAGCAGTGTTTCTCAACCATTTTTAATTCAGGGTGCATTTGTAGATCTAAAATTCTGGGGCACACTTTAAATTTTAATAAGGAAAAATTAGTCATGAAATTTGAAAATAATAAAGAAGTCTCCTGAAACAAGCATTTATTTTTAAGATATTACATTGTATATTTAAGCGGTAGAACTGGATTTATGAAGAATCTGTTATTTTTCTTTTTGGAGAAACCAGTGATCACTGATTTTGTAAAGGAAGGTAAAAGAGAAAGGATTATCCACTCCTTCTTAAAGATAAAGGAATTTAGCATCCAGTTTAAAATATCAAGTGACAAAGACTTGACCCAAATATGGAAGCCATGTGCTGGTATCCCAAACTTTTTAAAAATAAAGATTTTTTTTTACATATAAAAATAATTAATAAATTGCTCTTCTGTTAACTTGGGATTCACCTGGCTACCATTCAGGGCACCTTAGTGTGCACCGATTGAGAAACACTGATATAAAGTATAGCTTCATTTTGGCATGGATTGGTATTCTTATTGATTTCCACCTAGCTTTATATCTTCAATTCTGTGTTGTTTTTTTGTTTTACTAGTTCACCCATGCTGTCAATATTTCATAAATTTGTTGTGAATGTGAAGGTAGTATATCAGTTTGGTTTGTTTTACAGCATATCAACTTCAATGGGTTATTTAATGCTGACAAGGTTTTCACAATAGATTTGTATGAATAGAATATGTATTCTTTGTAAGATATCCAATTGTAAATCACGTTTCATTGATTTATTTTTGTAAAGAAGGTTTTTGTCAAAAGTCTGGTTTTATTGATTTATTTTTGTTTTGGTTTGGTTTATTTTGTTTTATGGCATATCAACACCTCAATGGGTTATTTAATGCGAATAAGATTTTTAGGATCGGTTCATCTGAATAGAATATGTATTTTTTGTAAGAAATCATTTTGTAGATCAGGTTTCATTTACATATTTTTGCAAAAAAGGGTTTTTGTCAAGGGTCAAATGTATTGTCAAATGTATTATAGTGGAAATAATTTTTAAAAAATGTATTGCTGATATTTTTACTATAAAATATCTATTTTTATACTTTCATAGTGTTTTGACCCTAGTTTGGGGGGTTAACTATTTGCCTATAACTGAGACCTTAACAGGTACTACCACACTAGGTCAGTGTAGACCTGGGAAGAACAGCAATTAAGAGGTAGTTCCATACTCCTCCAAACCTCCTGATCAGAGGTCTTGCTGCTGGGTGTAGTTTATCATCTTATGCAAGATGCAGTAGAATATCGGTTATCCTAATGGAAAGCATTCAGCCAAAGTAAATACTACATTAAATTGGTCATTGACATTTTTTTTTTATTTTTGTTCTGCAGTCCTGCTTGAAATTTTATTTTAAAAAAAATACCAAACAGTACAAAATTTTCAACTTATAGCATGCTGATCTGAAATATGAAGACGTTCTCTTTCTCTATGCACCAAGTCTTTCAGGATATGGGTCATCTTAGTTCTCTCTCCATTTTCTCTTCTTTTTTTTATTTAATTTGTTTCTCTCAGAAATACTTTCTCTTGATTTTTATCCCTTGGCCTATTTGCTCAATTTTTCAAATAGATTTCTCACTGCTTTCCTCTTCTAATTTTGTTTTTAATATCTCTTGTAAACAAGGCTGGTGCAAATGTCATGTGGGCCGCCATTGAATCTATGATATGAGGCCCCCAAACCTAATAGTTTTCTATTTTCATATGGTAGTATTCATATCAAATACAAATTTTATTGTAATCTAATTATGTACAATAATGGATTATATTCAATACAATTGAACAATTCAACTAGAAAAATTGAAAATAAATACAAGGTATATAAATACAAGACATTAGAGACATGACATAATAGCTAAAATCCATCTTAAATAAATCAATGTTTTGTATCAATTTTTATAACATATATATGACATAATAGCTAAAATCCATCTTAAATAAATCAATGTTTTGTGTCAATTTTTAAAATCAATTTAAGATTTTTCTTGTTAAAATGTTGAATAATTTTAACACATTCAACATTATGGTTAAAAACAGTGAATTTTATATAGAGTTTTTTTTTCAAGAGCATGTGCAAAACAATTTGGATAAAAAAAAAAAGACCCCAGAATGGCATCAAAATCCACAAAAAATTTTTCATCCTTTAACAGTCAGTTGTGCTTAGTTTAATTTGGAACATATATAAATGTAGGTAGAAAAAAAAAAAGGAAATGTTGATAAGGTAGCCATGGTCACAAAGCAATGCCCATGGTTTCCAATCAACCCTGCCAGTTTGGGGTGTGAGGGTGATGTTGGTGGTAGTATGCACCATCCCTGCTTGTGTGTATTAAATATTCCAAGATTCTTTCTTCATTATTGCTCCCAGGATAATGTGTTTGTCCATTCCATATTCCTATTAGCACAGAATATAACACTATTAAAAACACTAACGGCATTATCTAAGGTTTTTCGAATATCCAATCTAGCAGTAAAAAAATAAAGCCTAAGTAGTTTTATATGACAGTTTCTAATGGTAACTCTAACAAAAACATGGATGGTACAAATATCTAAGGTAGTAATGAATACATGAATAAATTGAGTTCAATTTGCCAAAATAATGCAGAAGTTAACTCCTACAAAAATGTTTAATGGTATGTCTTCTAAAACTATAGACTGAATTATGCAATTGCACCATCATTTTGGACATTGGCCATTACAGTTTTTCATTGACAGCTTGAATAAACTGTGTCTATCTATATTTCTGAGATGAGGTATTATGTACACTATTTATATTATGTGGACTATTGTTCTCATCTTTGTCACTATATTTATTACAACGTTTCGGCCTTTCATTATCTGTCTATATTTCTGAGATGAGGTATTATGTACACTATTTACATTATTCAGACTATTGTCCTCATCTTTGTCACCACATTGTAATAAATATGAGGATAATGATACTTAGGACACAAACAACACTATAAGATATTCGTCAGCAGCACGTAGAAGTAGTCAACTGCTAGAAGTGAGTCAAGTGAATTCCACAATGAATCTCCAACTGCAGACCAATGTACAGTATTTACTACTGTATTTATGTGAATGGGGACATACCCATTATCATCTGTAGGTATGCTACAACACTTTACAAGAGCCAGATCAGGCCGAAAATGAAGTAATGCAGCTGCTGCCCAGTCTTCACTTTCCAGTCTCAATAGAATCCAAAAGCGTCTCTGCATCCTTGTGGGTTATGAATTTCTAAAGTTGAGGAGTTAGCATTATTTTAATTATTTTCAGTCAGACTAATATCCTTGCCTTTGTTGTTAATAATACTAAATGACTTGAATAAAGAAAGATACTAGAAAAAAGTTTGGTTCCCTGTACCAGAATAAGTATCTGACTCCTCCTGCTATCTCCTACCATTAAAAGAGCCAGATCAGACTGAAAATGCAGTACTGTTGCCATAAATGGGCAGAGGCTATCCATTCTTCTCTTTTCAGTCTTGACAGAATCCAAAACTGTCTCTGCATCCTTGTGGGTGATGGATTATTTTCCACCATACAACGCCTTTCCTACAGATGAAATGCTGCAAGCGTCTCTATTTCCATGTAAGGTGTAAAAACAGACTATATTCTTCAGTTACATCAATTCTAACCTTCATGGTTAAAGTCCATCATGCCATAAACATTGCAGCAAACCACCACCATTCCCTTCATATTTCTTTGGTGAGATGTAAGATCCATTCAAGCATCTTCTTTCCACAAACCACTTCTTTGTGGAACTGACTCCAAAGAAGATGCTTCCCCAATCACTACAAGTCTAGGGTTGACCATTATTTTCCCACATATCCACGTAAAAAGTACCTCTTACTCTATAACCCTCTACCTTGAATGGCTCTTGTGCCTTTTCCAGATTGAACATCATTGTAAAAAATTTTAACGTTATGAAAAAGACCATAAGAATAGAATATAAAGAATTGGAAGAAACTAAGGTCAACACCAAATGCTGACAATCTGATTCATGCTTGAATATTACATTCATACATGAAACAGTCACAAATTGGTGTTGACCTCAGTGCCCACGTTAATATTTACATATGATCTATCTCTGACATTGAGCACTTTATCCATAAACATAGCATACCTTAAAAGTATATTTTGATCATATATATAAAAGTGGACACTGAAGTCAACACCTAGTGGCAACAGTCTGCTACAAGCTTAAACGCAATCTTCAGGCCCTTGTTTAAACATCAAACAGACCGTTGCTGCTGTATGTTGACCTCAATGTCCACTTTTATATTTACATATGTTCTATCCCTGATATTGAGCACTTTAACCCATAAATATAGCATACCTTAAAACAATATTTATATATATATATATATATATATATATATATATATATATATATATATATAATTATTTATTTAAAATATGATTCCAAATCGCTACATAAGAGGTCTCATGTTTCAAAGCAAGAGCCGAAAACTTCAATATAATCCTTTAAATTAAATTGAGTTGAAATTAAAAAGGGCTCCGTTCCATCTTCAAAGCGAAACTTTTGTTGGAATAACGTATATCTGAAATTTACTTGTTTTAAAAAATTGAAATCAAAATCACCATGGTAACAGCTAGGGCGAATTGTCTAAAATTGGTAGGCGAGTGTAGGGTGTTAATGATAAGTAGCGGTATAGAGATACTTTCAAGGTGTCAAGTTGGGGGAAGGTGAGGGTGTCAAAAATGAAACGAAGATGTATTAAGCTTTCGTGTATATATATATAATTTGATATATGATTAAAATGAAAGATGGTCCATATGTACTTTTTATATGTAGATTTAATAGGCTGGTTAATGAAACTTAAGGAATAAAAAGTAAATAAAATAATAACTCTATTGGCAGTAAGATAATATTATATATTATCCTTTTGTCTAAATTGAAGCCTGAAGAGAAAGATTTTAAAGTCGGAATTTTTGGACACTTCTGTGACCTTTTTCAATGAGACATGAAATAAACAAAGAAGTGGGACTTATTCTTATGAGGAATGATCTTGTTAGTTAGAGGGCTCCCTATATTCTCTGAGTAAACTGAAATCTCTGTTTAATCCTTTAATATATGATTCTATTTTAAAAATGTATTTTACCTCTGATCAGCATCTTTCTTGTCAGGTGTTAAATGAAAATGCTAAAAGCATGCATCTGATATCATCAATGCTATGGAACAGTTGATTGAAGTGAGCAGTGACAGGGAAATTTTTATTGCTCCATGAATTTTTTATGGTTATTAAACTGCAGATGGAATTTTGTGCCTTTTTCTCCAACATAATTCCCTCTTTTGCATTTGTGGCAGAAAAGTAAAGATTTTAATTGTTGCAAGTCATATATATATATATATACACACACACACACACACACATATGAAGAGGAATTAGAACTCAAATAGGATAGAGACAATGGTGAAATGCTTTTTAATGAAAACACATTGGCCTTCATGTATCAGATTCTGACCTGAAGACACCAACTTAGCACATGAAGTATGTTGTCATTAGAAAGCTTTTCTACTTTTCTCATTTCTCCACACACATCACATGACATAGGAACCTTACTCGGTATGTGTCAGTTTCATGCTTCAATGCAACCTTCTTAGTCTGAAGATCTTATTGAGGCGTGAAACTGACAGTCACTGTGCAGTCTTAATTCCTATGTCCTCACTGCCTATATCTATAAATTTTCTCACTTTCTCTAATGTTGAACAAAGATGACACAATGTATGTCTGTCAGTAAGAGGAACAGCCCAAAACATGAGTTAGGATTTGGAGATATAAAAGTTCAGCAAATACAGAAATTTAAATATCTGGGAAATGTTTTAACAGAGGATGGAAAATAAAAAGAATCATTCTATATCGCAGTGAATAATGGATAATTTCCTCACAGATGAACCTGACTTGAGAATTGTGCTTCCACAGAATAATAATAAGAATACCATAGATGGATCATGTGAGCAATAAGGAAGGAAAATGTGAACACTTATATTTAGAATCAGAAAGGAACAGTTAAAATTTCTTGGATGCATAATGAGGAAAATAGGTTTGAAGAATTAGACACTCACAAGACATATTGTAGACAAGAGGGATGAAGGGAAACAGCAAGTAAACTATCTAATGTGCTTGTGTCAATACAATGTGTAAAACAATGCTCAGTGCTGCAAAGGATAGGAAGTTGTGGAGAGCCATGATCTCCTTGTCTTGATGGAATAGAGGGTAACAGCAAGTAAACTACCTAATGTGCTTGTGTAAATAGACAACAGAACAGTGAGTAGCAGGGATAGCAAAAAGACAGGTGTTGCTCAAAGCTCCAAAGGATAGGAAGTTGTGGAGAGCCTTCCTGAAAGGTGAAGACACATCGAAGAATATCAAGCATGAGAAACACTAAATGAGTTCAATGAGAAACTGTAAAGTTTTTAGAGATTCCAACTACAAGTAAATCAATGTCACATGATGTTAATGTAATAAATGAAGTCAAGAAAATGAAAAGTCAAAAGATATAAGGTTCTTTTGGAACTACATCCCTGTATGTATGTATGTATGTATGTATGTGTGTGTGTATGTATTCTTATAATTGATTTTGTTGTATCAGGTCATCCCATAAGTTCTGTCCAAATTTTGAATAAAGAAAACAAGTTACCAAACGTTACATTTAATTACAGATTCAATCAACAACGTATTTTCTCTGATTATCTATGACTTCCTTCCATCTATTAACAAGCTTACTAATTCCATTACTGTAAAATTCTTTTGGCTTCGATTCGAAGAACTCACAAATGTCAGTTTTAACCTCTTCCTGTGTTACAAAAGCTGTTTCTTCCAAATGATTCTGTAAGCTATGAAACAAATGGTAGTCTGAAGGAGCAAGATCAGGAGAATAAGGTGAATAAGGAATTTTCTCCCAACCAAGTTCTTTGATCTTTTGTGATGTGATTCTTGCTGTGTGGGGTTGCGCATTGTCCTGATGAAACATCACCTCTTTTCGATTCACTAGAGCAGGTCTTTCTTTTCCTCAAAGCTTGGTTCAAATGCTCTAATTGATGACAGTATATTTGAGCATTAATTGTTGCATTAGGTGGTAGGAATTCAAAGTGGATTATTCCTTGGCGATCGCACCAGATTGAAAGAAGAACCTTTTGCTCATGAAGTTCCCTTCTCGGCTGTGGCTGGGGTCCTTCCCCTCTACGACACTTAACATTTTGATAAAAGATCCATTTTTCATCACCAGTCACAAGTCTATCCAAAAAAGGTGAAACAAATTGGCAAGAATGGAGAGAAGAGCAGATGTCAACTCGGGATTTGAGGTTGTTTTCAAACAATTCATGAGGCACCCATTTTCCAAGTTTAGCAACTTTTCCAAGTTGTTAAAGATGACGATGAACAGTTGTATGGCTTGAACTGAGAACCACTGCCAATACCTCAACTGATAAAGCAGGATTTTCTTCAAGGGCTGCTTCAAGAAACTTTTCATCAAACTCAACTGGACGTCCGGTTCGATCTTCATCTTCAAGGGTGAAATCTCTACCTCTGAATTTTGCAAACCATCTTCTGCAAGTTCTTTCATTCACACATTTCTCTCCATAAACTGAGTGAATGTTTCTAGCCACTTCAGCTGATGAGTTTTCTTTCTTGAACTCATAAAGCATTATGTGCCTTAAATGATTCTTGGGTACTTCTATGTTAGCAGGGTTTTAATCAAACAAAATTTAATTTTATTGTTCTCTGAAATAAAATTTGATCAGTTTAAATCCATCTAAACATAAAAATAATGTTCATCACCATTAGACATTATAAAATACTCTTTAAATTTCGTTCATTTTAATAAAAAGTTAAAATTCGGACAAAACTTATGGGATGACCTGATATATATGAGCACATAGCTGAATGGTTAAATTGTTTGCATCCTGACCATGAGACCCAGGTTTGAATCTCACCATGGACGATTAGCCAGGAAGGAGATTTCCTGATGTTATTGGTCTGGAGGGGGCAATCACAATGCAGCACCTTTGAAAAGTGCCTGAAAACCATACCACAGGTTGACCTAAGCCCTGTGAGTGAAATTAGGTAGACGGAACACTTGGGAGTCGTCGATAGCTGCGCTAGCACAAAGTCACAAGTCATCGTGACTGAGGGTTTGAGGGTGCTGGCCTTGTTCACTTTGTTGATCAAACTAGTTAACACACTCTCTCCCAGAAACTGTAACTAAGGACTGCTCAGCATAGTTGTAGTATAAACCACAGGTGGGATTTGTGAGTGTTGAATAAACACAAAATGTGCTTGAGTGGAGTCTGCAATAGGGTTTGGCTAGCCACCCTAGTAGACGGGTATCCTCAAATATGAGTGGCCAGCTATTATTATTATTTATATATATATATATATATATATATATATATATTAGGGGAAAGAAGTATGACAAAGTGGAAAAGATTTTTGTTACACGTTTCATCCTTTAGGACTTCACTGGACTAAAGGACAAAACGCATCATACTTCTTTCCCCTAAAATTCTTCCTGATATATAAAAAATAGACAGGTTTTATCAAAAATACTTTTACACACTTTAGCAGTGTCTTCCTCACACCAAAAAAAGGACAAAAGTTCACTTAAACATATGTCCCAGAATCCTTTATTTTTGAGTTAAGTTTAAAGGTTATGGTAAGCACTGTTAAATGTACAATTTAAGATACATTCAAAAAAATATTTATTACCATTGTTTGTAGTGCTCCAGATCCTGTCTCAGCAATGTGACGATAAACAATACCAAAGGTTAGATGACATAGTTGCATTCATTCTGGAAACACAATCTGATACAGCCATACAGGCCATTAGCATTTGCACAGACGTATTTATAAATCAAATGTGCTTGCTCACGATATGACTATCGTGTCATTGTTAAATGAAGCACTTCTCAGTTAACTCATTACTATACACTACAATAAAAATTGAAGACAGACAAGCCACAAATATACCTAAATGACAAATGTAACCTAGTCTACATGGCAACATAGAACTATATATCGTAAACTTTCTTTTAACTTAATAACTCAAAAAAAAAAAATATTCGGACATATGTTTATATGGACTGTAATCCTTGTTTAGATGTGAGGTACCCACCTCCAAAGTTTGTAAAAGTATTTTTGATACACCCTCTGTGTGTGTCTATATATATATATATATATATATATATATAATAGGATAAGGAACAAATAGGAAAAGTTTAACATGTTACACTTTTATTTATTCTTCATTATAAATTTTTGGGAATTTAATTATGGAAGAAAAAATTCTAGTACTTTTAGTTCTGTGTTGTTTGTTTTTCATTGGTCAGGCAGACCTTATGTGACTTTGTCTTTAAGTGTTAATGTGTGTGTATGTCTACATTTGGATTCTAGTGGGTATTTTTGTGTCAGTCTGGTAGTGTCCATGTGTATAGTTCCTAAAGATGGTAGTGGGATGTCGGCATGTGTGTGTAATCGTCTGTCATATTTCTAGTTGGTCTTGTGGGATTTGGGTGATAATTTGTGTGCATATGCATCTCGTGAGCATCTTTGAAACACCATTGTTTCTGTCTGGTAGTGTCCATATGTTTATTGAGGGGTGTTTGGTGTGAGAATGAAAGACTTAGGTTTATGGAGGATAGGAGATGTTATCACTTATGGAGGAGCTGTTTATCGTACATCAATATCCATTCCCACCATATATCTGTGTATTTGGTTTGGTTGTATATTGGCCTTATGGAAGTATATATATATATATATATATACACACACACACACACACAGTGAACGGGGGTGGTTAACAAATATTCATACACATACAAATTTTTAATTTATTGTATTTCCAACTAATGAATAAACATAATTTCCTATAATTAATTGTACACAGATGCATAATAGCTAAATATGCATAGAAAACAGAAAAAAATTTGATTTCATTGAAATAAATCTCATTTATCCATTTTAATGGGTGAAAAAAGTATTCGTACAATGCAAATTTTAAATCTGTCTCTATTTCTGAGATGAGGTATTATGTACATTATTTATGTTATTCGGACTATTGTACTCATCTTTCTCGCCATATTTATTACAACGTTTCGGCCATTGTACACTCCGGCCTTCTTCAGGTGGTTGGAATGTCAAGCTGAAATAAAGGGTTCAGTTCAACATTCCAACCACCTGAAGAAGGCCAGATCGTACAACGGCTGAAATGTTGTAATAAACATGGCGACAAAGATGAGGACAATAGTCCGAATAATGTAAATAGTACAAATTTTTAAACTTCTTTAATACCCTGGATTATTCACATGGAATATTCTTGAATGTTATCAGTAGTTATTTTTAGTCTAAAAATTAAAAACTGAACATTCTGTAATTAATATTCTTGTAAGAAAGTTATCATCATGACAAGAGGTAAAGAATTTACAAATTTGCAAAAAAGAACTGATTGTTAACCTCTAGAATGACGGTAAAAGTTACAGGAAAATCTCAGACAACCTGAATATTCCATTTACTACAATTAGTTCATTCATTGCAAAGTATAAAAACTCAAAACTGCTGAAAACCAAAGAACAGGTGCTCCATGGAAAATTTCTTCAAGATCTTTGAGGAAATTAATGGTTACTCATCAAGAGTTGCAGAATGATTTGCTTTCATCAGGAATCTGTCACTAAATGGACAATGAGCAATGAAATTCATAGGAACAATCTAAAGTCACACTCCCCTCAAAAAACTCCACTGCTATTGAAAAGACACAGAGATGCTCAGTTGAAATTCATTCATGAAAATAAGGATAAGAAAAAATTGTATTGGAAAAGAGTATTATGGACAGAAGAAACCAAAATTGAGTTGTTTGGATGTTATTCTAGAAATCATGTATGGAAGAAAGATGGTGATGACTTCAAAGAAAAAAACACAGTTCCAACAGTGAAATTTGGTGGTGGCAGCATCATGGCTTGGGGATGTTTTTTCTGCAAAACGTACTGGTAACATATCAGTGATAGATGGTAGAATGAATGCTGCAGCATATCAAAATATTTTGGAAGCAAATTTAATGCAATTGTTATAATTGATTTGTTGTCAGATGAAATTAATGAAACTGAGTACTTTCAACAATTTAATATTTCAATGTTGCAGCATCGTACATTCCCAAATAATATAACTGTCAATATATAACATAATTTTAAAAACATCTTTCAGTCTACACTCCTTTTATTTCATCTTGGTGTTTACCTGTAAATGGAAATATTACACCCCGAAGATGACAATTTGAAACTGTCAAAAGTACTCGGCTCAGTCTCATCAATTTCATCTGACAACAACTCAATTATAAGGATTGCATTATTCAAGGAATTGATAATAAGTTAATATCTCATTAATCTTGTTAGCAAAGTGATTTTGCCACTAATTCTTTGTATAATTACTTCTTTATGATATATATATATATAAGAAATAATTGTCATGAAAACATTACAGGAAAAAAAGAAAAAGAAACTCGATGTATTTTACAGAAAGAAAAATTTTGGTTCATCTGTTATCTTTTCTCCATGTTTGTCATTTAATCACTTCTACGGTATCACTTATCTTAGTCTGATGCATATTGACTTCAACCACAATCAGTTCAAGTGTTGTTCATTCCATTGGTCGTTTTGCATTTCTGAGCTTTCAAGCAATTTTATTAAATCCTATGTCTTGCACCCACATATAATTCATTTTAAGCATACTGCAATATGCTTTTCCTTAAATCTATATTTTTATTTTTATTCAATGTTTTTCACTCTGTTACCATCATTTTATTTTACTTAAGCATTTTTTATTTAATGTTACCCCAAGTGTTTTTCACTTCACAAATTAAAAAATCTATTGTATATCCAGGTTTTAACTAAGAGCTTTAAATAGTTTTTTTAAAAAAAAAAATTAGCCATTTCAATAATTTAGTTACATCCCTTGACATTACTGCACATGTTTGCTTACATCATGAAATTTAAAAATCATACAGTACATAAGTTTAACGTTTTTCACTTCACAAGTTAAAAAAATTAAATTTTCAGATGAACGCAACAATTTTGTCTTAGAAAAATGATGAGCACAACAATTTTTGACTTAGATAAAACAAGACCTTGAAGATGACATTGTACTAATGTTGAAAGTACTCAGAATAAAATGGCTCTGCATCAACATAGTAACTTTCTTTCTTCTTAATAATGATACTAAGAAATTTGTCGATAAATATGAGAGGATTCTTTTAAGAATTAGTAGACAAAATTTGTCTAAATTATTTAATTAGGCATGTCTTATATATATATATATATATATATATATATACATACATACATGCACACACACACACACACACACAGAGTCTCTCCTCATTTACCGATTTACACATTTAATGACCACTCAAACTTACAACATGCCCTATGTACTGCCATCAGTAATGTACAATATGATACAGTAGGTACCTTCATAAAATCACTGAAAATAGCTCATGTTCAAATGAAAAAATTAGTTCTCAAATTAGTGTTTGAAGACTAAAATTGCCCAGATTTTCAACTTTACTCCTAGAGGTCATAGCCTAACACATCATACTGTTTTTGGAATCAGGCCATGAGCAATTTGAAAATATTCCAAGCTGGATCCAGACCCACAATCCTGAAATTTGGGATTCCCAAGTTTTCGTTACTGCAATTGTTTTTGGCAAACTTTACATTTTTTTGTACAATAACAGTTTTTATAACTTTGAAATAAATTTGGGTACAATCAAAATTAATTGCAAAATCCAGTGAAAGTCATGCATAAAATAAAAATGAATTGTTTGTACAGAAAGTAAGGACCTACATACATCAAATTAAATTAAATGGCAGCAGAAGAATTATCGTTGCCCTTTTAAAAAGTAAGGTTAGATATTAGTGCAATACATCAATGCAGTGATCAATTTTGAGTTCTTCTGTAGTTTGCCTATCACATGCGACAGCAGTATGTGTCGCCAAAAGAAATCTTCACCAAAAGAGCACCAGTCTGCATCAAAAGAGCCATGGAGAAAAAGAAAGTAGTGTGAAAATGACAACCCAGATCAAATGGCAGCCAGGAGAGCTTTCAATGTTGAGAATATGCAAAGACTTAGGGATTCTCAGATCAAGCCAAATGCTCAATCAAGAGCTCTCTGCAAGAGCAAGCTTAATTGTCACCCAATAGGACAGCTTATAAGCTAGAACATCAATAATTGGAAAAATATATTTAGACTCACATATGAAACCTTTTAATAATAGTAAAGGCTTAACAAAATCAGCTCTCATTTTTGCCAGCCTGTGTAAAGTAGTATTAACATAACTGGACATAAAATGGGTGATCTGTTTTCTATAGTTATTAAGTAATAAACTGATCCCCAATAAGTTACTATATATTAATAATTGGAAAAATATATTTAAAGACACACTTATGGAAAAAATTGTTCAATAATGACATAGTTTTGTAATAATTTTACCCTTTTGATCTGACTTTTACAAAAATAATTATTTTAGTATTTTTTATATGATTGATTCATGATACAATCCGTTAGGTTCAGTGTGTTTTGAAACACAAAGTGAATTTTTTTTTTTTTTAGCAGTGTGGGCAAAATATGTCCCAGCAGTATTATTATATCAGAAACAATTAATACATATTTTCTTAGAGGAGATATATATATATATATAAAACACACCCTTGATACTAATAGGCTACCCTCACTCTCTCCACACACATATGTGTGTGTGTGGAGAGAGTGAAGGTAGCCTATTAGGATCAAGGGTGTGTTAAAAATTTACCAGGTTGCCTTACTTCCCAGTCAGAATTAATATACCACCAAATTAAAAAAAAAAACTCTCTTAACTCTGTTCGGTGGGATAATTATGTGAACATTATCAAAAACAATTATTATCATTTAGTATAATTGTTCTTTCGATTAATTTTCATTCAAACAATTTACAATTCGAATAAACATTTTAAACACATAATCGGTGACGATAGAAAAACATGAGAAGTCAGCGTAAAATCTTTGTTTTTTCAGTTTCAGTGACGTAAGAGATGACCTTAAGTTCTTGTACTTACCAGGGTACCATTTACTGGTCAAATGAATCTGTCTAATAAAAAAACTGACTGATGAGTAGCTTAATTAACTGGGAGAAGATAGGCAACAAGTCTTTATGTCCTCTACACAGAAGGTACATTCGTATTTCAAACAATTATCATTTAGTATAATTGTCCTTTTGATTAATTTTCATTCAAACAATTTACAAATGTTTTTCAAATAATTCTTTTTGAACAATTATTTTAGAACAATTTTCTCGATACAGTGGCTTAATAATTGTGAGTTCAATCTCCAGACAGGGTATTACATTCTCATAATCTGTGAAACCTGAACTTGCAGTACTAAAAACAAAGAAAAAGACGAAATATCCCATGACATGGGTAGCAGAACAAGAATAACAGTGTTTAACACAGTATTTGATCTTTGGTATTAACTCTTATTTTCGATTTGCTTACACCTAGAAAGTATGAAAAATGGTTAATATTTCCTTCAAACTTTGCTTTTCTGACAGAGATAATGATATTTCTGAAATTTATCAATTCCCATTGGGAAAATTGCCGAATGTGAACATTCTTGTTCACACAAACTAGGAACAAAACGATATATAATTCAAAAGTAGCATTTATTTATTCTAGGATTACACAAGAACAATCTCATTCACGCAAAGTAGGAACAATACAATATATGATTCAAAAGTACTATTTATTTATTCTAGGATTACACAAGAACATTTTCATTCATGCTAAATGGGAACAAAACAATTTATGATTCAAAAGTAGCATTTATTTATTCTAGGATTACACAAGAACATTCTCGTACATGCTAAATAGGAACAAAACGATTTATGATTCAAAAGTAGCATTTATTTATTCTAGGATTACACAAGAACATTCTCATTCATGCTAAATAGGAACAAAACAATTTATGATTCAAAAGTAGCATTTATTTATTCTAGGATTAAACAAGAACATTCTCGTTCACTCAAAGTAGGAACAAAATGACATATGATTCAAAAGTAGCATTTACTTATTCTAGGACTATATAAGAGAAATCATAAAAATTTTTAGAATTGAGTAGTTTTTCATGATTTACACTTATATTGTAAATTACTTTCATGTATCAGCCCCCAAATATAGTCTTCCATCATTTTTTTGTTATACAATCCTTGGCAGCATTCAAAGTTGATTATATCCTGGTGTAAGCAGTCCCCTTACTCCTCTGAGTATGCCCCTATGTTCTCCTTGAATTTATCAAGATGAGTATCATTTCTTTTGCTTTCTAGACAGAAATACATTAGGAAATAACATTTACTGACCAAAGACAAAAAAAAGGTTAAAATTTTGTTGCACAGTGTAATCTACACCTATAGATCAAATAAAGTATCACTTTGAAAATTCTATGAAGTTTATGCAGATTGACAGACAGCACCTTAAAGACATCAGAAGACACAACATCTGAAGAAATGCCAGTCATGTGACACTAAGAGGAAAGTATTATCTTATCACAATCTAAAGTGTTTCTGTTCTATAACCAGCAGATGGGTTCTCTGAAATTTTCTAAGCCACATCCACTTTAACCAAAGGGAACTGGAAAAGTAAATGAGTGAATCAGGCTTTTGGAGACTAAGTGACAACAAAACCGGACACAAAGCATATCCAGTTGCTGTTCTATATTAACAGTCATGCTTGAGTTTATGAAGAACCAGTTCTGGTTCACCCTTAACAGAAGAAAGAATCTTTGCATATTTCAAAAGTTACCCATCTATATATTTCTTTTAATAATTTCATCCCAAGCAAAGCAATAAAGCCACTAAGATACAAGGGGTTACTGAATATGAGATAATATGAGAAAAATATCATTATTAAAGGGAGAGAACAATAAATCATTGGCCAATCAGTGGGAAGCTGGGCATGGGTTCCATTGTATATGAAAGCACCTGTTAGGATCCCAGCTATCGGCAAATAGTCAAATCCCAAACAAAAAACAAAACACTATGAAAGTATAAAAATATATTTTTACATAAAAAAAATTAACAAGAATACATATCTATAGTAAAATTACCAACAATACATTTTATCTGTAGTTGAAGGCATACACTTGCGCTCAAAATATATTAAGTTGAAGACATAAAATTGTTTAAAATATTTAAGTTTCAATATTAAATAACTTATAAAACAAACAACCAACCAACATGAAAGAACTCTTTCAAGACATTAATCCATATAATATCCTACAATTTCTCAAAAAAACCAGCAGCCTCTTAATTGCTGTTGTTCCCAGGTCCACCCTGACCTGAGGGTGGTAGCACTTGTTAGTGTCCCAGCCATGGCTAAATTGTGAACCCCAGACAAAAATCAACAATACAATTTTACAGAATAATAACAATCAATGAAACACTAAAAAAATATAAAAATACGTTTTTATAGTAAAATTACCAACAATACATTTTCATGATGTACAAACTATATATATAAAAAAAAACATAACTTTACCCTGACAATATAAAATTATGTACAGCATATTTAGATTTCGCCATTAAATAACCCATAGAGGTGTCAATATGCCACTAAACACAATCAAGCAACCAACAATAAAGAATTCTTTCATGACATTATTCCATATAATATCCTACAATTTCTTAAAACAGTCAAAATCTATTCCAAAATATAACTATATATAAGAAAACTACAACATATATCACTATGTCCTCTAGTGGTTTATGATAGGTTGATGAAAATGTTTATTTTTTTTTGTAAGTTGAAACTAAATTTAGTTTTGGAAATACTTATAGTGCCTTTCTATGAAGAAATAGTTAGCAAACTAGTTGTGTTATATTGAAATTGTTCTTCATTGAATGCCTTTCACGTTTTGCCTTCTGCCAGACTTAAAGGTACCTTAGGTTTGCTTTGTAGTTAAAATAGATATGTTTGATAAAGTCATGTCTGCAGGTGATTTTGAAAATGACCTTGAATGAGGATAAGAAATGGCTTGTTAATTTTACCACTGCAAAAATTAAACTGCTTTCTTTTGTCATAGAGAATCTTTTTTGCCTTCCATCAGTTAAATAACCCCCAGCACCTCACTAATATTTTTCAATTCATCTCAGTGGAAAATGTAACTTATGTGCTAGAGGTTAGCATCAGCCATGCTAATGGAAGGCAAAAAAGGTTCTCTAAGGAAGTCAGTAGACTGTGTCCTACCAGAAAACCTTTCTCACCTGAATTTGTCTTGAAGTCTCTCATTCATCCAGGCATTGACTATTGTTGTCACCTTTAGTGTGGTGCTTTTGCTGTGTTTTTAGAGATTTGATAAAATCCAAAAAAGAATCTGCAATGTTATTGGTCCTGATCTGGCATATTGGATTCAGTTTCATTCACACTGATATAGCATATCTTCCCTGTGCTTTTTCTATAAATATTTTCATGGCAATTGTTCTGAAAACCTATCCTTTTCGGTAGCTTGTCTTCACAAATTTCACTCTATATAAACAGATAGGTCTTATCAGGTTACTGTTGAAATTGCTAAGTGTAACAGTTCTAAAGGGTGTTCCAATAACTTGGACCAATTTTAAATGTGAATTAAGTTTAAGCATCTAATGAGTTTTTCTTTTTCTTTCAGATTTAACAACTTGTCTTTGGCAATTTCAAACATGGAAAGATTAACAATCAAAAAATGTGTTAAAATTTCAAAAGTTCATTTGGAAAAATTGTTTGAAAATTCAAACAAACTGGGTCAGTGGTAGATGTGAAAACACCAATGTGTGTTCGTTTACACCATTCAGCTGAAAACATTGCTGCAGTGCAGGATAATGTGGCCAAAAATCCAGACACCTCACTTCGTCATCGCACGCAGGAATTGAACCTCTCCACAACAACATTACATCATTTCTAATCGCACTCTTGGTTGGTCAATTATGTTGACCAAAATATTCACGGAGTATGTGAAATGCATTTCTGTTTGAACGTCCATTTTCATAATAGGCTTTCATAACATTAACACATTGTTTGATTGTTAATCTTTCCATGGTTGAAATTGGCAAAGACTTAAGTTGTTAAATCTGAAAAAAAATTTTTTTTTAAATCATTAGACACTTAAACTTAATTCACATTTAAAATCAGTTCAAGTTATTGGAACACCTTTTATTAGTTGCTTCTATTGCACTTCTGTCTTCTTGCTTTGCTGTCAACAATTATTTTGAAAACTTTAAATGCAACATCAACCATCACTGTCTCCTTGAATTCTGTTCCTTTTATTTGTTCTTTCTCCTCAGATGCCTTCATTCTCCATAACCTCTTGCATCTTAGTGGCTTTGTTGCCTTACTTGGAGTGAAATGATTTTTAAAAAAATGTTGATTTGTACTACAATTTGGAATTGGAAGATTTTGTCTTCCACTCTCATTTGATCTTAGTAAGCTTAAAAATAACACCAGCTTTGAACTGACAAAGGACAGTAAACTGCAAAACCAAGTCTGTCACATTTTCTTTTGTTCAGAAAAATCCAAGCAGCTTGCAATATGAATTCTTAGCAAAGAAACTATTCTCTAAAAGTGTTGAGATGACCTAGCAACATGTGAAACATAATAAGACACTTGATACAATTTGACAACATATAGGAAATGAAGTGGAGAAAAAAAAAAGCCTGACTCAAGGAAATATGGTTTTGGAGATATAATTCATGAAGCCAGAAGAGAAAAAGGGACATCATGACATTTATAGGATAGAAATGAAAGTCCAGCATTGATCCTTAAAAACAACTTGTCAATATGTCAAAATGCTTGTGTTAAAATTTTGAACTGCATTGAGAGCATTGCAAACATATATCAGAGATATAACAACAAATATTAATAAATTGAGAAAATACATTTTAAAATTTCTTATTGTCAATATCACTGCCTGTACATTCCAGAGCAAATTTTCTGTCATGGTGCATGATAAAAATTTCACATGGTTTACTTGGTGGCTGAAATAGTTGCATATTTTTCTTTAGAATCTTCAGTGAATATGTTTTTATACTAAAGTTCCCAGTACAAGTCATGAGTAGCGGGTGACTGCTAAAATGGGTATGATCAATTGTGTGTTTTAAAAGTGACAGAGGAGGCGGTAATATGTGAAGATTATGAGTGTCAGGAGGACAGTTAACATTAATGACTCTTAACCTAAAGTGGTGAAGATTGTAGTGCTCAAGGAAGGATTCTCATGGTAGTTTGTTGCACAAAGTAGCAGTTTGAAGCTAACTGAAAGGAACTTTCTCTTTACATTTGAAATATGGAGGAAATGACAGTTATTTGACACCATAGAGGTAGCATGACATGTTGTAGCTGTAAAGGTCTGAACTGGTGGAACTAAAGAATGGAGCTCATCTGAACATTTGCCATGAAAATTGTGATAGAGTAATGATAGGCTTGCAATCTTATGTTTATGGGGAAAGAGGTTGCAGAGGGGAAAATAAGTCTTCCTCCACAAGACTGTGTTAACAACTTTAAAGTCAAGGCTGGAAAGGGTAAAATGATAAGCTCCAGTTCAGATATGACAGGAATACAACATTTTTTTGGTCTTATCTAACTCTAGTAAAAACACAGCATAGCAGAAGGAGTCAGGTACTTCCTGGCATGATATAATGAGCTGACCATTTTTCCAGTATCTTGAATAATGGAGCGCCAACTGATCTCTGACTTGAAGAAGTTCAGAGAATAATATAGGCAGAAGTCTATTCCACAAAGTGGGGGGGTCTTCAGGGGAAAAAGCTCTCTGAGTAAAACTTTCTTCTTACATTTGAAACATGGAGGAGATGAGAGTTTCGACCCTGTGGAAATAGCATGTCACATCTCAGCTGTAAAGGTCTGAACTGGTTGAACTAAAGAATAGAACTCATCTGAACATTTGCCATGGAAATAGCAATAGATTAGAGATAGGCTCGCAAGCTTGTGGAAAAGAGAGTGAAGAATTTAATATTATGAAGTTCAAGAGGATAGATAACGACTGACCCTAGACTTGAATGTAAAAAAACATCTTACATTATAGAATTTTTATTTTTGTTATGTCTTTTACATCATGTAAAAGATAATATTTCAGCTGCTGTTATGAAGTAGTTTTACTTTTGTTCTGTACTTATTTGCAAAATATATATATAAAGCATTTTTATTTTTATTGTTATTACTTCTGTATCATTTCAAAGATTTTGTCTCTAATTCTATTAGAAAATATTGAGGAATAAATAGGTATGATATAAAAAAACACAATATCTTTATTCTTTGATATAAACCAGTTATAATGATATAGGCCTATTCAAGTTAGGCGAATATGCATAGGTTTTAAGATCTGTAGGCCATAATCACTTAATTACATAAAGAGGAGTTGGAGGTGCCAAAAATAGGTTTTAAGTTCTGACTCCACAGCCTTGATTTGACACCATGGAGGTAGCTTTATATGACATAGCTGTGAAACGTCTGAATTGATGAAACTAAAGAATAGAGCTCATCTGAACATTTGCCATGGAAATTGCGATAGAGTAATGATAGGCTTGCAATGTTAGGTCTGTAGGGAAAGAGGTTGCAAAGAGGGAAAATAGTGATAGAATGAGTTAACCATTTTTCCTGCATCTTGAGCAATAGATTGGCAACATGAGTTCCACTTGAACTCTAGATTCAATAGGCATTCAAAAACATAAAGCCTCATTGTGAGTGCAAACGTTCATCCTGACGAGAGAAATTTCTGGATGAATCTGAAATTGGTTTGGTTTATGAGATATTGAAATCTTACAAGCCAGTCTTTTCTTCATTTAGAACCCAAATAAAAGTCAGAATACCAAATGCTGATTTTGGAGTTTTAGAAAACTTTTCCCAATAACAGTCTTAGGTGTACACCGAAGAAGTGAGTATGCTAGTGTTGTAAAATCTACAGCATTGTTTAAATATCCTGATAGAGTTTGAAATCATTTATACAGTCTTTTGGGAGAATGTTTATCCACTTGACAACTGCTTTCCAACAAATGTACCATCATGGGCCTAGCACTATTTCCATGGCAAATATTCAAATGATTATTCTATTATTATTATTATGTACTATTCTTTAGTACAACCAGTTCAGGCATTTACAGCTAGGGCACATCAGAGTAAAATCAACCTCATTTTTTTTGTGGCAGACTTCACCACATTAATTTAACTTTAGATTAGGAAACAGGGCTGATGGAGAAAAGGATAAGCAAAAGACATTGTTACACATAAAATATGTATTTAACAAGATGTACAATATCAAACCATGATGTGAAAGAAAGCATGCATTTAAGTAAGAAAAAGTTGAATAAAAAAAGAGTTGTCTTTCTTTAACTGTAATTTTAATATTCCAAAGTTCACTGGAATAATGTTCATGAGAGTTTCTTGTAATAATAGTTCTTGAAAAATTTGCTGTTTAAGAAAAGATTATGTGAGTGTATACAAGGTATGTTCAGCATATGAGTGGTGTGTATGAGTGAGAAGGTTGGTGCATGGTTTTAAATGGCATGGATTTGTTTGGCAGCTGAATTCTCACTAATTAGCTAAGAAAAATTCTTGCTTAAATAAATGACTATAGGCTCCAGATCGCTGTGCAGGAAGAATTATTCTTCACGTGCAGACGATCTGATTGGTTGGCATAGACCAATCAGTGAGCGAGCTTTGGGGAGACTTAAGAAAGCTTCTGTGATCCGTTTCTCCCAAAAGTGCACAAAACTGACTACATAAAAATAGAGCGATTACAAAATTGTTGCATTGCTGTGATTTGTAAATTGTCTATAATAACGTAGTGGTGATTAATTAACAAATGAATGCTTTTTCCCAAGAACTGTTATTTTGTGAAACAGAATCTTGCATGGATGCTTCCTGAATACTTCAAATCACGTATAAGTTATTATCTATCCTCACTTCATACCACCACCTTTTTCATTCATATCATCCACTTCATGCATCATAACAATTTTAACAGTAAACCTCAAGCTTCAGTGACTCTTGAGCTTTGTATTGGGAAGCACAGTGGAGTAACAGATAGTGGCTCAGATTGAGGAATTTGGAGAGCTGAGTTCAAATTCCAGTTGTATTAATTTACATGCACTTAGGAAAGGTATGAATCCATCTCTTTTCCTGGCAGCTATGGATAAATTAAGAGAGCAGACTGGATCTGATAGCCTTGGGTGGCAACCAGTCTAAGGGAAAGACCTGAGGGCCAAGTGTACCTATTGAGGCTGACCCACACTATATTCTGGCTGTTGGTGAGAAGATGGGTGCCGGCAAGCTATCTGAAAATCCACTGAAATAATCACGAGGAAGAAGAATCAAAATCTGTTTCTTCTGCCTTCAGGTCCCCACTGAGGATTGAAGCAGTCAAGGAACTGATGATGATTATAAATTAAAGATGGCTTACTTGAATTTTGTGTTTTTTTTTATTTTGTACAGTGTCTATATAGAGAAAAAATTTAGATAAAGAATCTTCATAAGATGTAACACATCAAAACAGTCACTGAAAGAAATTTAAAAAAAAAAAAAAACATGATTGCAAACAGGAGTGGGGATTGACAAGTTTGATATGTGTCTCTAAAACAAAGGTCAGCAGGGACCACCACATGACAAGCAAAATGAAAAGGCATTTAGAAGTATGATAAAGGTCAACTTTTACATCTATTTCATTTAGACATTGATTTATTTTCTGGATATAAAAGATGAATATTGTTACTGAGATTTATTCAGAAGAAGCAAATTGTTAATAAAAATCAATTGTTAAATACCAACAATATCTTCATATTATTTTTATAATGTCCACATATGTATTTATAAATAGCAACAAAAGCAAAACATTCGTTTACCAACACTTTTTGTCTGCTTAAGTACTTTATCAAGGCAAATGTAAGGATTTTATTTTGCAGCATGTATTTATTTAGTTCCCCCCTCTAAAAAAAATGCACAAATAAAGTTAAATGGCAAATATTTAGAGTAAGACACTATACAATACTTAGGGAAAAGAGTTAAATTTAAGAACATTAAGATTACCTCCTCAGTTATCCATTGAAACTGCTATCCACCGAAAAAAGAAAAGAAGCCATTCCCCACCATGGACCATTTAAAAGATAGTTCACGCATCGGATTGGTTGTTACAAACATCCAATCAGGTGTGCAGAAAACGTGGTCTTTCTTCGTCTAATTCATTAAAAGGTCAGAGTAGCTGTTAGAGTTTGATTGAGAGGGGGGATCAGGGATTGATCTCCCCTGATTGGGTTGACTTGTTGATGGGGAGTATGATGTTGAAAGACCCAAAACTCCCTGATGAAACAAGTCAAATAACATCATTGACAACCCCCTCGGACGCCTACTTAAGAGCGTATTTTTGAATGAATAAACAGAAGTAAAAATATTAAGTTTTCAAAATTATTAAATTAGAGTAAAAAATATTAAGACTGTGTAAGTAGAGATAAACTATGCAGGATGTTGTGATGTAATTTAATGCCAGCATGTGTCTTATATCTTGGCCAACTTAAATATATATAAAGTTGGTAATATAAAACACTGATATCAAATTAATGTAGTTTGATCACTAATATCAACCAACATGTCTTATATCTTGGCCAACTTAAATATATATGTAAAATTGTGACCTCAAATAAATGCAGTTGATTATTTATATCTACCAGCATATGTCTTATATCTTGGCCAACTTGGTTCAATAAGATGTATGTAGGTCCTTGATTTCCATACAAACAATTATTTTTATTTCATGAGTGACTTTTGCTATTAATTTTGATTATTTTCAAATTTATTTCCAAATTATAAAAATTATTGTATAAAATAAATTGTCACAAAAAATCATGTAAAAACTCACCAAAAACAATCGCTCTAATAAAAAATTGTGAATCCAAAATTTCAGGATTGCGGGTTGGGGTCCAGCCTGGAAAATTTCCAATTTGCTCACGGAGTCAGCCTGATTCCAAAATGGTATATGTTGGGCTACAACCTCTAGAAGTAAAGTTGAAGTTTATTATATAGATTTCTAGCACCATATGTCTTATATCTTGGCCAACTTAAATATATATGAAGTTGGTAATGTAAAATTGTGACCTCAAATAAATGCAGTTGATTATTTATATCTACCATCATATGTCTTATATCTTGGTCAACTTAGTAAATTTTGTTTAATGGTAATAACCATTTTGCTTATTCATCTTTAAAACATAATTTAAAAAAAAATAACTCTGTTTTATCATTCATTTTCAATCTATTCAGATGTGATATACATAAATATGTGATTTTGTTGATGGAATTTTTTAATTAAATTGTTCAGTTATGCAAATAAGGTGTTTTCTGCCTTGAAAATGGTAACCATATAAGCATTTGGATCACAGTTTCATAGTAAGAGAAAGTAAACAATGCATAAATGAAAATAAGCAGAATCATCATTACTCATTGTGCATATGTTATATACATGCCACTGGTAGCTTTGGGGAGTAGAGGATGAGGAAAACGAGACATTTCAGTTCTTTTATTTAAAGCTAAGATTTTAGATCATTTGTAGTATTGGTTTTCACTTTGTTTATTTTAATTACTTATTTATTTTATTTATATAGTTAATTATACTTATATATATATATATAAAGGTTGTTCCAATAACATGGACCAATTTTAAATGTGAAGTTTAAATATCTAATGATTTTTTTCTTTTTCTTTCAAATTTAACAACTTAAGTCTTTGGCAATTTCAAACATGGAAAGATTAACAATCAAATAACGTGTTAAAGTTTCAAGAATTCAATTGGAAAAAATTGTTCACAAATTCAAACAATCTGGATCAGTGGTAGATGTGAAAACACTATTGTGTGCTCGTTTATGCCATTCAGCTGAAAACATTGATGTATTGCACAAGAATGTAGCCAAAAATCCAGACCCCTCTATTCGTCATCGCGTGCAGCAATTGAACCTCTCCACAGCAACATTACATCATTTCCAATCGCACTCTTGGTTGATTGATTATGTTGACCAAAATAATCGAAGTGCATGAAATGTTCTGCTTCTCTTGCTATATATTTAAAAATTCTTGATTAAATCCAAAGAATCATCTGCAATATTATTGGTCCTGGCCTGGCATCTAAGCTTCAGTAACTTTCCAACTGCTGTAATCTATCTTCCCTGTGCCTTTTCTATAAATATTTTCATGATAATTGTTCTGATGAACTCTTCTCTGTGGTATCTAGACTTTATGAATTCAAATGCAGTACTAGATTGGCAACAAGGTCCCATCATTTTACAGTTGAATTGGCTAGATATAACCATAAATTCTTAGCTAACAGTTTTTTTTCTCACACTTCCCACCTGTGGAACTCTCTTCTGTCTTCATGCTTTCCAGCCAACTTTGATCTTCAAAAATTGAAATGCAATGTCAATTGTTATCTCTTCTTGATTCCTCTTCTTGTTCACGCTCCTTAATAATGTTTTTCTTATTCTTTCACACTCAATAACCCCTTGTGTCTTAGTGGCCTTATTGCCTTGCTTGGGATGGAATGATTAAATATATTATGGTCCTGAATTGTGGTTGAGAACTGAAAATGGCCAGTTTACTCCTTCTCTCACTACCCTTAATCCCCAGCAGCCTATATAGAGAGCCCACAACAAGAGTAGTGATATGTTCTGAAGATAACTTGAGGCTTGAAACTGACAGTCACAATGAAGTGTTGATTCCTATGTCCACATAGTTTATATCTATGAACATCACCAGGACTAAACACTCTTCCTCTACAAATATAAATTATTTATCTGTAAATATTTTACAATATCTAAATAATACTAAAAGCATAATCTTGTATATATGTATTTATGTTCTCAAGATACATGCATAATAACCCAACCAATTTCGGTTTATATTGTACTTTGAACTCCTGCTGATTGGAGTGCCAAATTTCATTAAATGGGTTCTTCAGCTAGAGCTGTTTTTCTGTTTTTACAGCATTTTTAATAAGAAATTCAATATTTGTTTTCAAAACACATTCTTATATCAATCTACATATATAAACAAACACTTGCATATTTGTTCGTTCCAATTTGGAATAACTGCAAAATACTCCCTCCCCAATTTATAGGCAGGAGCACACAAATGCATGCTGGGATTTCTTCCTAGCCAATAAGATAGGCCACTTGTCGGTGTCATCTGACTCAGTCCCAGTCTGTCTTGTCTTGAAGTTAGAACACTACATTAGCTTATCTGAACTTGCTCCAGTGTATCAACACCAATTCTTAGTTTGTAAAGTTTTTGCTATGTTACTGTTGCCTTGCCTTATTACTGTTAATTTGCCTGACATATATATACAGATAGTGGTACTCCCCTTTACCAGTCTTGTTACTTCCTTTCATAGAGAGTTAGTCAGCAAGGGAAATAATTGGAACATTACTGTAGTGTGAGTGGTCATGATTAAATATAAAGTGTCAAATTTGGACTCTACAATCACAAGAGATGCTCAAAATGCTGGCCTTTAGCTTCCAGGCATTTATTAGTACACCAGACTACTGCTTGAGTAACATTAGCCAAAGTGTCCTGTGCGGATTGCTGCATATGCATTTTCAATTTCTTGCCTAAGGACCACTAATATAGTAGGTTTTCTGTGATACACAACATCAATTAGGACTTTCTGATACTACAGACATGACGGTAATGCCATCTGTTGATAAAATATCTTACTACAATAAACAGCATTACCACAATTTGATAAAACTACAAAAGACAATTTTTTAATTTCCTGAAGTGTCTATACAATTTTTGGTGAACTCTGTGTGTATATATATAATATATATGTGTATATATAAATAAAAAGAAAGGACAGTAAGATATGTAATCCGGTGTTCTTATAGATATTTTTATTTTTACAAAATAGTGCTCAATGTAAATTTACAGAGCCTTTAAAACCCAGTAATTTTAAAAGTTACTCCAAAATTCGCTTGAGGATGAAATGGAACTAATGTATTTAATTTAATTACAAAATTAAATTCAAAGCTTTTAGCTTCCATTTTTGAAACATGGTTAGAACTGTGTAGTGAAAGAAACATTTTAAATCAGTTAATTTATAATATAATATATATATATATTTCAACAAGTAAGTTTTTAATACCTGCCTCATTAGACCAGGATTACAAAATGGTTTAAATTTATCCAGACAATATGTTAAAAAAAAATTTAACCCATTGTCTGAATGAATTTAAACCATGTTAAAAAAGTTTTAACACATTGCCTGGATAAATTTAAACCATTTTGTAATCCTGGTCTAATGAGGCAGGTATTAAAAACTTACTTGTTGAAATAAATTTATTATCGGATCTTTCGAGATGTGTTAAGTTTTTCTTTTGATGTATATCATATTGCTCTGTATACAATACATTGAGCTATCTTCATACATCTATCTTTTTAATATTTTATATGAGCTACTTGGATTACTGTTTCCATTTAGGGATTTCATATATATATTTATATATATATATATATATATATATATATATATAGTCAGAAATAATTTTTGTTGTTGTTTATCAACTTTATTCTTAAAAAAAATACAGTTATATTTTATTCAGTTAAATATTTCCCATTATTTTAAATGATTAATTACAACTTAGATAGTTCTTCAAAAGGTCTTTTTTAGCAAAATTCCAAGATTTTGATGTAAAAAGTTTTTCAACAAAAACTTGAATCTGGTTTTCATTAGAGAAAGGTTTCCCAATTAAAGCACTTTGCAGTGATGAAAAAAGGTCAGTTAGTGCAAAGTCTAGGGAAAATAGTGGGTGGTTAAAATAAACCAATCTAGTTCCAAAATTTATTTCCAATGTGGTTCTTGTTGTATATACAAAAACTAAGCTATGATAGTGTCCTTCAAACTTATTCTTAACTGCCATATCATCGTTTCTTGACTCAGTATCTATGCTGATTCTGAATGTTGTAATCTCCACTCTCCTCTACATCTGTGAGAATCTTGTAGAACACATGGCAAGACTGGTCCACAAACAACAAAGTTCTCCTCTGCACAAAAATGGAGTACCTAGAAAGCATTATGACTCACCACTGACTTTGTGGGACTGGACATCTTGCCCGAATGCTAGACATCCGCCTACCCAAACAAATCCTCTTCTCAGAACTCACGTCTGACAAAAGATCACATGGAAGTCCATGGCATTAATTCAAGGATCAGCTCAAAAACACCTTGCCGAGGACAGAAATCAATCCAGTCAATTGGGAGACATAAGCTTCAGAAAGAACCAATTGGAGAAGAGTAGTCTGCAAAAAAAAAAAACATCCTTCAAAAACACCAGAAGACAAAGAAATGAAGAGAACCCAAAGAAAAGCCAGAGCTCTCCATCCCCAGAACCCTCCTACCCATGAAGTGGCTGCAGATATCTCTTCAGATCCAACAGAAGGAAATGTTAATGAGCACCTCCAGTACTCAGCAATAAGTTCAGCCAACAATGATCTTATGCCAATGATGCAATTATCTACTTCTGTCTTCATGGTAAGTCTGATCACTTTGATAAGGTCAAATTGGCAGCTGAAATCAAAAATGACTTTCAATCCATTGTTAACTGAAGCAAGAAATGGCTTGTTAATTTTAACACCTCCAAAATGAAGCTGCTGTCTTTTAATCATCTTAGAGGACACTTTTTATTTTCCATCAACATGGCTGATGCTAACCTCCAGAAGAGTAACTCATTGCACTGTCTCGGGCTAACATTTTCCACTGACAGGAACTGGAATGATTATATTGAATCAATTTCTAAGTTTGCTGCTAGAAAAGTTGGTTCATTAATGTGTTGTACGAGACAATTTTTCTTGCTGGAATTTATTTTACACTTTTATAAGTCTGCCATTCATCCATGCATTGAATATTGCTGCCATATCTTGTTTAGTGCTTCTGCAATGGAACTAGAGATTCTTGACAAAATCCAAAGAATCTGCAATATTATTGGTCCAGACCAAGCATCTCAGATTCAGTCACTTTCTCACCACCATAATATAGCTTCTCTGTGCCTTTTCTATAAATATTTTCATAGTAATTGTTCTGATGAGCTTTCTTCTTTGGTACCTAGACTTTATGAATTTAAGCATAGTACTAGATTAGTAGCAAGGTCTCATCATTTTACAGTTGAAATGGCTAGGTGTAACCATAAGTTCTATACTAACAGTTTCTTAATCTGATAAGTATGTTCATAGCATTTGTTCTGATGAACTTTCCTCTTTGGTACCTAGACTTTATGAATTTAAGCATAGTACTAGATTAGTAGCAAGGTCTCATCATATTACAGTTGAAATGCCTAGATGTAACCATAAGTTCTATGCTAACAGTTTCTTCTCTTTCACTTCTCATTTGTAGAACTTTCTTCCAGCTTCTTGCCTTCCAGTCAACTTTGATCTTCAAAACTTGAAATGTAATGTCTCTTGTCATCTTGTGTCTCCTTGATTCCTGTTCTTTTATTCTCTTCTCTCCTTAAATATTTTTTTCTCGGACTCTTTAAATTACAGTAAACCCTTTCACCTTAGTGGCTTTATTGGTTTGCTTTGAATCTGCTATGACAACACTTTCATCATTACAGTTTATTTCCAAAAATAGATATAAAGGAATTAATGGACATTGCCTCTAGTCACACTTTATTTTGTACTAACCAAACTATCTATGCCTTGCTACATGTCAGACATTTTTTTGTAAGAAAATGATGATTGATTTTAAATTATTGTTATAATTTGTGGAAAAAAATGATGCATTTAAATATTACTCAATGGGCTTGTCAATGTGACCTGACACCTCTGATATATATTTGATGCAATACTTGATTGAATGAATTGATAGGCAGATTTCGACACTGATATGACAGTTGAATTGTTACAACAAATATGTATTGTAAGGCTTTACTCAATGTTTGATGATTTCTTGCCCAACTTGACATCCATATCATCTCATTTTGATCTTTCAATATGACTTCCATTTTCTGGCTTTCTCCTATATTTTGGATATGAGTCATTCCATTGTTTAAATTTAATTGAAATCAAAGGGGAAAAAAATTTTCAGTTGGGGGTTTGTGAACCTCCCCCCCCCCCAAACCGAGACCTCCTTTGATCAAAATGAAATATGCTTATCCAAGTACCCTGGGTAATGTAGTTTCAGAATATATATGGTTATGTGGTCTATCTCTAAAACCCTAGGAGGAGTTTGATAAAAAAAAGACAGACAGAGGCTACAACTTTATATATATATATATATATATATATATATATATATATATATATATATATATTGCTGTAAGTGTTGTTTTAGAGTATACAAAAATAATGTCTCCACTAATATATATATATATATTGTGAGTGCAGATGCACTAGAAATTAATGAAAAAAAAAAAGAATTAATAAGCAGGTGTGTTAAGCTGTTGAGTACATGTATTAGCCTTCATCTAATGTAAACATGTACTTTAATGAGTTCACCTGTTCCACCTGCAGTTAAAATGGGTTTTGCCCATTGAGTTCTGTATAATCTTATGGTTTTTCCTCTGGGGACAGATCAATCTATTTACCTGGTGAAGGTTTATCAGATCAACATTGTTAGCAGATGTGTAATTCAGGAACAACAACAATGAAGAAGGCCAGAGCGTACAACAGCCGAAACTTTGTGAATATGGCAATAAAGATGAGAACAACAGTCTGAATGATGTTGTAAATAGTGTAAATAGTTACAATACCTCATCTCAGAAATATAGACAGAGGACCAAAAGTTGTGGAGAGCCATGATCACCTACATCTTGAAAGGACACACTACACAGAAATAAGATTTTAATTTTCTTTAAATATATTTCAGCATGAAAGAAAAAAACAAAAAAATTGCTCCAAGTCAGACTGGATGAAATAGAAAATTATTTTGAGCATAAAATATGTAAAACAGAATATTTAGAAAATTGCAATTATCTTTAGAATTTTCTTTAAAACGGAAAGTGGCGATAGCTTTAAAAAAATTTTTCATATGAAATATCAATTTAGAATCTCCATAAAAAATGAATTTTATTTGATCTGAAATTCAAAGCGTAAGCAAAGTCAAAAACATATTTCCAAGGCTTTTGATATTTTACTGTGCCTCACATTACAAATTACTGCAAATCTATGGCATTTGACTGTAGTAATTATGAAGTCGTTTGAAGAAAAAAAAAATATAAATTTTGATAATGAGAAAAATATTATCCAATCAATTTCACAGATTCTTCCTTTATTTTTTTTTGTTGATTCTTTTCATCATTAACCAGTCATGTGATCAAATACCTATCACACTAAAGATGAATTTCTTTACTCTACTAAAAAAAAATGGTATGAATATTCTATACTAATATTTTCTGCATTTCAAATTACTCAATTACTGATTTTATATTTCTTTTTTTACAAACTTAAAAAGATAATTAAGGTTACACAAAATAGTCTACGACACACCTGCAATATGAGGTATAGTAAAAAAAAAACAAAAAAACAATGACCAATTATTTTTATTCATTTCTTGAATCTATAACAATAACAGTTTTTGTAACTGACTTACACCAAGTTAAATGGAGAATACAAAAGAAATATTCCTTTTAAAGTAATTTATTTTTTAGCTAAATTGATATTATGAATGCAATTTTTTTAATTTAATTATATTTTTTTTGTATTTGAGTTAGTCTAAAGGAAAAACACAAAAAAAATGATTTTCATAAGGATATTTTATGTGTTGGGTCCCTTGAAGATGTAAGAGATCATGGCCCTCCACATCTTCCAGTCCCTTCTAGCTCTTAATAAATTTTGTCTTTTTGTTATCTCCCAAATCCTGTTCTACCATACCTTTACTGAAGCTCATCAAGTATATTACATGCTGCTTTCCTCTGTCCCTCTTTCCTGTGAGTATCAGATTTGCCAAGCCCCTTCTTCATCACGACCCAGAAATTTCAACTGATGTTAAGTATAAGTTTCCTTTTAGTTTGCATTTTTTTCCAAAACCTCATCGTTGCTCCCATGTTTCAATTCATGGTATCCTCAGCATCTTTCTGTAGAACCACATTTCTGTTGCTTCATGTCTCTTCTTCATTTTTGCAGAGATTGTCCACGATTTGCTGCCATACAGGAAGACATGTCACCTAACAGTTCAATACTCCTTTTTTTGTTTATAACAAAATATTTTTATCTCTTAATACTCTGGCTTAGCTTTTGAATGCATCTTTGGCCATCCCAATATGTCTTTGGATCTCAGTGTCGCATTTTCTGTCCTATTTTAGAATACTTCACAGATATTTAAATTTGTGCATTTGTTTGATTTTAGTATCTCCAATTTGTAATTTGCACTTTGGACTCATCCTTTTGCTGATAACCATGCATTCTCTCTTCCTATAGTAGATATTAAGTACTGGAAAACTTATAGGATATATTAAATACTAGCTTAAATTTTGCCCTATTGGGCAGCATTTAAGCTAGCTCCTCTCAAGGGCTTTTGATTGGGTCTTCGATTTGTTTAGGAGTTGGAGAGTCCCTAAGTCTCTGCATATTCTCAGTATTGGAAGCACTCCTGGCTGCTGTTTGATCTGGGTTTTCATTTGTATGGGACTTTCTTTTCCTCACTGCAGCCTTGGATCTTTTGATTGCAATCTGATCCTCTGTTGGCAGAGATTTCTTTTTGTGAGGCATACTGCTATCATGTATGATAGGCAACAATAAACTACAGAAGAACTAAAAATTCATCGCTGCATTTAAGTATTCCATTAATATTTAAGCTTACCTTTTAAAAGTTCAATGATAATTCTTCTGCCACCACTTAATTTAAAAACAGTTTGATGTACATAGGTCCTTAATTTCCGTACAAACAATTATTTTTATTTCATGGGTGACTTTCACTGGATTTCGCAATTAATTTTGATTATTCCGAAATTTATTTCCAAGTTATAAAAATTGTTATCATACAAAAAATTTGTTGCAAAAAATTATGTCAAAAAAATCGCAGAAAATAATTGCACGAATGAAAACGTGGGAATCAAAAATTTCTCTAACATGAGCTATTGAAAGTTAGGGAGTTATGTCCCTTTAATTGAAAAAGTGAGACACAATGAAATTTGCATTTATTAAATAGATAAATATTCCTTGATATGTATTGTAGTGTAATGGATATCAGCTCGAAATAGGAAATCGAAGAACTAAGTTCAAATTCCAGTCGAGTACGTTACATTCACTTATACACAAATACCCTTAAAAAAATATGAATCCATCTCTTCTCCCTCCATCTATGGGTTGAATAGCAGGACAGACTGGGTTCTATAGTCTTGGTTAGCAACCAGTCTACTACAAAAAGGAACAGCAACCTACTGTGGGAAAATTTTCTGCCTAGTCAGTCATATGGATTAAAAGAGACATGATCAACCAAATGTGTATTACGTATGGCATTTAACTTTTAGCACGCTCTTGCCTTCACAGCTAACACCTGCTATACCACTCAGATTGTAGTGAACCACTCTCATTACCTTTGTATTCCATAAGTGAGATATAAGTTCCACTTGAGCTGCTTCTTCCCTTAAAACCGTTGCTTTGTGGAACCAACTCCCAAGAAGATGCTTCCCCGATCACTACAATCTTAACCTGTTCAAGTCTATGATTAACTGTTATCTTCCCCACATATCTGCATAAAATGTGCCTCTTACTCTATAGCCCTCTACCTTGAGTTGCTCTTTGACCATGTACAGGATGAACATCACTATTACAAAAAATTTTGACATTTGTATACATATATATGTATACAATTTAATAGTGTAATATGTTTCAAATATTAATTATATTAGAGAAATATCCAATCATTTTTGGCTGTTTTTTCCTCATTATTACTTTCTAATTAAATAACTTCCTAATCAATTAGTTGAATTTTTGTTTCTCGGAAATTAGTTTACATACATACATACATACATACATATATATAATATATATATATATATATATATATTGTTTATGCAATGCTATATTTATGAAAATGAAGAAAAATGTATATGATGAAAATATAGTTTTATAGTATGGTATATTTATGAAAGGTTAGAAGAGTGTGTGTGTGTATATATATATATATATATATATATATACACACACACAAAATGAAAGATGGTCCATATGTGCTTCTTATAGCTTCATGCTTCAATTCAGTCAAAAGGCATATAAATATATATCATCAATCTTATTGTCAATATTATTGTTGTCTTTTATTCCTCAAATTTCATTAACTTTCCTATTAAAATCTATCTATCTATCTATATATATATATATATATATATATATATATATATAAGAGGCATGATGGAGTAGTGGATAACGGATCAGAATGAGGACTCTGAGAGCTGTCTTTGAATTCCAGTCAAACTCATTACATTCACTTACATGCTAATACCCTTGGGAAAAGTAGTAGTGTGTGTGTGTATATATATATATATATATATATATATATATATATATATATATATATATATATATGGATGGGAACCTCGAGGTGGGGTAATGGTTAGCAAGCTTGTCTCGCTAGAACAATTATGACTGAGTAGTGAGTTTGATCCTCACTGGGTGCCTCATACTTTCAGCCTTGTGCCACATCTGAGCTATGCTTGGAAAATCACTATATATATATATATATATATATATATATATATATATATATATATATATAATGTGTGTGTGTGTGTGTGTATGGATGAAGTAGAAAACCTACAAACACCACATTTCACCAAGAGTGTCTGCTGTCTCTGGCTTCTTCAGGTTAGAATGAAAGACAGATAAAAATGTATGTAAGGAAAAGTGCATTGGCATCTCTGAAGATAAGTGGGGACCATAAATAAAATTATGTAATCGCATTTATTGCCAAACTAAAGAGAATGTCTATCTGTTTGTTTGATATATAATAATTTATCCCTCCAGCCAGTAGCTTCAGGTGTTGGTTGGGGTAATTACCTGGGACCTGAGCCTCCCTAGAAGGTGAAGTGGCATGGAGGCTTCAGAAGTTTTTCCATGCTATTGCCTTTAAATCCACTTTAAGCTTCAAGCTTGTATCACATTCAATAACAATGTTGGTACACTTAAAAAAATCAATCATATTGCATTGGTTGTCAAATTCACCTTTCTTATAATTTACAAAATATTCATAACATATAATGCTTTCCAACCAAAATATCTACATTAGTATATTCTGTTATCTTCTTCAGTTGTCTTGCCCAAATTGACAACAAACAAAATTGTGTGTTGCATGTGTTATCTTATCCACCACTATTTTACTATACAAGAATTTTTTTGGCAACACACTAATGCAAGTTGAAATCTTCACAGTATTTAGTATCATTGAAGTTATTGCTAACATTTTTGTTGAAATTTACAAACTCTACATTTTGTTCAATTTCACAAACCATTTGATGAAATATGAATAAGCTGAATTGTTCAGAAAAATACTTCTTTTTTGCAACACACTGATCAGAGTTGAAATCCTCACAAGATTTAGTATTGTTGAAGTTATTGCTAACATTTTTGTTGAGTCTGTCTATATTTCTGAGATGAGGTATTATGTACATTATTTACATTATTCGGACTATTGTCCTCATCTTTGTCGCCATAAGTTAAACTTAAGGAATCAGCACATATGCGAGGCAAATCATTTGTTGAAATTTGAATAAACTGGTTTATTTGTGATGTAATGAGAAGTCAGTTACCCCCATGAATGATTACACTATAGGTAGTAAGTAACCTATAAAGTCAACTTTCTACGAGAGGCTTGGGGAAGAGTGAGAGAGAGAAGACGCAAGCACATATGACCTTCCAATTAGTGGCACTCACTACTAGATTGACCTGTATTTATAACTGTACCGTATTTCATATTGTGCTGGTTGTGTACAATAAACCTTTCTTCTATTATCCACCTGGTTTAAGTATTTATTCCCTTAGTACGGAATATAACAATTTAGAAAAATATTTTAACAAAAACCCTACTTTGCAGTTTAATAAATTTTAATTTCATTTTATAGGACTTCATGGTAAACAATATTTTTTTAGGAAAATTTCTTACTCTTGAACATGCAACATACAACTGGCCATGTGTAAATATTACTTTTTGAAGCATTTGGCCCTGTGATTTGTTTATAGTTCTCACAAATACAGGGCAAAGTAGATTTTTATATATAAAAACTTAAAAGATATACAAAAGCAATATTGAATTTTATTAAAAAGGTTACAAACAGACAAAGGTGGTACTTGAGTGAAGGAACAGCAATATGTGCATAGATGAAAGAATAGAGGTTATTGTAAAAGAGAATACACTACTGAAAGACAGGGAATTGGGTAGCAGGCTAGTAATTCCCAAAGCAAGCCCCAGGTATATCCTGTGCTCACTATATATAGCTACTGATATAGTCAGTTCACATAGGCAATAGGGAGTGTGGGACATTCCATTACAACAATAAGTATAAATTGTTTTTAAAATAGTGGGAGTATTTTGTATGTTAAATAATAAATCATATAATTTTTCCAAAAATATTAATAAAAATTTATTGTACTAAACTATACACCCTATTGTATTGCATATTCCCTTATCTGTTTGTACTCCTCCCTATAATTTAATTTCGATCAGTTAATGTATGGCTATTTTAGAGAGTGTGATGGACAGATGGACAAACTAACAGAAGTCACAGAATTTTCTATGTAGACTTCTATCTCAATGCAGGATAAATAAACATTAAATACAGAGCATTCAAGGCCAATTTTAAACAGTACATTCAGTCAGTTCAAAAAAGAGTGCTGGAAATTTTACACACACCTAATAAATGCCTTGACAATTAGATAGCAAGTGATTGTTAGTGGTCACAAATTAAAATCAACATTATTGATAAAATAGTTTTTTTTTTTTATAATTTAGGATTCATCAAAAATACCTCAGTTAAAAACTGTTACCTGTTTGGTGCTAGGGAACTTAGGCAAGTGGGAATGGTATATTCATCTCACTAATGTCTTACCATTTCTTGTCAGATACCATTAGTTATGATTATCGCTTGGACAGCTCCATACTATGTCTTTGTTGTTGAAGCATTTTTTAAAACTGGAGATTTTGTAATTTCATGTTACACTGGAATGATACTGTTCCAGATAGTAAATTGATACTACTATGGGTCAAAAATTTTATGGGCATATGTTCAACACTTAAAAAAAGTGACTTGGAAAACTTTGAAGCACTCAAACTTCTGGGTGATGAAAAACTAGAAATCATCTACAAAAGTGTCTGAACAATACATTCTTAAGACCAAATGAATAAAAACTATAGCTCTCTCTTTAAACAACAGAGAAATAAATTTTTTAATAGCAGTTACATTGATCTTTTTGTCAACCTTCAAAATAAGGGAGGTATTTTTGCCACACCCTGTATTGTAACATTTATTATATAATATTCTCAAGATTCTGGTAAGCTGAGCTTTCTCTGTGAAGGTGTACAGGGTGCAGCAAAAATAACTCCCACATTTTAAACTGTCACCTGTGTGCTGCTAGTGAACTTAGGCAAGTGGCAATGGTATCTTCATTTAGTTAATGTTTTACCATTTTTTTTCAGATACCATCATGGCTTGGACCAGTGTCCACCATGCATTTGCTATTGAAATGTTTTTAAAACTGGTAAATCTATATCAACAAAGAAAACTTTGTGTGCACATTTCATGTTATGATGAAATGATGCTGTTCTGGATAGGAAATTGATACTTCTATAGGTTGGAAATTTCAGGACAACAGGTTTAGTGCTTAAAAGAAAGCCACTTTGAAGCACTTGAACTTCTGGGTGATGGAAAATTTTAGAAATTGTCTACAACAGTGTATGGCAAATAGAGGCCACTTTTTGGAGGATGTCATTTTTAAAACCAAATGAATAAAAACTATAGCCCTTTGTTTAAACAACAATAAAATAAATTTTTAATAACTGTTACCATGATCTTTTTGTCAACATTTAAAGTGTAAGAAATATTCAAGCAAAATAGTGTACACGAGTTTTAAACTGTGAAAATGTTTTTGTATTTGAAATTTCTGATTAATCTTGATTCTTCAGTTAATGATTGAATCAGCTCATGACGAGGTCTACAACAATAAAGTATCCACAGAAATTCCCCTTTCACATCATTAAATGTTTGAGCTTAAAAAGAAAATATTATACAGTGTAACCCGGATATAAGAGAGTTGTTGGGACTGGAGAAAAAGTCTCTTATATCCGGGTTTGGTCTATTTTATATACATTAACACAGGCTCTAATTTGGGACCAGAGAAAATCTCTCTTATATCCGGGTTTCTCTTATATCCGGGTTCTTTATATACATTAATACATTATTTGGGACCACGGGGCTCTAATTTGGGACCAGAGAAAATCTCTCTTATATCCGGGTTTCTTTTATATACATTAACACAGGCTCTAATTTGGGACCAGAGAAAATCTCTCTTATATCCGGGTTTTTCTCTTTTATATTATCACAGGCTCTAATTTGGGACCAGAGAAAATCTCTCTTATAATAACAATCATAAATATGAATGCTGGTTGTTATTTTAAGAAGTAAGTGGGTACAAATGAAAAGATATGAAATTGACCACTTTTTCCATTTCACTGAAACAGCCCTTAACAACTTTTATCTTTCTTTCATTCATTTTCTGATTGAAACCAAGTAGTGTCTCTGATGTCTTTTGTCTTCTCATACAATCAAAACAGAATAGTCCAATATTTATGAGGTATTAGCATTAAACTTTGAACAATTCTATCTTGATTTGTTTTTTTTGTTTTTTTTACTGAGACCAAATAGTATCTCTGAAATGTTTTGTCTTTGCACACATTCAAAACTTAGTAGTCCATTATCCGTGAGGTATTGGCAGGGCATAACGGTTGTGAAAACTAACAAAGAAAGGGCCAAGCACAATTATTATATGATGATATGAAATAATGAGCAATTTGACAGACTTTTTTTAAAAGGAAAGATAAATTCTTATTCTGCAAATAGCGTGTGTCTTTTTTTTTCTATTTTCTGTGTGTCCTTTTAAACTTTTTTATCACATAGTCATCATTGTTTCACTTGCTATAAAAGCGGCACATTAAGGATAACTTTTGTATTTTTTTCCTTTTTCAGGTGGTATTTTTTAATTTCTCTCCACAAAAGCTCAAAAAATTACAAAAGAAGCAGCCATTTTTTAAACAAAGAAAGCAAATAAATATGTTTTAAAAAACATACCAAAAAAAAAAAAAAAAGATTAGATTGCTAAACATGTAGGCACAGGTTTCATTTCTTTCAAACATTTACTGTTTTTCATTCTGCAGCTTTGTAAGTTGAGAAATATAAAAGTGTATTCAGTAACTATCACACTTATCTCTATGTCTGCCTGTTTAGTTTCTGAGATGAGATATTATGTACACTATTTACATTATTTGGACTATTGTCCTCATCTTTGTTGCCATATTTATTACATTGTACACTCCAGGTGAACTGAACCCTTTATTTTGCTTACTGGGGTAGATTGTTCTAGTTCCACGTGCTATGTTATCTCCTGTTAATTCCCCTCTCCAAGTTCTCCACTGCCTTAACCAGGTATTGAACTCACACTCTTTGGATCCTGTCACTGTATCTAACTAATGCCTTTATCCACTGTACCATATGTCCTTGAGGTCATCTATGTATGAATTTCTGGGTATTATAAACCTAATGGATTCAGCAACCATTTTTTTACCATTGTTCATATTGCAATTTTTTGCTGTTATCATTGCATGGTAGTACCCTCCAATGTAATAACTACCCTGGGTACATTATACACAGAAAGAGACGTAACACAGACCTCTATCATGTACAAAGTAACCAAAAAAGTTCTGACCGTTTTTTGATTAGTCATTGAATGAAGTTGAAATATATACAAAATACGTAAATTGTTTTCAAGTTCGTACTACGGGAGTAGGAACATCAGACGTTATAAAAAACACGCGTACCATGCCCGGCCATCAGTTATAAGCCGGACAGCTGTGAGAAGGATGGAAGTGTCTAGAGATCTCGTTCAGGGCTGTTTGCTTTACGACTTCAAAGTGGGCTTATCAGCAACTGCATCAAGTCACCACATATGTCAAGTGTTTGGGGAAAGTGCTGTGGATGAACATACTGCAAGGCGTTGGTTTTGAGAATTCAAGTCGGGAGATTTGTGTCTCCATGATGAGCCTCGCAGTGGACGACCACAGGTCTTGAATGACGGAGTCCTGAAGGCGGTCATTGAAGAGGACAGTAGTCTAATGTGTGGTGAACTTGCAAGACAGTTCAACGTTTCCAATGAAACAGTTAGACTTCACCTGCACCGTCTAAGTAAGACGTACAAACTGAACAAGTGGGTTCCGCAAACGCTGTTGGAGGTCCACAAGGGACAATGAGTGACAGTGTTCCAGACATTGGTTGTCTCCTCAGGATGCTGTTCCTCACGCCGCAAGACCGCCTATGCACCCACATCAAGTGGTTCATTAAGAACCTCTACCAACGGGCCAAACGGTCACTGGAGACCTATACTCGCAGCAGTTGAAACGTGTGCAACAGGCATTGCGCCAGAAGGAGCCTGCACTGGTCAGGGATACCATACAGCAACTTGGGTGGGAGACTTTGTGCCATCCACCTTATTCACCTGACCTTGCGCCATCCAATTACCATGTCTTCCACTCCCTGGATAATCATCTCCCCCCCCCAGTTTAACTGCAAGGGCATTGAACAGCTGGAGACACATTGGCAGAAGGTGCTCGATGCCAATGGCGATTACTTCGAAGACTAAATATAAGTTACACATGCTGTGAAGCGTTTTCTTTTTTTCCTTTAAAAACGGACAGAATTTTTTTGGTTACCTTGTATTTTGGGCTCAAAAAAAGGAATTCCTATGTATACAACAAATAGTTTATAACAATGGAGTACCATCTTATTAAATTACGATTTCAGGATAGAATAATAACCATCCAAAAAATTAGGACATACTGATGGTTTCTCAAGATTGATACCAAAAAAATACTGAACTGTTTGACGACATTGTTATTGCAGAATTAAAAAGTGAAATAGAAGCTAAAAATATATTATACAATGTAGTATGTGAACTACCAGTTGCCCTGGAAGAAGTAAAATTAAAAGCAGAACTTTTTTTTTTTTTCAAAAATAAAAAATGACAAAAAGAAAGTAAGGAAGGTAGACTATTTTTAGAACGCAATCCAGACTTAAACGCTTACTCACTATGTGACAGAGTACTGATGTTTGCAAAAAGAATAGTAATACCTATTATATTGCAAAAGTGGTTAATAAATGAATTTCATAGTGGACATCCAGGAATTTCAAGGATGAAATCTCTTATGAGTGACTATGTATACTGGACCAAAATAGATCAAAACAGTGAAAAATTAGCCTGCAGAGATTGTGCTCTGACAGCAAAATCAGCTACCAGAAAATTACAACCTTTGGCAAAGATAGATAGTCCATGGTTAAGACTGCACATAGATTTCACAGGTCCAATAAACAGATTATATTATCTTGTGGTAGTGAATAGCTTTACTAAGTAAAATTTTTAAGTGCAAAATCTAACTTCTACGGTTTCAGTGAATTTTTTTACACACATTGTTTGCAAGATACAGCTTTTCAGTAAATGAATGCTGAATCTATTGGAGATGAGAAGAACAGATACTACATCTTGATCCAGCCTGATGGTCAGGGAATGAAGAAGAGCTTAACTCTTAGCACTGGCTGCTCAGTCAATGAACCTCAAATGTTTCTACAACATATTGCCATGACCATTAAAACAAATCTTAACATTAAATATAAATTTATCCATGTCAACACACTTAGAAAGCTAACTGAGCAATGCTTGTAGCATGCACTTTAATGCATTATCCCATTTTAAATTCCATGTTTTATATCAATGGCTTAAAAATGTCAGTGTAACGGCACATTTGTTTTATTTTATAATACAATAAAAAATAAATTAATTTGCAACAATATTAGTTACTTACTGATAAAGATAAAAAAAAATCTAAGAACATAAATAAATGCAACGCCAGTTTGATTTTATTTTTATAATCATTGCACTTTATGGTGTATGTCTGCACTGACAGATGTCAGTGGTAAGAAACAGTTTCAAAACAATTTTGTTTAGACAAATAAGCATTCGGCACGTAACTTACTGAATTGGAAAGATTGCACATCAATGATTCAGACAAATAAAAAGCAACTTGAGTGTACTCAAGAATAGCCTGTTTATTTTAAAGAAAGATTTGCGATAAAAGCTAATCTGGCTAATAGGAAAAAAAATACATAACTTTTTTTTTTTTTTTTAATCATTTCACCCCAAGCAAGGCAATAAAGCTACTAAGACATATGGGGATACTGAGTGTTAGAGAATATGAGAAAATAGTATTAAGGAGAGAGGACAATAAAACAACAAGTATTAAAAAGACAGAAGATAACAATTAATATTGCATTTAAATTTTTGAAGATCAAAGTTTAATGGGAAGCAAGAAGCCAGAAGATGGTATGCTATATTATGAAAAGTTAGAAATACGTATATATATATATATATATATATATATATATATATGTGTGTGTGTGAAAAGTGTATGTATATAAATATATAATTATTTATATATTATATCTGTACTTATTAGAAAGAACTCAATATCAGAGATAGAGCTAACATATTTGGTTGGATTGATGTGAGTTTGTGACCCTGGGTTTCACACTTTTGCGATCATCAGACCTGACAATCGCAAAAGCGTGAAACCCAGGGTCAAAAACTCACATCAATCCAACCAAAATATATATATATATATGTATATATTTTATCGTTATACATTATTTATAAATATTTAAGTAAATGCTGTGTTTATAATAAAAAGTATTAATAACATTTACCAGCCTGATTGTTAAAGAAAGAATCAAACCTGTATCCTACACAGAAACATCATATAGCCTGACGTGATATACCAGTTTAGCTACGAAGGAAGCATCTGGTTAGCAAGGTTGAATTACTGCTTTTTACTTTTTAATTTAGCTTTTACTTGCTAACCAGACACTTCCTTTGTTGCTAAACTGGTATAGCATGTCAGGCTATATGACGGTTCCATGTAGTATACAGGTTCAATCCCTGTCAGAGGATGCATATTTTCTATGAAATTTCTCAGACGTTCAGGCTGGTAAATGTTGTTAATACTGTTTATTATAAACAGAGCATTTACTTAAATATTTGTGTCGATATAAATAACATATAACAATAAAATATATTAAAATAATTGTTGGATTTATCCATTTCACAACATATATATGTATGCATGTGTGTATATATATATATATATATATATATATATATATATATATATATATAATACTAATAACAAAACAGAATGGTATCTGAGGAAAAAATTGGGAAAAAAAAAAAAAAGAAAGAACTAGAAACATCTGAGGAGGGTGAAAAAATCATCCAGTGCCTGAAATTTTCAGTCCAAAGAAAAAAAAACCAAGCAAGTAACTAAGATAAAATGTAGTGTGCTCAATACAGTAGAGCAAAGGTAAATAATATGTAATAATGAAAGATAGTCCACATATGTATCTTATAATATGTATATTTAATAGGCAGGTTAATGAAATTCAAGTTATAAGACAACAAAATGATAAAAATATTCTCAAAGAGATTAATAATATTTATTTTATATTTATATAATATGTATTTTATATTAGTAGAGCTTCTGACAAAACCAAAGCACAAGGAGAAAGATTTTAATCTCTAGAGTTTTCAGAAACATCTGTATCCTTTATCAACAAAATAAGAAATAAACAGTGAAGTGGAACTTTCTTTGCTGGGGAATTACTTATTGTTGCTGGGTTTGTTTGTTTTTTTTTTGTTTTCTATCTAGCCCGTCTGTCGTATTACTGTAAGAAATTTGATAGTCTGGGGCCTTGGCTTAGTAGTTTGCTATATAGGACAACTATTCAATTACTTTCTCAATAGGAATTATCAAAAAATCAATCACTAAGGACTCCAAACACAATAGAAATATTCTTCTCGCCTCAGCAAAAAAAGAATAATTACAATATTCCCATGGTTTTTGATTTCAATTACAGTATTCACAAAATAACCCATATCTTACTAAAAGATTTCCAGTACCATAAAACTCAACCACATAATTAAAAAGAAATAGAAATCTCCAGCTTGCAATCCTCAATTTGCAAAAACTCAAGACTTGCTGTTTCCTGTTCACAGAATATGTCCTCGCTTGGGATATTTTTATATCTTGGGAGAGTATATTGCTAAAAGGAAATGGTGCCATGGATTTATAAACTACTGGGGGGGTGGGGGAAAGTAGATTTAGCTTCAGCCCAGACTGAGAGACCTGGGACAAATAAATGACTGCTTTGTTTAACACCTCTAAACAAAACTGAATGACTGGCCACTTTAGCCACTGTATGAAGTGACATTACTAAGTGGCTGTCACGTAACCATATTGGAACCAAAGTGAAATAATTGCCTTCTGTATCCTTACAACAATATTTTTATCATTTTGTTGTCTTTTTATTCCTCAAATTTCATTAAATGGATTATTAAATCTAGATACATGCACACACACAAACATATATTTTTAAATATAAGAAACAATGAATGTCTATTATGTTTTATCATGAGCCTTTCCAAGCGTTGTATAATGGCTTCAGTTTCAAGAGAAAATAGACAAAAACTGCCCAACATTCGGATATTTCTTTATTACATTGGTTGTCAATTTAAGCTTTCGACTCACATGAGCCATCATCAGAGTGGTTATATGAACATTACAAGATTAGATACTGTTTTGTTTACATAGATGTTTGCTATGTGACACTGACAGTTGTGGAATGGCAGATGCAGGTTGTAAATTTGTGATACGGTTTGATGACATCATACATGACCATATAAGAGAAAGAAATGTCATCAACAGAACCATATGTTCAAATGTAATATGTTGTGAATGATTTTAAATTTTATTTACGAATATCCACATCCATGAAATGATTGACATCATTATTTTAATAGATATAATTTATTTAAGTAAACGCTCGGTTTTTTAATTAAAGATATGTTTCATGAGCTGGTATGATAGATCAAGAAAACTCATCAAAGATTGTTTGTTTAAAATCATTAATTCGAGCTTTGCTAACCAGACGCTTATCTATAGCTAAGTGGTATAGCATGTAAGATCAAATGTTGGTTCCATATAGGACACAGGTTTGATTACTGTCGGAGAACACATATTTTCTCCCAAATTTCTTGAACATTCAAGCCAGTAAAAATAATTAATACTGTTTAATTAAACAAACAGAGTATTCACTTAAATAAATTGTATCTATTAAAATAATGTATAAACAGAAAATGTATTAATAATTGTCGGACTTAATCCATTTCATTATATATCTATATATATGTAGACTAGAAAATCCTAAGGAGCCAGGCAAACCTACCTAGGTTTCACCTGAACGGATCTTCATGGTAGAAATGGCTACAAAGGAAAATAAAAGAACAGTATTTATTGATAAAAACCAAATAAAACAATGACCACATGACAAAAAAACAAAAGGGTATCTTACATTATTGATAAGCTAATAACGAAACAAATAAAACCTCTATTCTAATAACCAGCCTTTACTATGCCTACACCTACTAAGAATTTCCAGTATATATATATATATATATATATATATTATACAGTGTTACATTAGAACATGCACATACCCACTACAAAACTGTAGATCTTGTTTCAACATTAAAAAAATTGTTTTAATGTTTCATCAGGTGGGGAATCACAATGCTACTGGGTATTTACGGCTCTACTTTTGTATTGAGCCCTGTTTTAAATTAATGAAATCTTACTCTTCATTCTTTTGCATTTGGATATATATATATATATATATATATATATATATATCTTACTTATTATAAAACACAGGTTGTGTGTGTGTGTGTGTGTGTGTCTGTAACGTTTATATGTTGGATCGTATTTCCTACATTTTTTAGCCGATTTCAACAAAACTTCACAGGACTACATAAAATTACCTTGTGGTGGTTCTAACAGGACCGAAAATGGGAAAAATACAGTTGTTTTTTAATAAAATCAATTTGAAAACACGATTAAGACACATCGTGAAAATGAAAGGGGGGGAACTCACCCATGAAAATGTAAACAAAAGAGCATAGCATGATGAAAAAAGCCGAACTTGACGAAAACAAAATTTTATCGTCTAATGTTCATATTATTAAAGAGGAAAGATCAAAGTATTTTTTGCGGGTATTTTTTACATTTTTTAATCGTTCCTAGCATGTCTGAAATTTTCGTTAAAAATATTTTTTTTTTTTTTGGTCAAAAAAAAGGGCAGATAATCATTTTCAATCATTTTTTCGATTTGATAAAAAAGATTAAAATCTTACTTTGATATTCTTTTAAAAGTCAATTATCATTTTTCAAAACTGATTTTAATAAAATATTATACTGTTTATTTAAAATATTTTGAACCAAGCTTAACTTAGCTTCTGCGCCGAAAAAATGTAATTTGAAAATAAAACAAAGCAGGTCATAACCTTTCGCGTCACTTGACGATTGACGAAAGGCACATTCATGACGTTTAGATAACCTACGGGAGGAGAATTCTTTCTACGGATGGAAGGAAGTAAATTATTTAAGTGAACAAATTATTTACCTTGTTACTTTTTAAAGAAAACTTTCAGCGCTCTAATTTTTTATTTTTTTTTTTTTTTTTTTTTTGTACTTAGCTTTCATTTTTTACGCCATTTATGCTTTATGGAAAATATAAAGAAATTAAAAAATAAGACTATTAATAGTGAGATTAAATTTCATAAGAAAAAAGGTATCTAATTAATTTAGGTACCTTTCTTATGAAATTTTCGAGAAGTGTACATAAAATACTATAATTTTATGTACATTTATTACATTTTACTGTGTTATTTGTATTTCCATTCATTTTATTATTAATTTTGATATTTCATTTATGGAAAAATGTCATAACTGAGATTAATATAAAAAATAAGATCATATAAATTAAAGTTTAGCAGTAGTTAAATTTCATAAGATGATACTGTTACTTGTAGGTACCCTTCTCAGTTGAAATTGAAAACTCAAATTAACTTCTCCATACGTGTTTCACAAAAGTAAAGGGTTTAACAGCGGAGAACAATGCTGAACTCAAATAATGCAACTAAATTGTATTCTGGTTGGTCTTTCGTACTTGATAATTACTGTCCGACTATAAACACAAAAATTACATTTCTTAATTACCATGGCTAATCTGATTGGTCCAAATTATACAATTTTCAAAGCGCTAGACAATGACAATCTCACACGGACATTTTGAAAAGTTGATGTTGCTTTTAACTAATGTTAAAATATTTTTTAAAATTCAATTTAAACATTTTTTAAAAATCTTTTTAAAATTAAAGAAATAAGAAATAATTGTATTAAAATTCAATTTTCATTGAAAAAATTTTTGCTTTCAGAAAATATTGTCCATATTCATAAAAACAAATTAAAACAAATAAAAGCATTTGAAACTAAATAATATATTTGTTTTATTGAGTTTTGTATGTTACAATTCACAGCTGATTTTCAGGTACATTGGCCAAAAAAAAAAAAAAAAAACATGATTTGCATTCTTCAAAGCCTTGTGCTTTTAACTATTATAATCACTAAAACCGATGGTCTCGAATTTCTAGAGTTTTTCATAAAATTAGTTATGGGGTGTTAATAAATATAAAAAAAAATATTTCTGCCATGACTTTTAAAAAAAAAAAATATTTATAATAATTTCGATCATCTGTGAATAGTTTCTGAAAGTTTCATTAACATCTGACAATTATTTTTATTTTTGCAAGATTTTCCAAATTAATGTGTAAATACAAAAAAAAAATGCGCTAAAATTATCTATGTTATTTACTACCCCTTGTTGCGACAAAGAGAAACAAGGTTTTTTAAATCAAAATTTAGAATATTCTAAAAGTTGAAAAAATTAAAAAAAAAATAATTAAAAAAAAATTTAGTCTATCCTCTTCATAAAAAAATAAGCATTTTGACGATAAAATTTTGTTTTCATAAACTTTGTCGTCTTTTTCATCAGACTATGCTCTATGTTTTAGCAATTCCATGGAGTGACTTAGGTTAAAAAACGCAGGTTGTTTATGTGTGTGCTCCTTTATATATGGGATCGGATTTCTTACATTTTTCAGCCGATAAAACAAACATCCACTTTTTTTTTCCGCAGGTAGTATTTCTTATTGTCTTGCACACTTTTTTCTTTATTTACATTCAGAATGCTTTAAAAATTCCATTTACAAGACAATTGTTTATAATAAAATTCTATTCACCAATCGATAGACTCATAACGATTTTAAACAATGTTTTTGTTTGAATTTGGGTTTGACCAATTCGTAAAAAAAAAAACTAATTAAGACATGCATGTCCGTCAACCTTAAACAATAATCTTTGTCGATTTAATTTTTCAGTCTTTATGATGGTCGATACTTGATCTATCTCTTACTGTTACATCCCTGGGCAATGCCGGGCTCTACTACTAGTATATATATATATATATATATATATATACATACATACATACATATATATATATATATAGTCTTAAGGTGTGCTATATTTATTGGATAAAGTGCTCAATATCAGAGATAGAGCATGTGTAAATATAACAGTTAACATTGAAGTCAACACTTAGAGGCGGCAGTCTGTTTCATGCTAGATGTAATCGTCAGGCTTGATGATTGCGTCTAGCATGAAACACCCTGTTGCCTCTAAGTGTTGACTTCAATGTCCACTTATATATAATTTCATGGTATGTTACATTTATGGATAAAATGCTCAGTACCAGAGATCAAGTCAATGTAAAAGTAGACACTGAGGTAAACACCAAGCAGTGACAGTCTGTTTCATGCTTGAACCCAATCTTCAGGTCGTGTATGTTGTGAGTTGGTTTGACTATGTATGCTGGTCAGTGGTGCTTTATGGGTAGCAAGCTGCATTATCCTAACAGTTATTGATCATATGAATTGTGCATCAGCTGACAACAACAGACAATCAGAACTTATCTCAAAATGCAGATGCAAAAACAAATTCTTTACTACATTACTTGAAAATTGCAAACTAAAACCTTGTAAAATATTACCAAGAAAAATGCAAGTACATATACAACAAAGAAAATACTTTAAAATAAAGAGATATAAGAAGACCCCCCCACTAAAAAAAGATAATAAAAGAACAAATAAAAAATGGAAAATAAACAAATTAAGTAAATAATAAACAAATTAACAAACTCCGAATATACATATAAACTCAAGTAAATGTAACAATAATCAGCAGAAAATAATTAAGTAATCAATAATAATTCTAGTCTGGTTTGTTATATTCCCTTACACACAAATACACTTGAGAAGAGTATGAATCCACCTCTTCTCCCCCACAACTATGAGTTAATTAGTAGGACTTGTATCAGTAAATCATTATTATCTCCAAAAAATTCATACAAGAATATTTTCCGGCTTTAAATAAACTGCAAAAGGTCTGTAAAAACAAATCGATCAGTCAGAAAAATCAACACTGTATGGTGATTGTCAAATTCACAAACATTCTTCAGAACCTGCTTCACTACTCCCTGTGTGGACTCTATATATAGGTCCCTAATGAAAAGTAACCCTTCCCAGTTGTTTTGACACAGTGTTGATAACAGACACGGAAAGGTAACTACATTAGCTCACACTGAAGGTAACAAAGGAAAGCAAGAAGAAAGGACTAAGTATAAAGTACAAGAAGACAGAATGCATGGTTATCAGCAAAAGAGTGAGCTCAAAGTGCAAATGACAGGTTGGAGATACTAAAATGAAACAAGTAAATGAATTTAAATATCTGGGTAGTGTTCTAACAGAGGACAGAATGTGTGACACTGGTATTCAAAGATGTATTGGGATGGCCAAAGATGCCTTCCAGGAAGTAAGCAGAGTATTAAGTGGCAGAAAAATTCACTTATAAACAAAAAAATAGATTTTTGTAGTCCTGAATATGATGTTAAACTACATCCGGCAGCAAGGTCTCTGATCAGGAAATTGAAAGCTTCAAGGAGAATGGAACCACCTCTTAATTGCTGTTGTTCCCAGGTCCACACTGGCCTGGGGTGGTAGCACCTGTTAGGGTTCTAGCTATGGGCAAATAGTGACACCCTCCCCACTAACCTGCCAAACAAAAAAATGCTATGAAAGTATCAAAATACATTTTTATATAAAAATCAAACTGTATTCCAAAATATAACTAAAACATAAAACATACATATCACTGCCTCTAGTAATGATGTCCACACAAACATGTACATGCACGAAAGTTGAGTATCATCTACCATGTATTCAATTGTGAAAGCAGAATAACATAAATCATATTTTTATTACTTCCAAGCTCCAAAGAAAATTAAATTCTGGCATAAATGACTCATAAGGTGTTGATATGCCATTAAACAAATCAATCAATCATTATATATATTTGTATTTACTTTTTAAATGTCTGTTTTTAACACTCTAATAATTATTTTTTTATTTTAGTTTAGTTATTTTTATTGTATTTATTTATGTTATTTTAGTATATTTTTTTTGTTTTCCAGTATGCTGAAATGCATTCTAGTGTTGCCATCCATGACTAACATAGAAATAGTTGAGTATATTAAACCCTGTTTATATTTGACTACACAATAAAAGTGGTATTGTACTTTGCCAGAAATTATGGCTGATGCTGACCTCCAGGAGAGTGACTCATTGCACCCTATCAGAGTAACATTTTCTGCTGACATGAAGTGGAAAGATTATATTGATCCAATCGCTAGGTCTGCAGCTAGAAATGTTGCTTTACTGTGTCATACTAGACAATTATTCTTGCCAGAATCTATCTTACATATTTATAAGTCTACCATTCATCATTGCTTTGAATACTGCTGTTGCATCAGGTCTGGTGCTTCTGCTATATATTTAGAGATTCTTGATAAAATCCAAAGACGAATCTGCAATGTTATTGGTCTTGACCTGGCATCTCTGCCTTTTCTATAAATACCTCCATAGTAATTGTTCTGATGAACTTTTCTCTATGATACCGAGACTTTATGAATTTAAGCAGTGCTAGATTGACAGCAAGGTCTCATCATTTTACAGTTGAAATAGCTAGATTGTAACCATAAGAACAGTTTCTTCTATCGCACTTCTCTCTTGTGGAACTCTCTTCTGGCTTCTTGCTTTCCAGTCAAGTTTGATTTTTTAAAATTTAAATGCAATGTCAATCATTATGGTCTTTTGTCTTAATTCTCACTGTATTATTGTGCTTTCTCCTTAATAATTTTTTTTTTCTACTCATATTCTCTAACACTCAGTAACCACTTACATCTTAGTGGCTTTCTTGCCTTGCTCTGGGTGAAATGATTAAAAGAAAATAAAGGGAAACTACTACCATTAGCAAGCTGAACATATCTTTTAGTTTCCGAAAATGCTCTCAGAACCAACTAATGTTTTGCTTACATGTAAACTGATGCCAATTATTTTTTCATCACACACATAAATATTCCAAGGTATCTATCCCCGCCCCTAGTATCAGAGACACTAATGCTTCCTAAATGAACATCAATACCCTTACGTATTTATGAATACGACTTTTATCAAGTTTGTGCTGAATTAAATACACAAAATTCTGGGCATAATCTTTCTTTTTGGATTCCTTCCAAGAACACTACTGCATTTCTTCAGGTATTTTGCAACTCACCGTTTTGTGTGTTCCCCAATACAAAAAGAAAATTCTTTTTTCTTCTGAATGTTTCGGAAATGGCAGTTTCTGCTGGTTGGTTTACGGGCATCCTAACCTCGTAAAAAATATCTCAGAATTAATGAAAGCCTTTTGATGAAACGATTCATACAAGTTTATTTGGACCAGCAGTGCTCATAAAAATGTCATGGGTTTTCCTATTTTAATTTTCTAATAAATCATCTTACATTAATGATTGAATAAGAAACTTGTGAATTTTTTTTTTTTTTTTTTTTTTACTATTGTTCACTAAATACAAGTCCAAGTGTCACTCAAGCAAGAGAATTACTCAATGAAGTTATTGTAAGAGCATACAAGAAATAAGTCCTTATACATGCCATGTCCTTTCAGGACATGGTCATTCATGGTTCTCTACTACTTCCTGTTCCTTGTAAACCTTAGCAAATTTTGTTCCTTTGCCAACCCAACCACTGTTCCACCATCCATTCATGTTATTATGTATTCAATTGTGAAAAGCATAAGGTAAGTTAGTTAAGTGGACCACTGCCTTCCCCTGTCCTTCTGGCCACTGATATGCCCTGTGAATGTTAAACTTTCCAAGCCCTTCTTCCTCATAATATGTCCAAGAAATTTCAGCTGTCTCTTTCTGATTCTGAATATATGTCCTTCAAACTACTTCATTGCTTTCATGCCCCATCTGTGGAATTCTCAGCATCCTTCTGTAGAACCGCATCTCTGTTACCTCTGTTTTTCCAGTATCTTACCGATGGATCATATATCTACCATTTGTCTTTGCATTGAATACTGTTACCATATATGGTTTGGTGGCCCTACTGTTCATCTCATGGTTCTCGATGTAATCCAAAGACGGATATGCAATGTTATAAGTCCTGACCTGGCATCTCGACTACAGTCCCTTTCTCACAGATGTGATGAACTATTTTCATTGGTGCCCTAACTGCGTTAATTTAAGCATACCACTAGGTTAGCATCTCGGTCCCACCCTTTCACTGAAGAAACAGTTAAATGTAACCGCCTATTCTACTCCAACAGCTTCTTCTCTCACACTTCCTGACAGTGGAACTCCCTTTCTCTTACTTGCTTCCTGATAGCTATAATCTTCAAATATTCAAATGTAATGTCAATTGACATCTTCTGATGTCTTGATCTTGATCCCTATCCTTCCCTTTATCCTTTCTTCAAACACCCCCCTCTTTAATTTTAATCTCACTCTCTGTAACCCCTTACGTGCTAGTGGCACTCCCACCTTGCTTGGGGTGAAATGCTTAAAAAAAAAAAAAAAAATATATGAATTCCACTTGAGTCCCAATAGACATCCAAGGCAAGCCTTATTTAGAAAACAACCATTCCTCTTGACTGGAGAAAATTCAGGTTTGCTCAGTGATGATGAACTATTACTGGTTATAGAGGTATTGAATGTGACAAGACAATTTTTTCTCCCATTGAATTGTTAGAGCTAGATCAGAAAAGAGATCAGCTGTCAGGCTCTGGTCATCTAGATTTTTTTCTGCAGTATCATCTGCATATATATTCAATAATGATCTGACTTCCCCTGTTGATTGCATTATTATATGTTTGAGCTTAACGACTTTCAAAAAATATTGCAATAACAATATTAAGTATGAATGGAGTCCATAATTTAAAGAAGTAAAAGAATACAAATGGAAAGATTCAAAACTGATAGTTTTCACAGAAGCAGACATTAAATGTGTGAGAGCATTATTATGTATTCTATTTTTCTTTGCTTTGTTTTGCTTTCTTTTCTTTTTTTTACTAAAATCTAACAGCATTTCTGATATATCTTTTATTTCTGTCTTGCAGTCAAAATGTAATGGTCCATCATTTATCTGAGTCAATACATGGGCTAACTAAGGAGCAAGCAGAATTATAATACATTTTATCATAAATCTGACCTTTATGGATGCAGATTTGAAAGTCTGCAAGTTTTATATAAAACATTCATTATTGAAATCATCTTTCTCACTTCATCAACAGACAAATATTTTATAGTAATATATATATATATATATATATATACACACACACACACACATATAAAAGGATCATCATCGAAGTACTCAGTTATAAATTTATTTCAACAGCTAATTTTTTAATATCTCCCACATCAGATCAAAATTACAAAATGGTTTAAATCTATCCAGACAATTTATTAAAAATTATTTAAAATTAAATTACAAGAGAACAGGAAGTAAATGTCTGAATTACTTGACCTAGAAAAATTTCCTTGGGGATTTACATTATTGGAGAGGGAGGAGGTAAAAAAGAAAAAATATTATTAATTTTTCAGTCTTTTTTTATATATATGATGATGATTGTTGTTATACTGCCATAAATTAGATGATGATGATGATATAAAATTTGATTTAATTTCAATGTATTTCATTAGTTGTCAGTTATACTTCCCCCTCCTGCCTCCTGCTCATTGTGCTGCCACCTTGCTTTTCTTTTTTTCCCCACTCCTCTCTTCAATGATGTAAATCCCCAGGAAAATTTTTCTAGGTCAAGTAATTTAAACATTTACTCATATCATATTGCTCTGTACATAAATACAGTGAGCTCTCTTCATGGATCTCTCTTTTTTAATATTTTATATTAAAAAGACTTACCAATTTTATTTTAAATATATTAAATATATATATATATATATATATATAGATCCGACAGTATGAAGAAAAATATATATGGAAAAAGCAAACAAAAATCCTTATATGCAATTATGCTGTTTTAATGTTAATATGTCAATGTCAGACGTTTCGGTCTAATAAACCATCTTCAGGACATATTCATAAAATATAATTAACATTATCAATTCAACATGACAAAGACGATGGACATAAGAACAAGACTTTCAGTTATCTGTTTGGATAAGTCTTGTTCTTAGCATCTGGTTTCATAATATATATATGTTATGGGACCTTACCCATAATAACATAATGGACTATTCCATACATAATAAATACTGCGCCTCAAGAGGAAGCAGGAAGTTCATTCTGAAGTCAGGAGTGAAGTCCGTCTGGAGTCTGTCAGAGTGAGTGAGTCAGTCAGTTGAGTCAGAGGCAGTCCGAAACAGAGTCGCATTCAGACAATTACTACTGAACCTGATTGTTCGTACTAACACTTTCTACTTCTCTGTATATATTCCTGTTTGTAATATATCTGTGTTATTCTATATCCCTGTTTGAGTTCTTCTTTATTGGTTCTACCTTGGACTATCACCATGGTACAAGGAATCGGAACATAACAATAAATATATATATATATATATATATATTATAAATTAATTGATTTAAAATATGGTTATTTTCGCTACACAGTTCCAACCATGTTTCAAAAATAGAAGCTAAAAACTTCTAATTTTATTTTTGCAATTAAATTAAAAGCATTAGTTCCATTTCATCTTCAAGCGAATTTTGGAGTAACTTTTTAAAAATTACCGGGTTTTAAAGACACATGGTTGGAACTGTGTAGCGAAAATAACCATATTTTAAATCAATTAATTTATAATATTAATGCTCTGTAAATTTACATTGAGCACTATTTTGTAAAAAATAAAATATCTATAAGAACACCGGATTTTATATCTTACTGTTCTTTTTTTTTTATTTATATACATATATATATATATATATATATATATATATATATATATATATATATATATATAATAAAATAAGTCAAGAAAAATCTAAAAAATCCATCTCGGTTATAATTTATTTCTTGAATATATTTACATGTTCATCTCTTCAGACCAAAGGTTTTTTAGAAATGAAATAAACTTTGTAAAATTGGTGGAAGAAAGACAAAGCAAGAGAGGAGGGAAGAGAGAGAGGAAAAGAAAGAAAAGAATTAATTGATCAGCCAATAGGTTTACCTAGAAACAAATTTTTCTTTAAAGAGCTGAACAAGTTAATATAGTGGGTAAGACGGGGCTGATCAAAATTAAGAGTTACAGTAATATGTCTAATAGTCATGTCATTTTAGACAGCAAATTTCATATCGCATTATAATAATCATCACAATTTCAAATTAAAATAATCATAATAATAAAAAATATAAAATAATAATATCCAACATCAATAAAATAAAGTAAATAGAATAAATAATATAAAAAATAATTTTTTAAAAATCAAGAGATAAATATAAAGAACAAATTTTTTTAAAAATTTTGAATTAAGATAAAAATAATAAAAATAATACGATCAATAATAGTAATATAAAATAAAATTAATTAACAAATTAAAATTATAATCATGTAAGCAAGACAATCACACAAATAACCATATGTAAAAATGTGAATACGCATATATGTTAGTACCCATATAAAACAGAATCAACACTGCAAGTGTATATTCTCCAAAATCAATGTTTTTAGGGAATTTTAAATTTGTTCTTGTGTCTACACTTGAAAATAAGTGCCATGTTTAATGGATGTCAGTTATCAGTTATCTCCTGTTAATTCCCTTCTCCAAGTTCTCCACTGCCTTACCTGGGTATTGAACACACACTCTTTGGGTCCTGTCACTGGATCTAACCAACGCCTTTATCCACTGTGCCATGTATCCTTGTGGAACCAGAACAGTCACAGACTGATCATGTGAGAATGATGAGGTTTTGGAGAGGATGCAAACAAGGAAGAGGTTTATACTTAATATCAGGAAGAGGTAGCTGAAATTTCTGGGGCACATAAAAGGAAAGGAGGGCTTGAAGAATCTGTTATTCACAGGTTAAATAAAGGGAAAGAGGGTCAAGGGAAAGCAGCGCATAACATACCTAGTAGGCTTAAGCAAGTGGATGACAGAACGTGGTCTGGGCAAGGTGGCAGATAGTGAAGAAGTCGATTTTGATTGGCTGAGCTAGCATGGGAATGATAAAGAAAGGTTTTTCAGAGATGTGTTTCTTAACTGTCAAGCAATGTAAACGTGTTCTCTTTCATGTCTGAAACTGCTCCCCAGTTAGGCGGAACAACCCCTACTGGATAGTTAGTACATGTCAACATTAACATAATAGTTAAAATTCTCCAAGTTTGATGTCTTTCATTGCTAATTAAATCAACTAGCGATTGCTGGCCAAGAGAAGATAAAATGAGACCACCCTCACCAGGGGCCTATGCAACAAATTGTCCATCCCACAAAATGTTTAATATCTTTAAAAAAAAAAAAAAAACACTAACCTAATTGAGTTTCTTTTTTCCATGTTTTCAGTTAACATGTTTAGCCATCTTGATACCATTTGTCGTAAGAATCGCTGAAAAACCCTATGAGTTATTCAGCTAAAAAGACAATCGGTTAAAATCATTTTTGTCAGCCCCATTATATCTTCCCAACTGAGCAATAGTAAGAGGAAACAATTATTCAGTCCTTCAGTAATGGTACCAACATTCATACTCTGGCTTCTATCTTCAAAGTCCATTCAAGAGAATGGTGAATAAGTTTAAAAAATGGACACAGTAGAGAGGTAAACTGGATCAGGAGGTCGCAACAGCAAGAGATATCACCATTTCAACTTAGAGATCAATTAGAAAAGATCCAACTCAGTCTATAAGACGTTTGGCACGTGAGAGAGGAATTTCACCTATGACAGTCCAAAGAGCAGTGAAAAAAGACTTGAAAATGAAATTGTACATGAAACCTGTGAAGCACTTTGTTATACCAGGACAGAAAGTTAGAAATTTTGAGAGAGTGAAGATCACCTTGAATAAGTTAGAAAATGATCCATGAATAATATATATATATATATATATATATATATATATATATATATATATATATATATATATATATATATTTGACTTTTATTTCAGTCCTTCATGAGCTTCTGATCTTTCACTATGATTAATTAATAATGAACATGTCATTTTCGTTTATGATCAATTTCATCATGATTCTTTTGTTAAGTTTGGAGAATAATTATACATTCTTATTGCTCAGTAGTGTGATAAAAACCTTGGAGAATTCCAGTAAGATGGCTTTAATCATTTCTAGGAACAACAGGTTCAAAGCTTAATTGAACAATTTTGCTGTTAGACCAGGTCTCTGTCTGTCTGTGTGTGTGTGTGTGTGTATATATATAAAAGACAAAAGGAAAACTTTTCTTTACCAGCACATTTTGTCCCCTGAGGGAGTTTATCAAGATAAATGTACAGATTTTATTTTGCAACATACATTTATAAAAAGGAAGTAAAAATATTAAGTTTTCAAAATTTTAAATTTAAGAACATTTTATAAAATATTCTTAAAGCTAACTCTGTAAGTCAAGGTAAACTATGGAGGACGCTAAGTGATGTAATTAAAGCCCAATAAACAAAAGTAAATGATGTTGGTGTTGAATTTTTATTTATTTATATTTATTTTTTAATGCAATTATTGTCTATTTAATTATCTTAATTTTGCTAAATTATTTATGTTTGTTTATTTCAAGTAGAAGGTTTTAAAATGAATAAATAAATAAATACATAATACATAATGTGTCAAATTAAAATAAGGTAATAAATAATAATTATATTAAAAAAATAAATATATATAAATAAATAAGAAAATAAAAATTCAACAATAACACCAAATATATTTAGGTTCAACGAAAAAAGTATCTAAGGGAAATAATTCTGTTTCTTGTATATAAAAGTTACTTCCCCTTTACATTTTGTTTAATGTATAGATTTATTTAAATTTTGATAAGTCTTGAACAAATACCTATTTTTTTAACTGTCGAACGAAAATCAACTTTGATGGGTTTTTTCATTGATTTTTTCCTTTTTATTCCCTTGTTAAACTGATATAAAGTTTTTTGTTTTTTTGTTTGTTTTTTTTTATAAATGTACTGCATAAAACTTGGTCCATTTTTAAACTTGTTTAATTAATTTAATTAATAATACCAAGGTAAATAAATTTAAAAATAAGACCTAAATAAGTAATTAACCCCAAAAAACTAAAAAGCAAAAAAGATTTGTTTTTCTTTTACATGTAAATGTATATCAAGTATATTTTTAATGATTTTTTTTATGTCTTTTATTTTTTGAGGCTTAACTTGCTTACACTGGTGATGTTTGATGTTAGTGTCTTTGTTTATGACAGTATGGTGGATTGCTCAAAGATATTTAAAATTAAAATAGATAATAAAAAAAATCAAGATAAAAAGTGTAGATTACAACAGTAACAATTAATAAAAACATATTTAAAGACTAACATGTGAAAACACTGATAATTGGAAGCACATAATAAAATGTGTCATTATGACAACATGTCTCAACTTATAAGATTCACCTGGGCATAAAGTGGGGGTTGGTTTTTATTGTTATTAAGTAATAAACTGATCCCCTTCAGAATTACTACATATTATTATAATAATTAGTAAAATGTATTTAAAGACTTCCATTTGAAAACCTATTAATAAGTATTTAGCAAAATATGCCATCAGCGTTTTATGGTTTGTACCAACTAGTAGTAATCCAAGATGCTACGAGACATTGTAGTCACACTAAGAGTAGAAACAGGAAGTTACTTCTTTCATAGCTTAAAACATAATCACATATTTAGGGTTTTGCGCAATAGGCTCCACACATAACTTCCAGTTGAAGTTGATTAAATACAATCCTAAATAAATATATGTTGAGAAATAAGCGCACCTGAAATAATCAACAACTTAATCGGAGCCTCTTTCAAAGATTCTAACAGGAGAGACACAGAGAAGACACAGAAAGGCGAACACTTATGACTATGAACAGATACATCAAAAGCATCTTGGCTTTAACAACCACTACCTCACACCTCTCTCTCATTATTTTCACCCCTTTTACTTCTCTTCATACATTCAACCTCCTTTTTTCTTATTCACAGGATATATTACCAAATGAAACTAGCATCTCTCAAAAACACTTAAGTATTTTTTACAAACTCTTGCATTTATTGAAATGTAAAAAAAAAAAAAACAAACAAACATTTTATTTAATTTTACCGAAATACCAACCTTCTGCCATCTACTGTTTTTGTATAATACAAAAACACTTATTAATGTTTATATAAATCATTATTGTTATACTCCAGACATGATTGTTCGTGTTTCATTTATTCATTCATACATTCCCTATAGTGGGTTAATCTTAACAAGGCCCAAATCAAACCTCACAAATCACCTGACAAAAAAATTCTGTCAACAAAAGTGGTTGGTCTTCACAAATTGGGGGTACTTTATTTTTCTACCTACATCCGTCAGCTTGTAAGTTGGATTTCTGACCGTTTATGTGTATTGGGATTTTTAACATTGGACCAACAATTTGTGATTTTGTCATTTCTTTCTGCCCCTTGCTCTACAAGTTTGGACTTGCAATTTGTTTATTTCATTTTAGAATTGAGCTGTCATATGAATTTTTGGACAATACCAAATAACCAGGAAATTTTTCAACTATCAACTGAAATGGAATAAAACTGACCCTTCTTTCTGTGAAAGGTTTAACCACATTTCAAGAAATCATTTGGGAAAAGTCATCCCAGACTAAGGGATGTTATATGTTTAATTCTTGGAAACCATTTCTTTGAAGAAATTTAGGGAAGGAATTCTTCAAAAATGTTAGGGTGGAGGAATACAATGTCAGTAAGCTTATTTGTTGCTCTTTTGGATAATTAGCATTAAAAGTTAGGTCAGAAAATCTTTTCCCCAGTATGATATGATTAAAAATTAACTTAAATCCATCAAATATTTTAGACTAATTTCAAAGGATTTATTCTCATCCAGATATGATTCACTCTATACAATTTATGCACTCAAAATTATTTCTGTGCCTTCAGAATGTATGCGATTGTGGTCCTCCACAGTTTCCTATTTTTCTATTGCTCTCAGCAATATTTATCCATTTATAGTTAAATCCTGGATAATTTTATTATGAATTTATTTCAAATCTTTTTTATAGTTAATTTCTCTAAAGCAGTATTACACAAATGTGAGTCTTGGTAAAAATATTCCCTCTCCTTCTCCCAGGCCTCTCCTTCCCCACACTCCTCCAAAATCTCTCTTTCTTTGCACTCCTGAGGTCCCTCCTTGGCCATCTCTCCTACCCCCACTCTCTGCTCTCTCTCCCAGGTTTCTATCCCACCCCCACTCTTTATTCTCTTTCACTCTTACATACACCCACTCTTTGCCTTTCTGCATAATCTCTGCTCACTCTCTCTCCCATCTCACACTCACTGTTCTCCCATTTTCTCTCTCTCTCTCTCACCCCATTCTCTACTCTCTCTCTCTCACATATGCTGTCTGCACTCTCCCCTACCCCCACTCTTTGCCTTGCCACACAATCTCTGCTCACTCTCTCTTCCATCTCACACTCACTGCTCTCTCTCTCATACCCCTCTCTCTGCTCTCCCTCCCACCTCACACTCCCACACTTACTTGCGACATCTTCAAAGTGGCATGAACTGGGAATTTCAAGATTAAGAAACAAGAATTCAGACACAAAAATTTGAAATTTTTTTTTTAATCATTTCACCCCACGCTCTTTCCCAGAAACTGTAACTAAGGTCTGCTCAGCATAGTTGCAGTATAAACCACAGGTGGGCTCTGTAGGTGTTGAATAAACATGAATGCACCTGAGGAAGCGTCTGCAATAGGGATTGGCTAGCCGCCATAGTAGACAGGTATTCTCGAATATGAGTGGCCAGCTATACAATCTTCGTTGGCAATTAAAATCCGTTCTTTTGAAAGTACCTGAAAAACATACAAGCCTTGATGCAACCTTGTGAGTAAAATTGGGTAGACGAAACACAAGTCATTGTGGCTAAGGGCTTGAGTGTGCTGGCCTTGTTCAAATTGTTGATCACGTTAAATAACACACTCTTTCCCAGAAACTGTAACTAAGGTCTGCTCAGCATAGTTGCAGTATAAACCACGGGTGAGCTCTGTGGGTGTTGCATTAACACAAATGTATCTGAGCAAGCGTCTGCAATAGAGATTGGCTAGCCATTCTAGTAGATGGGTATCCTTGAATATGAGCTATACTTGTGGAATTGATACTGAATGATGAAGTATGTTTCCTAAGAACTTTTGAAGAGATCTGGTATGACTGTCAATTTTTCAGATGTTCTTCTAGTTCCAGTATCATTAAATCAATCTTGCAGATGTCTTAGTTGTTCTTGTGAATTTTTGAAGTGTCAATGAATCAACAATTTTTAGACTAAATTACATCTAACTAAGGTACCTCCACGAGATCGCTAAAAAAAAAGAGCATAGCATGATGAAAAAGATGCCAAACTTGATGAAAACAAAATTTTATCATCTAAATGTTTATGTTATTATTAAGAGGAAAGACCAAAGTTTATTTTAATCATTTTTTTAAATTTTTCCTTCTTTTTAGAACATTCTAAATTTTGATTACAAAAAACCTTGTTTCTCTTTGTATCACTGAAACTAGTAAAATAACATAAATAAAATACATATACAATATAGCATGTTTTTTTTTTTTGTATGACACACATTAATTTGGAAAATCTTGCAAAAATAATTGTCAGATCTTAATGAAACTTTCAGAAACTATTCACAGATGATCAAAATTATTATAAATATGTTTTATGCTCTTTTTTTTTAGCAATCTCGTGGAGGTACCTAAAACTGTTGTTTTTAAGTCTGTGGACTGCTTTCATTTTTTCCATGTGCTGGAAAGAGTTAACTCTTTTGGCTTTGAATGGTACCTTTCATTTTTAGATATTTCCTTGTGAGATCCGCATAACGTTTAATTCTGGATTTTGGGTGGTATTCTGAAGAAAAGAGTTACATTTGTGAAAGTAATGACGGTTTTAGTAGTTCAACTTTGTCATATGAAATCTGGCGTTTTATGAAAAGTTCACACATAGTCAACCAACTTTTTGTCTGTAGTGTATAGAAATTTCCATGTCAAATGTTTGTTTTTTTTTTTTTTAATGTATTATGGTAACTCATTTCATGTGGAAATCTTTGCTGTATTTTAAGCTTTTTTTGGTTTCTCTGTTTAAAGGTAAAATGTTAGGTTGCAGCAGGGTTGTGGAGTCGGAACACAAAACCTTTGACTCCAACTCAGACACCTCTATTTTTGGCAACTCCCCTTTATGTAATTAAGTTATTATGGCCTACAAATCTCATAAAGCCTATGCATACACTCCTAATTTGAGTCAGCCTATATCATAATAACTGTTTTATACCAAAGAATAAAGATATTATGGCTTTTATATCATACCTATCCATTCTTCAAGATTTTCTAACAGAATTAGAGACAAAATCTTTGAAAGGATATGAAAGAAATAATAAAAATACAAATGCTATAATCTAAGATTTTTTTTTTACATACATTTATATACATATATATATTTGCAAATAGAAAATAAGTACAGAACAAAATAAAACTATAACAGAATTTGAAATATAATTTTTTGCAGGATGTAAAAGATATAACAGAAATGAAAATTCTATAATGTAAATTTTTTTCTTTTTTTACATATACAGACTTGCAAATACAAAATAACTACAAAAAAATAAAATGACTTTAAAAAAGAAGTCAAGATGAATTTCTATAGTAAATATACAGTAGAATAAAAAAAACTTCTCATGTAAGACTTTTTACATAAAGTTTAAATTCAACTGGAGTCAGTGTAGTTTTACTGACTCTGGCTCCAGTGACCCCTTAATTGCTTCTGATTCCAAGACTCTAACTCAACAGCACTGGTTTCCAGCATAGTTGGGTATATTTTTTTATGTGCACATATAGCAAAGGTTTTTCTTCAAGTCCCATTGATTTCTCCCAGAGATGATGAATTTTCTTTGGCTTGACAGCGAGATGTAAAATAGGAGTGCTGGTTAAATTTCATATGTCTGTGATGATTTTTCTTCTCATTGGTTGGTTATCTGCACTGAATAGGCGTCTCACAGCTCAGAAGGGACTGAAAAATTAGTAGCACAAGAAACAAACATGAAAGGAACCGAATACATGATCATGACGAACAGGATCCAAACAGGACTTTCAGACGAACGAAGCTAAAACACCAGAAACACATGCAAAGATGAACAAATTTCTGGTGATGCTGGGTAACACTCCTAGTTTAACAGCTTGACACACTACTCACTGCTGCTTCTCAGAAAATGTTCCTGCTTTTATTGATCCCAAAACATCAGCAGTTGTCTAACAAAATGAATCATTTGCATAACTAACTCCATTCAGCTCACCATTCCAACTATTTCGTGGCGGGAACTGGTAGATATTTTATTTCTTCATACCCAGATGTCCCCAGACTTGCTTTCTTTTTACAGAGACAGCACAGAAGACATTGTCTGTTTTTGCCGACTGTGGCGGATAATGTTATCAATGGTGGTAGGTAGGTCAGTCTGCATTTCGTTTCTGCTACAGTCTGCCAACAAGTCCCATGTATGTGTTATACCTACCACATGCTGAGAGAAAACAAAAGAGAAAAATAGGCTTATCCTTTTATAGGATTTAATTAACGCCACCTAATGGCATCTTTGCAGACCAAGTGGGGGTAATTCCTACAAACTAATGAATGGCACTTGCCAAAACATTTGCCATGGAAATAGTTATAGAGTATTGACTTGTAATATTGCAGAGTGGAAAATAAGTAATCTTCTATAAGACTGTATAAACAATTTTGAACACTATCAAGACTGGAATGCAACAGCAACACTTTATTTTTGGATTTAATCTTGGTCTCTAAAGTATGATAGAAATAGTCGGGTATTTTCTGGAGTGATAGAATGAACTGACCATTTTTCTGGTATCTTCAGAATAAAAGAAAAAATAATGTCCTGTTCCAGACTGTATATGTCCTGGCTGATCACTCTTTGGATATTTTGAAAATTTTGATTTTCTGGAACTGTAGTCTTAGAACATACTATTAACTCCAACACTTGCAGAATCTTAGGGTTCCAGGGAACACTAGTTGAGAAACACTGGTATGTACTATTAACTCTAAATGCTAAGCCAGTAAGTTTTCAGCAGTATTTGACATTATTTTATTTCCTATTTGTATACTTTCATGATTTTACTTAGAGAAAATGTAATTAAAATCACTCAGAGGTGTTTTATTTCAATTTATATATCTTACACTTTAATGACTTGACTAAATTTTCTTCTACTAATTTAGGTCAAAAAAAAGAAAAGAAAATCAACCAGGTCATATTAGGAAGATTAGGAATCCAGTCCACCACCACCAACAACACACTGGCCCTAAGAAAGTCAAGTAAAAGAGAGAAGAAAAAAAAATAGCCAATTCCAAACTGTATATTCCTGGCAGGTCACACATTAGGCAGATTGAAAATAATGGATTTTCTGGCACCATATTCTCAGAATACACTATTAACTCCAAATGCTGACCCAGTAACTTTTCAGGGTTATTTAGCACTATTTTAATCTTATATATATATATATATATATATATATATATATATATATATATATATATACATTTGTGATTTTACATTTTATATTTTCTAATTAGAGGTGTGTCATTTAAATTTGTAAATTTTACACATTTAAAACTTGACTAATTTTAGCACCCAGTCCCCAAAAAATCAAGTAATGGGGAGAAGATTGTATATATTAATTCTACTTGAGATCTGGAGTGAACTTAAGACCCAATAGCTCTCCAAAGCATGGCACCTCATTGAACAGGTTAAATCTGCAAGTGTCTTTAAATATTGTAAATTTTGATTTTGAAATTACAACCTTGTGTCTTTGTAGACTTCATTAATAATTTTAATTAAAAATGTTCATTAACGTTTTGTTTTTGTTTTTTCAATTCACAGGTGGCATTTCAAATATTTCAGAACGGACATTCAAAGTGGCTCAGCAATTTCATCATCAGCTTTCAAGTTTGAAACATGCAAATGGCAAACCTGTAGCAAAAATATATTGTCATGGAAATTTTGAAGACCCACTAACACAAGGGCCAATTGTAACATTTAATGTTCTTACCCAAAATGAAGACTTCATTGGATATAGTGTGGTAAGATATTTTACACTATTGTCTTAACAATATTTTTTCTTTTATAATATGTAGTGCGAGAAAGTTTTTCTTATCAGAGTCCATCTTGCACATTTACAAATCTATTATTTGCCCATGTATTGAATACTGCTGCCATATTTGGTCTGGTGCTCCTACTATTCATCTTGAGGTTCTAGACAAAATCCAAGTCAGAATCTGCAATGTAATAAGTCCTGACTTGGCAGTCACTTTCTCACCAATATGACGTGGCTTCCCTCTGTCTTTTCTACAAATATTTTCATGGCTACTGTTCTGACAAGCTTTTTTTCCTGTCACCCAGACTACATGAATTTAAGCATGCTACTAGATTGGAATATAGATCCCACCCTTTAACTGTTGAAATAACTAAATGCAACTGCCACTTCTACTCCAACAGTTTCTTTTCTCACACTTCCCACCTGTGGAATTCCCTTCTGTTGACTTCAAAACTTTAAATGCAATGTAAATCACCATCTTCTATCTTCTTGAATCCTGTTCATTTTTTGTCCTTTTTTCAATCCTCTCTAGACTCAGTCTTTTCTTTCACTTTTACTCCTTGACCTGACCCTGAGCCCTAGTGGCATTCCCTCCTTGCTTGGGGTGAAATGGTTTAGTTTAGTTTGGTTTGTTTTACAACATATCAACATCAATGGGTTATTTAATGCCGACAAAATTTTTATTGCTGGTAATGTTTTTCTTCAAAAATCTATTCTGGGAATATTTTTCCTTGAAAAAATCTATAGCTGGTAACATTTTTTTTTCAAAGAATGTATAGCTGTTTGTATTGCTAGTATTTTTTTTTTTTAAATATATTGCTGATAATAATTTTTCCTTCAAAAATTATTGCTGGTAATATATTTTTTTTTATTACAAAGTATTTCTGGTATTAAAACCTATTTTTACACAAGTTTGGGTGCCAACTATTTTCCCATAGCTGTGACCTTAAGAGGTGCTACCACCCCGGGTCAGGGTGAATCTGGGAACGCCAACAATTAAGAGGTGGTTCCACGCTCCTCAAAACCTCCTGATCAGAGGCCTTCCTGCCAGACACAGTTTATCGTCATACCCAGGATGATTGGGGTGAAATGATTAAAAAGAATAAATATAAATATACATAGGGCATTTTAATTATCTCTAAGATGTTAAATATTATGAAGTATTTCCGTTATTACTTACATTATTCAGACTGTTATCTTCTTCTTCATTGCCATATTCACAACATTTCGGCCATTTTATGCTCTGGCCTTCTTCTATTCAATGGATAAAGGTGTTAGATCTAGTGACTAGACCCAAAGAGTTGTGAGTTCAATACCTGGCTACAGCAGTGGTGAACCACAACTTGTAGAACTGATTTAAAGGGAAATAACTGAGACATCCAAAAGAGGCACGGCACGTGGAACTAGAACAATCTACCCTGATGAATGAAATAATGGGTTCAGTTTGAAATTTCAATCACCTCATGAAGGCCAGAGCATATAACAGCCAAAACATTGTGAATATGGCATTGAAGATGAGGATAACAGTCTGAATAATGTAAATAATGTAAGTGATCATAATACCTCATCTCAGAGATATAGACCGATATTTCTCTTATAATTAATAGTAAACCTATGTGGTTAATTTGTAGTATAAGCACCAAAATACCCCGATAATGAGAATGTACCATTCTGATGTGAAATTGCCTGATTATTTTGAAAATAACATTAAAACATTGCACTTGATTACCGTTTAGAAGTTATGAACACTGTAAGTTTGACTTCTTTCTCGTCATGTAGACAGAATGACTACCATTACTGGCTTTGTTTGCATACCTTTGCCTCAAGTAGTATTGCACAGAAGCTTCATTTGTGTTGATTACTGTGCAATGCACAAAATTTTAAAAGTAACCAAACAGAAAAAACGTCATGATTCCAAATATATTAGTAAAAATGAAAAATAAAGTCAAAATTACATTCTGAAAGGACAAAAATAAATGAAGTTCTCCTTTTTCTTCAAAACAATGTTCTATTTTTGTGTCTGTGTGTGTGTCATGAAAGTTTCCTTAAAATCTGACAATTAAAATAAAATAAAAATTATATGCCTGTAAAGTAAAAAAAAAGGATTTTTTTTTCCTTTTTTCAACAATGTTTTTTTTTTAATATGTTGAGAAAGTTTCTTGATTTTTTTCCAAAAAAATAATGCATGTTCCATGAACAGATAAGAATCAAATGATTTCAAAAAAACACGTGCTAGAAAGGATTTCAAAATGTCAAAACATAATTAAAAAAATATTTTGGTCGTTCTTCTTAATAATAACAGAAACATTTTGATGGTACAAACTTTGATTTTATTACATTTGGGACATTTCTATCTATCTAAATTGTTTGTTTTAGCAAATCTTAATTTATATATTTTTTAAGGTTTTCTTTCACAAACCCTACAAGATGTAACCACATTTTGCAATATGACAGCATTTAAACGTCTTTGTTATATTATTGTTTAATGTACACTCCCTTTGCATCACAGTTTAATGTATGCTCCCTAATCAATGTTAAGGAAGGTGATTCTCACTCCTAGCTATGTCTCTTTTATACCTAACCTCTTCCTCTTTCTTCTGGTACCTAATATATGCCAGTCATGCTTCATGTCGGTTCACTCAAACCTGAGACTGTCCTGTTTTCCATGACTAAATGTAACAGTTTCTATATTCTTAAAAATACAAACTACTTCAACAAAATAATAATTGAATTAATTTTCTGATTGGTTTTAATGAACATGAAATAACAAAGATTTATCAAATTGTGGTTACACAACAACTTGCTATTCAAATTCAGCAACGTTTAACAAACATATCTGCAAAAACTAGTGCATCAAAAGATGGTTTTCTCTTGGCATAATCTTGTAAATATTTTAGTGTGTTGGCTAATTCTATAATTAATGTGTAAGGTTTCTATAAAAATATTTTACATGAATTAATCATGAAAAGGTACATGTATAAAATAACCAATTGACCTGCAATGCAAGAAAACATTTATTTAACAAAAATAACAAGTATAAAGTTTAAGAGTCTCTTTACCTATAAATAAATGGAATACAAAATGAAAATTGTTAATGAATGTATTTGAGTGTGACTTGCCTGTGTTTGTGTGAGAAGTGTCTACACCCTTTTTTGTTTTGATGTGAAAAGTTGATGGCGCACACTTTGGAAGGAGGGAAAAAAGGAAAAGAGTTACTTAAGGGTTTAACTGTTTTTATACACTCAGAGCTGCTGTTGATAATATGTTTATCAAGGCACTACAATATGAAATTATTCTTGTAAATAAATAATCTAAGTAAATAATGTTAAATATTTTTGTTGTCAGTTCTTGAGAAAAAAGAAAATAAATAGTTTCATATCTTTGGGTTTTATTAAGATTATAAAAATAGCTTTTTAAGACCAATGAAAATTTCATTGTGAGTATGCAGTAACAGCAGTGTCAACAGAAAAGCTGTCCTTATGACATCACATTTTTTGTGGGTACGTAAGTCAAACTTTGCTTCAAAACCATCATATTTCTTAGGGTGAATCCAAATGCAAGAGAGATGTCCATATTTTTCTACAATGACGACAGGCAAACTTTACTAGCAGGCAAGATACTACATATTCTCCTGCTTACAGAATTATCATTTTGTACCAGACATAATTTGTTCTCAGTAGACTTTATCTAGAATTAAGTAACAAAGCTTAAAACCCTACAAACAGAAAAGTTGTAAACATTTCCTTGTGTGCAACTGTTGTGGGATTCTAAAATACTTGGTTAAAAATGAGTTACCACTTTGTAATAGGAATCAACACTTTTGATATGAGTATGTGTATGTTGTATAATAAATATTTATGGGCTCTTGGAACATTTGTCCCACAAATAATATTGGAGCACTCATGTGAGTTTGGGTAGAAATAAGTGACTCAAAACAATGAATATAAAGCAAACAGCAATTATATGCATGTATTAACAAAAGTAATTACATGTATACACAATTAAACTGAAAAGAAAAGACATTGAAAACTAGATATAAGAATTTGCTTGTTATGTGTTTGTGTGAGAAACATGTTTTGTTTAAAGTAATCCAGGAACTTGACCCAGAGAATTGTGAGTTCAATACATGGCCACAGCAGAGGTGAACAAAAATTTGGAGAGTTGTGCTACTAAAGGGAAATAACTAAAACTGAGATATCCAGAAAAGGCATGGCATGTGGAACTAGAACAATCTACCTAGGTGAATGAAATAAAGGGTTCAGTTTGAAATTCCAACGTATATCACCTGAAGAAGTCTGGAGCATACAATGGTCAAAATGTTATTAATATAACAATAACGATGAGGACAACAGTCCAAACAATGTAAATAGTATAAATACAAAACAATGAATTTAAAACAAACGGAAATTATATGCATGCATTAACAAAAGTAATTACATGTATACACAATTAAACTGAAAGGAAAAGATATTGAAAACTAGATATAAGAATGTGATTGTGTGTGAAACAAACATGTGTGATAGACACGTGTGTATATGTGCGTATGAAAGAGTTGAAAAGCCAAGAGAAAACCAAGGAAGTGAATGCCGCTCTGTTGGCAGAGTTCTTTATTTTGCATTCAATTACATCTGAAATCAAAGAGAAAGAAAGAGAATATGATTGCTTTTTTATAGACTTCAAGAGCACCCTCTAACACATTTTTGGCAAGGCCAAGTGAAATAACGCACACAACAATATAAAGATAATACTTTTAATGATCTATGCATTCATTAAAATTGGGCTTCAGTAACATTTACCTGACATGTTTCAGAAAAGCAGTAGTGATTTATGACTGGCTTACTAATTAACTATTTTTTAAATTAAACTATTGAATTCAATGTGATACACGGATGGAGTAGGTAATGGCTGCTCCAGTTACAGCTACGCAGTAACTACTTATTTAAGACATTGCTTACTGAGAAAGACAATATTCAGAAAATGAAAAATTGGACCTGATCTGAACAGTAACAGCAGCAAAAACAAACACTATCTGATATGTTTAGAGACAGAATGCAGACATTATGGAAACAAATTTGTTGTCAACAGTAAATGGAGGAATAATATACATCGATGTTGGAAAGTCTCAGACCGTGTGTCTGTAATACAGCTCACTGTTCAAGAAAAAAAAACATACGAATGTCAACAAACAAAATGGATCCAGAATGGCCAGCTAACAAAGCCATAAAGGTTTACTTCGAAAAGACTGACTTCACAAAGTTCAGAGGTCATCCAAGAACCACCACAGTCACAACGCTAAATGGAGACATTAAAAGAACAAAGGCAGAAAGATCCCACTTTTCCTTTAGAGAAGTTTACAATCAAGGAAGATCTGTAATGAATCTGCAAACTCATAAAGGGCAGAGAAGGCTGGCAAAATATTGTTGAATCAGTATACAATGTCACTGAAAATGAGAAAACATGTTAATTCATGAGCTCAAATCAAAACCGTTTTGATGATGATTATGATGAAATGTGCAAGTGGCACTTTTAACTTAATTCCTGATAATTTGTTTAAGTGTGACAAGATTTAATCGTAGGAAATAGTAAGTTTAGTAAATCTATTAGGCACAACAGTTGGTTTACTAGTTCACACATTAAACTGAAGAAAATACTAAAACTTACCTGTTACTGGGTAGACAAAGTACCCCAAGAATTTGTGCCTAGTGAAATAAAGACAGGTAGTCCCAAAACATTAGTTGTCTGGTACCATTTTGCTAGGAAAGTTTGCATGAAAATTATAGGTCAAGACAATGAGATTTTAGTGGCATGGGACTTAGGGCTGAAATGAACGGCTGAATTTTCTACGCCAAGAAGATTAATGAAGGATGGTAATTACGAAAAAACACACAGGTTATTTTTAACAAAATAAGATAAGGAATTTATATATCAATTTACACACTTGAAGTTGTGTAAATAGCTTGTTTCAGGAAAATAAATCGGAAATTTCTAAAATCCATAGTTTTAAAATATTGTCATGAAGTGGAAATGTTCATACAACTGATTAAATGATCTGACATTAAATAATATTCAAAAATGTTTAAAATAAAAGGTAAGAGAGTTTGTTGCTCATCAAAGGGATATACGATTACATAGATTAAAAAGTAGATGAAGATAGTTTGAAATACTTAGCTTTCTTAGATTATTGAAATAAAATACTTTAAGGTATTACATGCTTGGTTAAATATAATTGGTGAATAATTTTACACTAGCAAGAACTTGAACACTGGTCGCTGGCCTTTCACATGACTTCAGACACTATTCTCTTATTAAATTAATTTTTCTCCACCTTTTATATCAAAAAGAATTTTGTATAGGCTCACTACTTTCTTTTCTTTCTTCTTCTTGGCACAGTGGTTAATTTCTGTGAAGACAAGGTTTTCATTGGTCTAAAACAAATTCACATAGGCTCACAAATTTATTTCCTCCTCCTCTTCAGCTCACTGGTCAATTTCTGTAAAGGCAAGGTTTTCATGGATACAAAGAAAATTTCACATAAGCTTTCAAATTCGTTTCTGTCTTTTTCCTCTGTCCTCTGAATTTGAAGGGCAAAAGAAGTTATTATTTCACACTCACTACAAGATAATTAAGGGAGAAGGTATAGCTGTCAAGAGAGATGAAACAGAATTCTGCAAGAGGAATTATAAAAGGGTTTGAAGAGTAGAGATAAGCATTTTCACATCTTTAAAAAAAAAGGGGTTTGACAATTGTATTAGATTTCATGAGCCTGAAATACGATTTACAGGTTGGGGGACACTAAAATCCAGCAGGTGCAGAAGTTTAAATATCTAGGAAGTGTTTTGACATAGGACAGCAAGTGTGACACTGAGATCCACAGACATATTAGGATGGCCTGAGATCCACAGACATATTGGGATGGCCAAGGACACATTCCAAAAGCTGGACAGAGTATTGTGAGGATCTCTTTGGTAACAAAGAAAAGTGTACTGAGCTGTTACATGACATCTGTCCTCCTTTACAGCAGCAAATGTTGGACAGTCTCCTCAAAGATGAAGAAGCGATGAAGAAGGTGATGGAGATGTGGTTCTACAGAAGGATGCTGAGAATATCATGAACAGAATGAGTGAGCAATGATGAAGTCTTGGAGAGGATGCAAACAAGGAGGAGGCAGCTGAAGTTTCTGGGACACATAATGAGAAAGGAGGGCCTGGAGAATCTGATACTCACAGGTCAAACAGAGGTAAAGAGAGATAAAGGTAAACAACGCATGACATACCTGGCGGGCTTGAACAAGTGGATGACAAAACGTGGTCTGAGGGAGGGTGGCAGAGGGACAACACTTACTGAGAGCTACAAGGGATGGGGAAAGTGGAGAGCCATGACTGCCTACATCCTGAAAGGACACGGCATATAAAAAGAAAGAATCTTGGTTGTCAGTTCTTTTTTGTAAAGCTAATTCCAAGATGTTCTTACAAATTTTCATCAATATCATTTTATTATTATTTTTATACATTTTTTTTATTTGATTCTGATATTAATTTCATCATTAGGAATAAAATCAATTTAGTTGTTAAAAACAAAAATGGAAAAAAATTACAACTGATTTTCCTAAGTATGTCCAACGGTAGTCAAGCTAAAATTATTAAAAGGAATGTTTGTTCACTCGATTATTAATAATGATGTTTGATAACAAATAAATTAATGGTCACTATTGGGAGGGTCACTATTTTACCTAAAACATTTTTCATGTAAGTGTAATATTCAGGTTTTAATTAAAGGGAAAATACATTTGTCTTGTTCTTAATTCAGTACAAATACTTTATTTATATTAGTGTTTGACCGATTAAATTATTTTATTGAGAGCTAATATCATCATCCACAGACAGACTGTTTCGCTGTATCACAGTTCGTCAGTGTGGTTTAGATATCCAATTACTTCAGACCAGGACTGAAACCTGACCGATTTGGTATCACTTGGAGATTCTAGTCCTTAGGCCATTGACATAAATATATATATATTATTTCACCCCAAGCATGGAGATACCACTACTAAGAAACATCAGATATGTTTTTATATATGTTACAGTTTTGAAAATCAAGGAAAAAAATTTTATTTTATTTTTTTTTTTTAATGAATGAATAAATTAGAATTGAATGAATAATTTTTACTGGATTTTTTTTTAATTTTTTGTCATCAGCATCGTATAATTCATTAAGAACAAGAGAGGAACAGAAAAATGTCAAAGAAATAAAACAAAAATATTTGCATCAGCATATATCGATATCAATCTATGTTCATGAAGATGTGGCATCCACTTCAGGTGAGATTTAGAAACCCCCAAGGAGCCTGCAAAATGATGCCAGAGTATTGCGGCTTGAAGTGAACAAGAGATTTGTTGAACATTCCCCAGCTCACCTCGTGTTTTTCCCCTCTGTGGAAAACTTGTGGGGAACTTTCTGAAGGGCCGAGTCTCGTCTCAGGAAACAGCTACCTGACCCCCTTTTATACAGTGTGTATGGGGAATTTTTGCCTGAGCATATGGGCTCAGATAAACCACATTAAATTTGGCCTTGTGCCACATCTGACCGTGTGGGGCGGTTGGTAGATATTCTACAGTTGGAGATTCATTGTGGAATTCACTTAACTCACTTCTAGCAGTTGACTACTTTTATGTGCCATTGGCGAATCTTATATGTGTTGTTCTTGTCTTAAGTATTATTGTTCATTACCAACATTCATTTCATTATACTATTCAATAACCTTCCCTAGGTTACAACAAATACCAAGGCCACCAGCAAGATACTTATGAAGAGAAGAGGTACACTTAACACCCTTGTGGACAAATATGGCCATTTTGAGATCCAACCAAAATCAAGCAGATGATTTAACCAGAGTGCCACTAAGAGTTTCATATTGGGAAAAAGGAAATTGAGTCCAAAACGCTCCTTTGTGAACTGCTGCCACAGAAGGGCCAAGCTCTGGTCAACTGACAGATATTCATCAACACAGTGATCACTCCAGAGTCAGAAGGATGCTATATTTCATAAGACAAGTCTGTGTTGAAAGGAATAGGGAGGTCTGTGGGCCAGAACCATGAGGCATGCCAGTCTATAGACCCAGTCCCCCATAGAGTGGAGAAAGAGTAATTTAAATATGAGAGAAACCTGGAGCAAGCTGGGTACTGATGTCACCCATTACAATGAAAAAAAAAATTTCCAGAGGCTGATCAACTGCAAGCACACATGGGTCTCAATTTGGCAAGACATTGCATTATCTTACAGCTAAAATTGGTGTTCTGTGAGTTAGAATTGGTGCTCTCTCAGTGATGATTCCACCCAGTTGAGATACTCACTGACAATAACACAGCTTCCTACATCCAGTACTTTAGGGAGTTCAGAAACAAATGGGGCATAAGGATCCATCTGCACCTTCAGAGGATTGCACAATTGAGAGATGCCACAGCTGTGAAAGGATCCCAGCTAGAAAGCAGTGTACAATAATGGAGGCAACTTATTGGTACAGCATAAGGTTAAAAAAACAACGTATCATCCTCGACTATACCCTGCCAATATGATACACCATTACCAAATCCAGTTGAGGAGCATTTAAACAATGGCTCCACCTGCACAAGATTAAGGATAAACACTTGGAAAACTGTGTGTGGGTAAAAAACCCACACAGCTGATGCATGTCACAATATTGAATAGGTCACATCACTGGTATTAATATCCCGCAAAATATTCCCCACAAATTAAATAAAGGCTTCTTTATAGATTAAATAAAGGGTTCAATTTGGAAATCCATGTAGGTTGCCAGGATTGACATACACCTGATGAAGGTCAGGGGGTACAATTGTCGAAACATTGTGATAGCAACAAAGATGAGGACAATTGTTTTCATGTAAAAAGCAATAACTCCTCATCCCAGAAATTCAGAGAAATTTCTCATTTTTGTCATTATCACAAAGATTTTGGAATTGTGCTCTGTGACCTTCTTCAAGTTTCTATTAATTTAAGTAACCTTCAGAGAATTTTGAACTAAACACTTTATTTAATCTATAAGAACAGATTGTTCTCATTCCACTGTCCTTCTCTCTAGTCAGGATTTTCAATAGCCTTCAAGATTAAAGTCTTCATTCATGAATCTGATTGCATAGTAATTTTGAGTTCAATCCCAGGTTTGGGTAGTACTGGTTTAATCAGGGGAAACAGAGGAGAGCCATAACTGAGCAGTACAAAATAAGAACAAGATGAAATATCCCTAGACATGGACATTACCTGTATTGACAATCACCTGATGAAGGTGAGAGGGTACAATGGCTGAAACATTGTGATGAGCACAACAAAGATGAAGACAATAATCAGCATGTAAATGGGGCCTCCAGCCTTCATCAGGTGATGAGATATCCCTAAGCATAGGCAGTGAAATGAGAACAATCTCGTACTGTAGATTAAATAAAGAGTTTAATTTGAAATTCCCGGAACCTTAATTGGATTGACAAGCACACGATAAAATTGAAACATTGTATGAGTCAAGCGTAAATAATAGATAATTCCTCTTTGATTTTGTCTGCTATTGGATAATTTATCCATTTCAGGTACTTATTGTTTTTGTGCTTCATAACATCCTGGGAATTTTCAAGCAGAACTCTTTATTCAATCTACAGAGTTAGAGAATTCTTTTTCTTAATTACTATATATGCAACACTTAGGATTGTCCTACAGAACAATGGCCAAGTGGATTAAAGAATTTGTTCATGAATCTGGTGATGTAGTAATTCAAAGTTCAATCCCTGGGCTGGGTCATGCAGATTTAGACTCTGTGGAAACTGAGGAGAGCTATAACTGATCAGTACTAAATATGAACTAGACAAGATATCCCTAGACAGTGGAATGAGAACAATCAACTCCTTTAGATTAAATAATGCTATAATAAATAATGTCTAATGTAATAATGTATAATAATGTATAATGCTATAATAAAGAATACTGTAATAATTTAATAATAAATAATTAAAAATAAATAATGGAATAATGTAATAATAGTGAGAAATTATTATTTTTTTTCTTTTTCAGGTTGCAAAGATGGCTGCCACAAACAATATTCATCTTCGTGTTGGTTGTTTCTGCAATATTGGAGCCTGCCAAATACACCTGGGTATCACAACAGATCAACTGATTAAAAATTTTCAGGTAATCACATGTTGAAATAAAGAAAAACCTGTCTGGCAGGCAGATTAGTTTTAAGGCTTTAAGTTCTATGCTTAGGTTTGTCCCAATGGATTGAAGCATTTGTTCATGAATTTGGTGACATAGTATGAATTTAAGCACAGTACTAGATTGGCAGTTAGGTCTCATTATTTTACAGTTGAATTAGCTAGATGTAACCACAAGTTCTATTTTAATAGTTTCTTCTCTCACACTTCTCACCTGTAGAACTCTCTTCTGGCTTCTTGCTTTCCTGTCAACTACAATCTTCAAAAATTTGAATTCAATGTCAATCAATTCTTTCTTTTTTAATTCTGTTCTTTTATTTTCCTTTCTATTCTATGTTTTTGCAGTTTCTTTTTATTTCAGTAAATCTTTTGCATCTTTAGTGGCTTCATCGTAGGGTGAAATGATATTTTTTTAAAAATGTAATTGCGAATTCGATTCCTGGGCCAAGTAGTGCACACATAATTTATGACTGAACAGTACTGAAATAAGAATTAGACGAGATATCCCTAGAAATGGTCTGTAGAATAAGGACAATCAACCACCATTAAATAAAAGGTACAGTTTGAAATTCCCTGAAAGTTACCAGGATTGACAAGCACTTGAAGGAGGCTGGAAGGTACAACTACAAAGATGAGGTCCAAGTTTAAATGTGTTATACCGGAACATACCTATTCTATTGTTAATAGACTCTCCCACTTATAATAAGTAGTAGTAGTAGCAGTCGGCAGGGCTCAGTGGAATTGGTGTGTCAGTCAATGTCGGACATTAAAGTATCAACCATCACAACTAGATTGCTGCGTCATTAACTATTATTTCAAGTTCCTAACGTTTTGTACGTCAGACCGTTTTAGGACCGACTTAGTGAAATACAAGCCTCCACTGTGAAAACTACTCTACAACAAAATGATAACTCATCATCCTAGCAATTATGAAAGGAAAAGTTTGATTGCTAAAGATCTTTATTTTCTATGGCAAAAAGTCACAAGTTTAGATCACTCAATGAGGATTAGACTCACTACAGTAGTCATCCAAGAGAAAAAATTTCTATTCACTCCCCCACAATTAATTACTTGATGTATGTCTACTCTCAGGTGCCAAATAAACATCCCTGCTCCCTATTTGTTAATTTTGGGTTGTTTTTTTTTCCAACTCACCAAAGCTGATTAGGAATGTAAGGCTTATTAATTTTTGACTATTCAGTTACCCCATCCTGGGTATGACGATAAACTACATCCGCATCCTGAGTAAGACAATAAATTACATCCAACAGCAAGGCCTCTGATCAGGAGGGTTTGAGGAGCGTGGAACCACCTCTTAATTGCTGGTGTTCCCAGATCCACCCTGACCTGGGGTGGTAGCATCTGTTAGGGTCCCAGCTATGGGCAAATAGTTAACACCAAAACTGTGGTAAAAACTGTAAAAATTGGTTTTAATAACAGAAATACTTTGTAAAAAATTATTACCAGAAATAAATTTTTGAAAAAAAAAAATTACCAGCAATGAGTTTTTTAAAAAAAAAAAAATAGTACCAGAAATAGATTTTTGCCAAAACAAAAGTATTACCAGGAAAAGAAGTTGTTGGATTTAAATGACCCACTGAGATTGATATGCCGTAAAAGAAAACAAACCAAAACAAAAGTATTACCAGGAAAAAGAAGTTGTCGGATTTAAATGACCCATTAAGATTGATATGCCGTAAAACAAAACAAAACAAAAGTATTACCAGGAAAAAGAAGTTGTTGGATTTAAATGACCCATTGAGATTGATAGGCCATAAAACAAAACAAAAGTTTTACCAGGAAAAAAAAAAAGAACAGAAATTACGACAACAGAAGATAACAATTGATATTGCACTTAAATATTTGAAGATCAAAATTAACTGGAAAGCAAGAAACCAAAAGATATGTTCAAGAAAAGAAAGTGTTAGCATAAAACTTATGGTTACATCTCGCTAATACAACTGTAAGTCTAGGTTCCACAGAGGAGAGTTCATCAGAACAATTGCCATGGAAGTATTTTTACACAAAGAATTATCCCTTTTTTATTAACACAAAAAAATTTTCTTGTTATTTAAGCAAAGAAATATCCTGTTTTTATTTACACAAATAAGTATCCCTTTTTGTTTATACCAAGAAACATCTAAAATATCTTTCTTTTTTTCAGAATTCCCTTACACAACAAATTTTCAAAGCAGTTTACTATTATTTCATTTTTGTTGTTTTTAACCCATCTTTCAGGAACAGTTATTCAGCTGTTCATGAGTGTTATTCAGGGGATATATATATATATATATATATAATGAACATTGAATTCAACACTCAGAGGCAAAAAATTGTTTCATGCTAGACACAATCATCATGTAGAGTTTTTCTCCACTATTTATATATACAGGTCATTGGTGCAATGTGAGTAGTCCATTCTAAAGGTTATTTTGGCAGGAGTGGTTTGTTTATTTATTTGGATTAATTTATTTTTTTTTTATATATTCTTTTCGGTTTTCAATATTTTAGTAATGTAGTAAAAAAATTTTTTGAGATGAGTACTGATCGTTTATTTAGTGGTTGGTTTTGGTCTGCGAAGGTAATTAAAGATATTTTTTTGTGCAATTATCGGATTGATTGTTGTAGTCTATTCTAACAGTTATTTTGGTGAGAGTGGTTTGTTAATTTGTTTATTATTTACTTAATTTATCTCTTTATTTGGATTTATTATTTTTACTTTTCTGTTTTTTCTTATTTGTTTCTTATTTTTATTTATTCTTTTCAGTCTATTCTAACAGTTATGGTGGAAGTGGTTTGTTAATTTGTTTATTTATTTATTTATGTGGATTAATTTATTTTACTTGTTTTTATTTTTATTTATTCTTTTCAGTTTTCGATTTTTAGTAAGAGTAAAAATTTGTTTTCATGTCTGCATTTTGAGATGAATTCTGATTGTTTATTTAGTAGTTTCTTTTGGTCTGGGAAGATAATAATAGCTAGTTTTTCCTCCAAGCAAAGTTTGCAGTTTATATATATATATATATATATATATATATATATATTATATCATAATATTTTTTTGTTTAAAAATATGATTCCTTCGCTACATAAGAGTTCTCATGTTTCAAAAACAAGAGCCAAAACCATCCAAATAATTATTAAAATTAAGTTGAATTGAGGTGTTTAGTCCCATTTCATCTTCAAGTGAAATTTTAGGAATAAAAATCCCCCTACAAAGGGGGGATGCAGGTTTTAGTTGGAGAACACATAAAATGGCATAGGCCAATAGACATAATACACACTGTTTAATAACTAAAAATGGGGTGTCTATTTCAAATATGAAATGTCCATAATAATAACATTTTAAGTAATGAAAAAATGTCAGATTAAAAATAAATCCATTAAATCTTTATATATTCTGTTTATACATTATTTTTATAGAAAATATTATATATAAATAATTGCCAGACTTAATCTATTTATATTATATATATATATATATATATATATAACACATTATGAAATGGACAAAGTCCAACAATTATTTTAAGACATTTTTTTTTATAAATGCATAAACATAAAAAAGTCTTATAAAATATATATATATCATCGGTATTGAGGTGGGTAAATCAAATAAATAGATATCAGAATCCATATATATGTGTGTTAGTGTGCATACACAGGTAAGCAAATAAATATTTAAAATTTTTTGGTGCTCAATGTTTTTTAAGAAGTATATATTAATAAATATACATATACCTACATTTGACAGAACTTGGGGATGCAGTCATCTGACCTGTAATAAATGCCTGATGAGTTGATAGAACAATGAAACAAGTTGCACTTTGAAGGTAGGTATATATATATTTATTATATATATATATATATATATATATATATATATATATATATATATAATATAGTTTAAGGTATGCTATATTTATGAGTAAAAGTGCTCAATATCAGAGATAGGGCATATATATAATTATATAAATGTGAACATCATGAATATTGCATTTCATGAAACAGATACCTCAAAGTATATATATATATATATATATATATATATATATATATAATGTGTGTGTGTGTGTGAAAGATAAAAATTAAAGTATATCAGAATAATAGTATTTAAATGAATAAGATGTTAAAATTCTTTAGTGACATTTTTCATTCCAAGAAGGAACTTGTTCTGACTATGGTTTTAGTGATGAAATCCGTCTTGTGATTTAAAAAAAATAGGTGGAAAGCATTGAGCACCAGTGGTAATATAAAAAATAACATTACCATAAAGTAGTAATCTCAATATTACCACTTTATGGTAATTTTGTTTTTTGTTACCTTTTTTTTTTTTTGCTGGTATTTCTTCTTGTCTCTTTTTATCACTTAGTTTAAATTTTGTACCCCTGAAAAATATTTCAGTATTTGTGGACCAGGTATACAGTGGAATTAATTCATAGGTTAGATACAAATACAAAACTGCTACGCAAGTAAAATAAAAGTGGTCTTTGCTCTCATTTGAGATTACAGGTTTCATAAAGTTTTTTTTTAAAAGAAATTCTGAGACAAGATTCATGTCTCTAGTTTCCGGTATCAACCAATCTCAAATGCAGACCACCACCCCCCTCCACTAGTTGGCCCATCTTTCCACCTTCTGTTGGTCTAGAACTTAGTATCGATTGTCAGTTTTCTATGGTGATGCCAAATTGAAAATCTGCCTCTATTGTCTGGGTCAACTTGACATTTCAGAATGGATACACTGACCATTTTTCTGGCACTCTTCAATGTTCCAAGTTAGATTTCATTTTCTGCTTTTAGAAAACCGTGTATGAAGAATCTTACAAGGTTGCACTGACTAATGTCAAGACAAGGACAAATTAATCCATATTTATTTTGTCATCTAACATCAGAGACATTTACCCAAATACTTACAAATGTGTTGATCCTTTTTTAAGCTGAATAACACTCAGATTGATTTATATTAGTTGAACAGCTCTCTCTCAGTCTCTGTCTATACACACACACATGTATATGCTATGTTTTTACAGGATATGTACGATTATGTCTCACCACAGCTCCCTAAGATTAAATTGATTATATTAGTTTAACTATTAAGTGTCAGAAGATAGCATGTTTGGCTATATCAAATAGCATGACAGCCTCTGTAAGACCATCACACAAGGCACGGTTGAAAGTGGATACAGGTGGGGACAGCAATACAAGAGCTGGGCAGACAACATCAAAGAGTGGATGGATTTGACAATGCCGGATCTCCTCAGAGACACCACCAACTGATCAACCTGGATAAGCTTGTCTGCTTCTTCTGCCCTCACATTCCCTAATTGACAATTGAAGCACTCTCTCTCTCTACACACACACAATGTTCCTTTAGGCTATGGCCAGTTATGTATCACCACAGCTTCCTAAGATTAAATTATGTTAGCACTTTATTTACATACATATATATATATATATATATATATATATATATATATATATATATATATATATATATATATATTATTAATTAAAGAATATCAAACACTTAAAATCCCATAGGTAATAATTTTTCTTTCAAGAGAGTTCTAAAAAAGCAGCTCTCAGTCTTCAAGACCTGCAAACAAATTATTACCTATGTGACTCTAAGTGTTTGATATTTTTTAATTAATAATAATTTTGCTCTGTCTTTTGACATAGATCTCTTCCTGGATCTATATCCTCCTGGAAATTCCATACAGATTACAATAATGTATCATTACTATATATATATAGTTTATGAAAAACTAGGTAATCCGTATGGGTAAACCCAAGAAGGATCAAAAATCCAGAACAAATAATTTAAATAAAAAACAGACCACTTTAGGTTCCATGTAATAAATTATTTCACGACAGCCCTTTTAAAGGATTGCGGATCATCAGACTTTACAACGTTTCAACCTTTGGAAGTAAAGTCTGATGATCCACAGTCCTTTAAAAGGGCTGTCGTGAAATAATTTATTACATGGAACCTTAAAGTGGTCTGTTTTTATTATTTTTTTTAAATATTTTTTTTAAATATATGACAGTTGGAAACATTTATGAAAGTAGATTTGTTTAGAACCATATCCAATAATGTATTTTGCCATTTAAGGCTTCATCAGATCTGAAAGGAAAAGAATGAAATGCGTGTGTATGTATTCTTAAATTATGCATTTTTTTGTACACTATTTACATTATTCGGACTATTGTCCTCTGTCGCCATATTTATTACAACATTTCAGCTGTTGTACACTCTGGCCTTCTTCAGGTGGTTGGAATGTTGAACTGAACCCTTTATTTTGCTCACTGGGGTAGACTGTTCCAGTTCCATGTGATGAGGTATTATGTACAATATTTACATTATTTAGACTATTGTCCTCATCTTTGTCGCCATTTTCAGCCCTTCATTATCTGTCTATATTTCTGAGATGAGGTATTATGTACACTATTTACATTATTCAGACTATTGTCCTCATCCTTGTCACCATATTTATTACATGGCACAGTGGATAAAGGCATTGGTTAGATCCAGTGACAGGACCCAAAGAGTGTGAGTTCAGTACCTGGTTAAGGTAGTGGAGAACTTGGAGAGAGAATTAACAGGAGATAACTGATAACTGATATCCATTAGACATGGCACGAGGAACTAGAACAGTCTACCCCAGTGAGCGAAATAAAGGCTTCAGTTTGACATTCCAACCATCTGAAGAAGGCCGGAGTGTACAACAGCCGAAACGTTGTAATAAATATGGCAATAAAGATAAGGACAATAGTCCGAATAATGTAAATAGTGTAATTAAATACAAGAAAGAAATTTCATGCCCATAGAAAGACAGTGTGTCAAAAGAACATTTTTTCAATGACACCACTATTATTGTAACTACCTTCACTTCTTAGTAATGTTTATTCTTTTAAAAAGTGTTGATTAGAATTGTAATTTTTGTGATGTCAACAAACACTCGTTTGACACTTTTGTGATGCCAATGAATACTCATTGTCACTTTCATAATGCTCGTTGTAGTAGAGATTTTGTAATTGCAGATACAACTATAGTAACACCATTGAACAATATTGATGTCAGATGCCTTCGAATATCACTTGCACTAATAGTACTTGCTTGGTAATATTCACTCGGAAAGTAACCACTGAATAGAGAAATAGTATAGTGAATAGAGTAGAGATTAGCTGTCCATATAATAATAGAGGATAGAATATAAATAGCAATCTGTATAGTAATAGAGAATAGACTAGAAATGGTGATAGTCATCAGCTACTTCCTACATGTATACATTTCTCCTATAATCACGTGGTCCACTTAATTCAATGATGGGATCGCCTGTGTTTGCTCACTGGTGATCTATTTTCAAACTCAAGTGTCGGCAGCAACACTTTATTTCTATATAACAGTAATAAAACCTAAATAAATGAAAGTGAATTTATATATTTCCTTTCTTCATGAAAATTCAGACAGAAATATCCTTTGTCTGCCATTGTACTGAAATATGTATTGATTAAAAATGGCTATCAAAATACTCATATAGAAGCATTATTTAAGGAAATGAATACAATATTAAGTTTTATTGTCAATTTTTTCACAATAAAATCAGTATTAACAAAGCAAACTCGATAAAATTCTTCAGAATATATTTATATGACTAACATATTTAGTTTATGAGGAGTAGTAGGTTATCACTTTTGTGGTTATTAGGTTTTATCTTCTAACAATGCCCATTACTTCCATGTATAAAGGTATAGGTAAATGGATGTGTATTGGTCTTGTGTAATGATTAAAAGAAAATGCATCAAGTGTTGATAAATACAAAATAAATCTTTAAATAACACAATATAATAATACAGAAGGATAAGGTGAAAGTTCAAGTGTTAAGAGTTCATGCCACATAAAAGAGATAAAGAGAGAACCTAGGAGGAAATAAATATATAGGCATTTAAAACAACCTGCCTGGCAGCGTACACAATTCTGGAAAATCCTTGTTGAAAACTATACTTAAACATGAAAACAATAACCAACTTAAAATTCTTGAAGCTATATGCATAAAACAGTTGAAACCTAACCTGAACAAAATAAACTATGAAATCTCTACAAATATTCTTAAATGCCTATAATTGGTAACAGAAGCCATTGGTTTATACCAACGGATTCCCATACTTAATACTTTTCATTTTCACTCCCGTGTGATCATGTGTGACGTCACAAGCTGCAATGCAATTTTCGCTTCTGCTTCTCGTATACACGAGTTAGTCGTTGCTTTGAAATTTTTCATGCAACAAAAACAGACTATCATTATTATTTCATCCATGTATTGGTTGATATATTGAAAAGTAATTGTCATCTTTGATAATAGCTTATGTAAGCCAAAAGCTTAGATTGGATTTAAACATGTATCAATATGGTGATTTCCTTTCGTCTTTCAATGATAATGTTATTAAGCTTATTAGACATTATAAAAGGAACTTAAAATAAACAGACAAAACTTGTTTATATTATTTAATGAAACATGCATCAATAAAATATATAGATGTATATCTAATTTGTATCCAAATGTAGTAGCTGCTGCTTGACCTTGTGAATGAAGGTATGTTTGTTTTCAATGTAGTCAGGAATGGTTTAGCCACATATGGTTGCCAGCTTGTCATACAAATGTCATATTTCATCTCTGTGTAATTTACAATGACTGCAGCATTAGAGAATCAACTCTGATTTTGGTTCAGTTTCCATTTATTTATATACACATCTATAGAACTACTTTAAAAAAAGTTGTTTGCTTATCATTGACTCATGGCTTTATATCCTGCTTATGAAAGTTTTCTGATTGGTTGGTTGAAGTATTCATTTTTAGAAATGGGGAAATTTTGGTTTCTTTGTTATTATTTGTTTATTTCTTTCTTATATCCTGGTTGTGAAAGCTTTCTGATTGTTTGGTTTAACTATGGATTGTTTGCCTGGTGATTTTTATTATCTATCTATTTTTTGCAATGGTGAAATTTTAGTCTCCTTGTTATTTTTTGTTTATTTCTTTTCTTAGATCCTGGTTGTGAAAGCTTTTTGATTGGTTGGTTGAACTATGGATTGTTTGCCTGGCGTTTTTTATTATCCATCTTTTTTAGTGATGGTGAAATTTTAGTCTTGTTATTTATTTCTCTATCACCACAAGTTTCCAATTTTATTATCCCCTTTATTAAAAAAAACATTGATAGTTGATAGTGGTGTCAGGTTGTATTATGCATGCAGAAGCCAACATAAATTTATAAATAAATCAAAAGATATAGGCCATGAAGACAGATATTTGATTAACACAAAATCTCATATATCTAAATAGATTATTTCATTATTTTACATGTTAATATAGGCTCTCTGATATTATTATTATTATTATTATCATAACCTTTATCCTACCAAATTCTTTCTAAAATTGTTCCCCCTGCCACTGCTTTTTTTTTTTTTTTTTTTTTTTGAGTGAAAAAAAAATTGAGCACTTACTGTTTTAAAATTGTCCTAACTTTCTTTGTATTGTGTGTATAGATTTTATTTTTTACTAATAAAAGAATGGATGAGTAATATTTTGATATAATGCATTATTATGTTTTTCATACATTTTTTGACACTGAAAACAAAGAAAATTGAAATACAAAATAAAAAAAAATGTATATTAACAGTTTAATGTACTTTAACTTTTATTACTCCTTGTGGAGTTCTTGGGTGCAATAAGAAGGAAAATGGCTAAGAAGGCTTTCATTTTGTCAAAAGTGGTGCCCTTCCATGTGTTTACATTACGAGTAGATACCAACATTTGTTTGCTTTCTTTCGCCTGACTAGCATATTTATTTGTCTCACTGACAAATAAAGTTATTTTGTCATTTATAAATAGACAAAATACTTCACCTTCAGAAAGGCTATCAGGGACATCCATGAGACCAGTTGCTTCAATAAAATCAGTCAGCCATGGATGACAGTAGCCGCTCGGCACCTTGTGGTCATTATAGCTTTTCTCCCCATCACTAGCATCACTATCGTCTCTTATCCCCAATCACTTTGCCGTCAATATCCGCTTGAATAAAGCCTTCAAAATCACCATTGAAGTCTGAATCAAAGAAAAATTCCTGAATTAAGGCTTTTTTTATATTGATGCGGCCATTTTTGTTTACAAAAAGCTGTGACAAATTTAACACGGGTTTAATCAATGTTACACCTTGTGTAGAAGAATTCAAAATGGCATTGGAAAATGGAAGTTCAGCCTCATTTCCAAAGCAGTAGTAGGCTATTTCCAGCTTAAAATACTGGAAATAACAGTTGACAAGTGTTTATTTATAGCAACCCTCTTGAGGCAACAAAATGTGCCTAGAGCAGCAAAGGGAGAGAATTCTACAGCGGCAATTTTCGCCTCCATAAAGGATAACTAGTGCATGTTAATACATATCACTTCAGAATTTTGAAATGCCCCCTTTTTCTACCTCTTCCCATCCTCACTATTGAGGGTCAGGTACCATGGACAGTTACCCCAATACTCTCCACTGTCTCTTCTGTCCTCATCACAACCATTGACTCTACCAGCATTCTCCCTGACATCATCAATCCAGCATCATCCTGAACTTCCTCTTGGTCTCCTTCCAGGATATGAACATAGACGTTCTGGGCTTTGATAACAATGGCGAAAGTATTATGGTTTTCACACACTTTTTATTAGTTCTCAATTCATATTCCCAAACACCATACTTTTCTTGCCTCAGGGTGAGACAAACTCTAAGATTTATATATAGATATTTATTTTGTAATAAAATCTGAGAGCTGATCAGAGTTCAGAAGACCATATATGTTTAATGATGGCTTGAGGCAATTTGCCATGGAAAGAGTTAACAAAACTTCAGCAACATTGGCACAGTCACAGAGAATTTACAACCAGTTGGCACACACTAAGGTTTTCATATTCACTGCCAGTGGCAAATGTGGAAGTCATGTAGACATCATCAATCAATTTATTCCAAATCCACAGACTGCTAATAAGTGCAATGCTAAATTTGAAACAATTACAAATTTTCATAATTTTAGGTCCTTTTGACGGATAATTATATAAAAAGAAATTGCCAGTGGTGTTTAAAGACAATTTTCATTCATTTCAAAATGAATCTTGTCAGTTGCAAACATTCAGTGATTTTATAGTGTAAAGTATACATATATATATATGCAACTATATGTATATATTGATGTGTGTGTGTATATATGTGAATATATATATATATATATATATATGTATATAATCAAATAGATAAGTATAGTCCAAATTAATGTTTTTAAACACACAATCTCTGATGATTCTTAGATCATAATAATAACATATATATACAATGTGATGGCATCTCCATGGGTTCAGTACTGGGTCTGACATTTAGCAATTTCTATATGTCAAACCTCAAAAATAAGATATTTACAGATTTTAAAAAAACATCCATCTACCGAAGATATGTTGATGATATCCTTATGTTAGTTAAAAATACAGATGAAATATTTCAACTTCAAAAACGTTTCCAAAATAATTCTTTCCTTAAATTCATGTATGAACTCAATCCTAATAATAAAATTCCCTTCCTTGACAATATTGATAAACACAAATAATAACAAATTTACTATTTCGCCATTATAAAAAACCTACCAGCATAAATTCATGTCCACTTAACTACAAGAGTGAATGTCCATATTACTACAAAATAGCAATTATAAAGAATCTAATACGTCATGCAGAAATTAATTCATCCACAAAATAGATTTTTTTTACAGTGAACTAAAGAATATAAAACACTTATTAATAATAGCTTTCCAAACTATATAGTTGATGAACAAATAAGATGCTTTCTTAGAAATCTCAATACTAAGCAAATAGAATATAATGCCATAGTTGAACACCATCAAAATAAGCTATTCCTGCACCTGGTGCAGAAATAGCTTATTTTGATGGTTTTCATTTTGAAGATCTTACTTAGAGGGTTGTTTTTGTTAAAATGTTTATTTATTAACTTCAGAAAATGCTGTCCGATATTAAGATTTCTCAAAATTTCAGGCTGGTAGGTGAATATAGATAAATATACAATAGGACCTCGCAGTACAAGTTTAATTAGTTCCCAGACTCATCTAGGATAGCAAATTACTTGTATTACAGAGTATTTCTTCCCACTGAAATTAATGGAAGATTAATTAATCTATTTCACTTCTGTAGAATATTGGTTGGCTTGCAAGTGATCTGACACACAAGTAGACTGGTGTAGTCACTTCAAGCTAAAATGCAGCCCTGAGTCATTTAATGGAGAGATATTTGGGTGAATAGAGTCCACTCATGCAAATGTGTTGGGCAGGTCCATTCCAGCAAAGTGGACCTACCCACCTGCTGCATTAGGTGTTCTCCTACAAATGAGGTAGATTAACTGGCTTGCCTTTCAAAAGAGATACAAGAAGGCAGCCATGTTAGCAGGTAAGTCATTTGACTTCTACAAGTTCCTTGAAAGCATCCAAAATGTCTATTTTTAAAAATAGAAAACAGGCATTAATAAATTAAATCCCAAGACATACATGTAAAAAGAACATGACAAGAGAGAATGAAAGAAATAAACAGCTTTTATTAAACTACTAAACTTTCATAAGAAAGTTTCTGGTTTTTCACTCAAGACTTTCGGACTTTTGTGGCATTTGATTTGCTTTCGGCACTTACAGGTTGTTTCTTTAGAAACTTATCAAGAGAAATCTGTTTGGTTCTTGATTTCAAAACGCCATAATATTTAACACAATTTTCCTTTAACAAAGCAACTGCACAAATTGCACTTAATTTTTGTGGGTGGTATTTTTCCACAAAGTTGTGCACTTTTTTTACACATTGCCAGCACTTCTTTGATCTCACTCATGTGGGCAACCTCCAAGACACTTTTCTCCTTGACTAATTTCTTTACCTCCATGGTCTGATGCGCCTAAAGCAGCTGAAGTTATTCTGTCATTAGCTCCTCTCTGAGCTCATCAACATCAATCACATCAACCTTGAAGCCCAAGGACATGCCAAGAGACACTATCACCTTGACTTAGGGTTAGCACTATGAAATGAATACTTGGTGGCCGGTAACTAAATGAAAAGGAAGTGTTGGTAGATGTCATTATCTCTAAGTACTTCCAATGAATTGAATAAATGTTCTGGACATCAGGCATTTGTAGATGCACTTCACCTTACCTGGCAATGCTTCCCTTTACCGCAGTCACTGACTGCATCCCTGTACATGACAGTTGCTCATACTGTAAATTTTTACTCATCCTATGATAGAAAAATGCTCTTGAATGGCAGCTCATAAAGCATGTTGCTCATAAAGCATGTTGCTCGTAAAATGGTGTATTTGTACTACAAGGTTCTACCGTACTGTTTAATATATAAATGGAGTGCCTACTCAAACATGAATATCCACTATAACAACATTTAAAGTGATATATATATATATATATATATATATATATATATATATATATATATATATATATATATATATAAGTGGACATTGAAGTCTGCCAGCTCTAAGTGCTGAATTCAATGTCCACTTTTATATTATATTTATATATGTTGTAATGGAATGTCCCACACTCCCCATCGTCTATGTGGACTGACTGTATCAGTAGATATATATAGTGAGCACAGGATATATCTGGGGACTTGCTTCGAGAAATACTAGCTTGCTAACTGATTCAGTAGTGTATTCTCTTTTACAATAAACCTCTCTTTCTTTCATCTATGCCTGTGTTGCTGTTCCCTTCACTCGAGTACCATCTTTGTCTGTTTGTAACCTTCTTTAAGGATACAACAAAATATATATATATATATAGTGAGAAAGAGATAATGGATAAAGACAAAAGGAAAATTTTTCTTTACCAACTCTGATGGACTTTATCAAGGCAAATGTAGGGCTTTTTATTTCACATCAAATCAAATACTTTTTTTTTTTTTTTTAAATCATTTCACACCAATCAAGGCAGGAATGCAACTAGTATGCATGGGGGTTACAGAGAGTGAAGGTCAGAAAAACTGGCTATAATGATGACCGAGGAAAGAATAAAAGCTGAATGGGGTTCAATAAGATACAATATGGCAATTGATATTGCATTTAATTTTTTAAAGATTGTAGTTATCAAGAAAGCAAGGAGTTCCACAAGCATGAAGTGCAAGAAAAGAAACTGTTGGATTAGAAGTGGCAGTTAAATTTACCAAATTCATCAGTAAAAGGTGGGACCTAAATGCCAGTCTAGTAGTATGCTTAAACATACATAGTCTAGGCACCAGTAGCCATGAAAATATTTGTAGAAAAGACAGAGGGAAGCCACATCATGAGAAAGTAACTGAAGTCATGATGCCAGGTCCAGATTGATTACATTGCAGATCATTCTTTGGATTTTGTCAAGAACCTCGAGATGAGTAGCAGGAACACCAGTCCAGATATGGCAGCAGTATTCAATGCATGGTTGGATGGTAAATTTGTAAATATGCAAGATAGACTCTGATAAGAAAAAAACTTTTGTAATAACACAGTAACCCTACTTTCCTTGCAGTAGATGCAGCTATTGATTTGATAAAACCTTATAAGATTTTCAAAATTTTTAAATTTAAGGTTAACTGTGAAAGTCAAAATAAACTTTAGAGGATGCTAAGTGACATAATTTAATGACTGATAATCAAAAGTGAGTAAATGTTATTATTTATTTTTTTTTAGTTTGAGAAATTTATGTATTTATCTTAAATAATGGAAGGTTTTGATTTAAATATTTTCTTTTAATATTTTTATAGACATGTATGTTGGCTTGAGGGAGGATGAAACACATTGTCAAAAAAACTTTTCTTTTGTGTTTTACTGATATTTTTATTTATATCTGAATTTTTAACACATAGATATAATGGGTGTTATTTATTAATCTGCCAGGTCTTTAATTATTTTAAACATTATTTTTAGTGGATGCCCATATTTGAATAGACACTCCATTTATTTTTTTAAACAGTATTTTTGTTTCGTCTACTGTCTTGAACATTCAAGAAATTTTATTAATGAAAATGAATCCTGCAGTAGGATATGAACCTGTACCCCCTTTGCAGGAGAAACCAGTTATAAAGCTCTTCATAGCCAAGTAGTCAAAGCACATCTGATCAAACAACAGTTTCTCCTATAAATGGGGACACAGATTTTATTCCTGCCAGAATAAACATAGCACTTAGTCAAATATTTGATACCCACTAATAATAAAGTTTGAAGTAATAACAATAGATATATAAGGATAAAAATTTCTGTTTATCAGAAAAATGTTGTGTTATTGAATGACAAAATGGGAGAAATTCAATGTAACTAATTCTATCCTCTAAAAGGACTTCATCAGACTAAAGATATTTTCTTATTTATGAAATTTATATATATATATATATAGAGAGAGAGAGATATAGATATAGATATATATATATATATATAGATATCTGAAGCCATTGTGAGGTCAGCTGCTAAGAAAGTTGGTTTACTGTAACAATTTTTCTCTCCAGAATCTATCTTACATATCTATAAGCCTTTCAGTACATGAGGAAATCCAGCAGTGGTGAAAATGTTTTTTGTTCAGCTTTCTTAAAGTAATGCAAAAAGAAATAAGAAAAATAACTCAAACAGATAGAAGGTGCATGAATACATGTGCATACATATGTGTGTGCAAGAAAACATTATTCCATGAACAAAATAGCAAACGATCTATAAGTTGACACCGCCACATGAAAAAAAAATTTGTTACACAATTCCAACATTGAATACAGCGACCAATTGCATATGTATGCACGCAATGACACATGGATGTGCATATACACCCAGTCCCACACTGCTCATATATGTTTATGTTTGTGTGAGCTGCAATGTATGAATGTGCATGTATGAGTAAATTCCGACAACAAAAGGCATAAAACCCAGGGTCACAGACTCATTTCAATGCAACTAAATATGTTAGCTCTATCACTGATATTGAGCACTTTCCAATCCTTACTGCACATATATAATATATAAATAATATATATAAAAATTGCATATATATATATATATATATATATATATATATGTATGCTGGACTCTCCTATTGTCTTATTGACATATGAGGGTCAAGCAACTCTGTTTCTAGGAACCAACAGCCCGACATCTGCACATGAGATTTGATTATAGTGGTGAAGGCTTTGTGGAGAGCCAGTCACCCTTTTTGATGAACCAAATGCAGAGAACTGGTGCACTACGTGCGACAAGGTCTCCAAACAACCCTATACAGGTTTTGAATTCAGCGTTGTCCTTGTCCTAGACCAGTTGTCATCCAAGGCTAGAGAACCCACTCGGTCCTGCTGGGGGAGAAGAGGATTCATACCTTACCCAAGGGTATTAGCATGTAAGTAAATGTAATGGATTCAACTGGAATTCAAACTTGGCTCTCCAATTCCTCAATCCAAGGCACTATCCACTACTCCACAATGCTTCCCCATATATATATATATATATATATAATGTGGCGGGGGGCATGTGGCCAAGTGGTTAGAACATTCACTTTCTGATCATGAGACCCAGGGTCAAATCTCCCCATGGTCAATTTCTCTGGAAAATAATGATGTTAATGGAGGAGATCCCAGCATGTCAGGCTTTTGAAAAGTACATGAAAACCCTTCAACAGGTTGACCCAACCCTGGTGAAGGAAATTAAGTTGACGGAACTGCTCACAAGCTGTAAAAAATGATGCTAGCACAAAGACAAATGTCATTGCGACTGAGGATTTGGCTGTACTGGTGTTATTCAAACTGCTAATCATGACAGATTATGCGATCTTTCCTGGAAACTGTAACTAAAGTCTGATCAGCATAGTTGCAGTATAAACAACAGGTGGGCACTGTGGTTATTGAACAAAAACAAATGTGCCTGAGCAGGCATCTGCAACAGGGCTTGGTTAGCCATCCAAGCAAACAAGTGTCCTCAGTGAACAAGAGCAGCCAGCCATTTTATACATACATACATAGATATATATATGTATGTATATGTGTACATGTATATCAGGGAATTCAGAGCAGTATGGATCTATCCAGCTCTTATCTCAAATAACAACTTAAAAGAGACTGTTTGACCAACACAAGGATTGTTAAAAGATTCATGTTAAAAAGATAAAAAAATAAAAAAACAAATGAAAACTACAGACAAAAGTTCATTTTCTCCAGCAAAACATTCATTTCTTTAGTTTACTTCTACCAGCAAGCAGAAATATTTCTCCTCCCGATGATGTCCATTTTGGCTGAAACTAGTAGAGGAATCTAAATGAAATAATAATAAAAAAAAACGAAAGAATATTAATCTACAACCCAGTGTGTCTGAAGATTTTAATTTTTTAATATTTTTTTTATTGTTCAATATATATATATATATATATATATTCAAATAGAATATGTCTGTAATAGAAACAAAAGGAAAACTCATCTTACCCAATGCATTTCATCCTCTTAGGGACTTTATCAAGGGAAATACAGGGATTTTATTTTGTAACAACTACTTTTATGCAAGAGCAAAAATTTTTATTGATTTTGCCAAAATTTTTAAGTTTAGGAATGCTCAGGCAATGTCTGTTTCATAAAGACATGTGAATATGTTCACAGCTGTGAGAGTGTTAATGGAATTAAATATTTCTATTGCTCCTGACTGGCAATCTCTTCTAAACTATCAAGTAATTACTGGCTGGTTACCAAATATTAATTCTTACTCTGAAGAAAGAATGAAGACATTAGCAAATGAATTATTCAAGTCAAATACACTTCTGTAAAAATAACGAGCTCATCAATATTTCACTAATGTAATTGCTACAAAAGAGAGAGACAGAATCAAGATAATAGGTTGATTGTCCATATTTAGGCATCTGTCTAAGACTAGGTCATTATGATATTAATTCATTTAGTTCACACATATGATCTCTCATTGAAAAAACCTGAATGAAAGGAGACTTATGGCCATATCACATTGAAACATTGGTTCCCATATGATCACTACATTGAGCCTGGTCATTACCTAGATGGGTGACCACTTGTTAATACCTGGTCATTACCTAGATGGATGACCACTTGTTAATACCTGGTCATTACCTAGATGGGTGACCACTTGTTAATACCTGGTCATTACCTAGATGGGTGACCACTTGTTAATACCTGGTCATTAACTAGATGGGTGACCACTTGTTAATACCTGGTGCTATAAGTTTGGATGTGCAGGTGGTATAATGAATAATAGCTCAAAATTCTTAATTGGAAAGCTGAATTTCAATTACCATATTTTTTAATGCCTCTTGATTCCTTGGGGAACATAGGGCCACAACAACACCTCTCCAATAGACACGGTTCCGGGCAATCCTCTTCAGCTTGACCCATTTCATGCTGGCTGCCTTTAGCTTCCCAGGGGAATTTCAACAACACACATCATACACTCCACTTAGGATGAATCTTTCTTGGCCATGTCGTTATTTAAAGATATTGTTAGGGTTTCTTTAACAAGCCAGATTTTTGAGTAGGTTGTTAGCTTACTGCACAACACCCAACCTGTAGGACCAGGGTGTGTCCTTCATCTGACTCCTACCCAACAGACCTGTTGAGCTTGATTTGACCTGCTAGGAGCCAAAGCCCCTGCCCACATAGCTCTAGGGGTTGTTGAAAAACACAAGCCATCCTACCAGGTCATGGCAACACACCATTAGGATGGTCAATTACCATCGAGTTTGTTATTTTTTTTTTTTAAGTTTTTCACCCCAAGCAAGGCGGGAAACCACTAGGACGCAAGGGGTTACAGAAAATTTGGAGCAAGATCAGATAGGAGTGATAGAGGAAAGGATGAGGAGAAGGGTAGTGGATAGATCAAAGCAACTGGAGATGTCAAATGACATTACATTTGAATAGCTGGAGATTATAGCTCTCAGGGAAACTAGAATAGGGAATGGAGTTCCACAGGCGAGATGTGCGAGACATGAAGCTATTGGAGTATAAGAGATGGCTATATTTAGGAGTTTCGACCGTGAAGGGGTGAGAGCAGGATGTCAGCCTCATTGGGCGCTTGAACTCATGAAGTCTGGGAACCAGCGAATGCAGCTCCTCGGAGCAATTGCCATGAAAGTATTTGTAAAACAGACAGAGAGAGGTGACGGCACATCTGTGAGAAAGTGTCTGTAGACAAGATGCCAGATCAGGGCCAATTATATTGCATATCCACCTCTGGAGCCTATCAAGAACCCCGAGGCAAACAGAAGGTGCTCCAGACCATTGACTTATGCACAAATACTTTTGAGAAAGCTATGAATTCACCTCTTCTCTTCTAATATGTCCTACTAATTAATCCGTAGCAAGATGGGCTTCTCTTCTCTTCTAATATAAGTCCTACTAATTAATCCATAGCAAGATGGGTTAGTTAGTAAGACTTGTATCACTAAATCATTATCTCTCTAAAAAAGATTCTTTCAATCTAATGTAATTTTATAACTGTAGATAGGATCCTAGAGCAAACTCAGAGCACAATATATGCAACCCCTAGTACATCAAGTCCATTGCTCTTGATGATCAGCAGTTCTTCAGTGTTACACTCTGTATCCTCTCATAACTGAAAAAAATTTTTGTTGGTCAACCACTTTTGCCATGAGTTGGTTCCCACAGCAGTATACCAGCAACAAGTTCTCTATGGCACCAGCAGTGTTCTACATTACATTCACTTATGTGCTAATACCCTTGGGAAATGTATGAATCCTCCTCTTCTCCCTCCAGCTATAGGTAAATAGCAGGACAGACCGGGTTCTATAGCCTTGGATGGCAACTGGTCTACCACAGAAAGAAATGGCAACCTACTGCGGGAAAAAATCTACCTCATCAGTCATGTATCAAAAGATCCATGATTGCCTAAACGTGTATCACACAGGGCACATAACTGACTGATATATACATACATATGTTTATGTGAATGTATATATACATAGTCAGGATAGGAGAGCCAAGTTCGAATTCCAGTTGAATCCATTACATTCCCTTACGTATTTTTGACAAAGCAAATAGTTTCAGGGAAGCATGGTGGAGTAATGGATAGCAGCACCAATTGAGGAATTAGAGAGCCGAGTTCGAATACCACCCAAATCCATTACATTCACTTACGTGCTAATACCCTTGGGAAACATATGAATACTCTTCTTCTCCCCAACCCCCCAGCTATGGGTAAATAGCAGGACTGACAGGGTTCTATAGGGTTGGATGGCATTTGGTCTACTGCAGAAAGAAATGGCAGCCTAATACGGGAAAGAAAACTGCTTTGTCAGTCATGTATCGAAAAATACATGATCACCTAAGCGTGTATCACACATGGCACATAACTGATTAAGTGTTCTACAAATCTTCATCAATAATCTAAAGAATTATGGGTTAATTTTTTTTTTTATATGCAAAATTCTTATTGGACAAATTTGTGGTGAATTACTTCTAAGAGTAAATAGAATAGAGACTGTACTCAAGATAGTTTTCACCAAACACGATTTGCTACAAAACCAAAGCATTTAGACAAGAGTTTTATTCTTAAATAGTCAGATATTGACTTTCACATGGATGTCATGCATGACATCAATTTCATTCAGAAATATCTTAACTGTCATCTTTCTCAGATCAATAGCAGAAAATGTATTTGAACAAATGGATCCTGTAGGTCTTAGTAAGGACCATCCTTTTTTGAACACATCCTGGGTATGTTGATAAACTACATCCGTGTCTAGGGTAAGACGATAAACTACGTCCAACAGCAAGGCCTCTGATCAGGAGGCTTTGAGGAGCATGGAACCACCTCTTAATTGCTGGTGTTCCCAGGTGTACCCTGACCGAGGTGGTAGCACCTGTTAGGGTCCCAGCTATGGGCAAATAGTTAACGCCGAAACTGTGGTAAAAAGCATTCTAAAAGTGTAAAAATAGGTTTTAATACCAGAAATACTTTGTAAAAAATTATTAAAAAATAAATTTTTGAAGAAAAAAATAAAATTTTTGAAAAAAATATTACCAGCAATAGGTTTTGAAAAAATATTACCAGCTATAGGTTCTTGAAAAATAATATTACCAGCTATATGTTTTTGAAAAAATAATATTACCAGCTATACATTTTTGAGGAAAAAAATATTAACAGTAAAAGAATTTTTGACAAAACAAATATATTACCAGGAAAAAAAAAAAGTTGTTGGCATTAAATGACCCATTGAGGTTGATATGCCATAAACCCAAACAAACCAAACCTTTTTTGAACCTTGTGCTCTGGCACTACAGAAGTGCAAAGAACTGTACCAAATAACAAAAACCACATCACTTGAGGACTTTCAACAACAACAAAAATGAATAGTTCATATAACTCAAAGAGAAAATAATGACATAATCAAGATGTGGTAGTTCTGCATGACTTCAAGCAAAAGGTTCAGAAGGGACACCCCTATCAATACTTGAAAGAGCAATAACAGTTACTAGACACAAGAATCCTATTTTCCTGAGATTTTATAAATTTTAACTGACAGTTATATTAGTGGTTCAGTCAAAGAATGCTACATGTTTTGACTTATGGAAACAGCTAATATTATCATTAGAGATGAGGAGAACAGCTACTACACATTGATTTCAGCCTGATGGTCAGGAAGTGAAGAAAAGCCTAACTTGAGTAACACTGGCTGCTGAATATTTTCTTATAAGCAAGTGGCTAATATTAAGATTTAAACATCCAAATAATTTTATAGGAAAATCAATCCTTAATCTGACCTTGAATAGTCTAAATTTCTGTTATACTTTCACTATCAAGGATAGGTTTATTTTGTTTTACAGTATATCAACCACAATGTGTTATTTAATGCTAACAAAATTTCCTTTTTTTTTTCAAAAATGTATAGCTGGTAATATTTTTTTTTTAAAAATGTATAGTTTGTTTTGTTTTGTGGCATATTAACCTCAATTTAATGCTGACAAGATTTTTATTTCTGGTAATATTCTCTTTTTTCAAATAGTTATTGCTGATACTAATTTTTTTTTACAGTATTTCTGGTATTAAAATTTATTTTTACACTTTCATAGTGTTTTGAGTCAGGTTGTGGGGTGTCAGCTATTTGCCCATATGTGGGACCCTAACAGGTGCTACCACCTCAGGTCAGGGTGGACCTGGGAACACCAGCAATTAAGAGGTGGTTCCACACTCCTCAAAGCCTCCTGATCAGAGGCCTTGCTGCTGGACGTAGTTTATCGTCATACCCAGGATCAAGGATATATGACCTATTTACACCCTACTTTATAATGAACTTTTTCTCTGAGCTATATTTGCAGTGCCATTTTAAAATATAAGTAAATTTTTAAACATACAATGAGACCCTTACCCAACTATCCACCTACCAACTGAGTACCCCATGTTGCATCTCTATACTTATTTGTGTAGCTATACAGCAAAAATGGGGATGGGCCCGTTGCAAGCTCACAAGGAAAAATTATCTCCAAAAAATTCTTACAATCTAAAATATTTTCTGGTTTTAAATAACCTGCAAAAGGTTGATAAGCCATAAAAAACAATTCAGTCAACCCAAAGCAGCATAAATATATTAGCAATCAATACAACCTGTTTGGTGGCATATTTTTATTATCTATGTTGAAGATGTCATTTTGTGTCATCTGTATTATAGTGTAACCAGTTGAAACCAAAATGGCAGCATCCGTGAGAAATTGGCATCAACATCTTTATACTCATTTATTTCCAGTAAATAACAATTTCCTATTTTTCCCAAAACAGACCAGCACAGCCAGGCAACAATACTATCACAATAAAGCAGTAAAAGAGTTAATCATACAAGTCCCTGGTGTGGATCAAACTTAATCACATTTGCTTGATTTGCTTGTTAATAACAATACCATATTGAACACCAAATAACCAGTTATTATTATGACAACTAATTCAGCATGTGTCACTTTACTGACAGAACGCAATCAAATTTCAAATCATAATTGCTTGTCCATGGTTTAAAATACTAGATATATTAGAAAATATGTATTTTAAATACAGAAAATCATAAAAATGGCTCCTCATTTTTAAATACAGAAGGAATCATAAAAATGGCTCATTGTTTTAAATACAAAAGGAGTCATAAAAATGACTCATTGTTTTAAATACAGAAGGAGTCATAAAAATGACTTCTCATTTTAAATGACCCCAAAGAGCCACTCAATTTGCTTTATACTTTTTTCTTTTTTCATGTATATTTTATTTTATTTCACTGACCAACCAAAAAATTATGAAAAATAAAACTATTTATTACTGGATAATTTATGAAAAGTTCAATAAAACTTTATAATTATCTAAATTTTTTTTCAAGGTTTAAAATATTAAAGAATTTGGAGACAAGGAAAAGGATTGTCCAGATTTAGTGGAAAGGGAATATATTATTCCAGTGTCTTATAGTGTATGTGTACACATTAAATGGCTTAAGCACATGTAAGTCACTCACAAACAACACAGACAACATACGCATATACTTTACATACATGCCTGGCACAGGAGTTTGCTTTTTAAATGTTTTTTTTTTTATTTTAGATGGAAGAAGGTCCAGTCCTGCTTATTTTTGTCATTTGTCCATATGAATATGTATATGTGTATATCACTCTCCACATAAAAATCACCTTTGTGTCACCTCCTGGCTTAGTGGGGAGGTCAGGTAAATAATTACATGACACATATGTATGCAAAGTCACAAGCAGTCAGTGTATGACGGACAGAAAATCATCTTTTCTTTAGCAGATTTTTTTTTCTTTTTTATATTGGAAAACAATTTTTGTTAAAACTTTTCTATTTACTTTATTATTTTCTTCTCCCCATCCAGGCAGGACATGTCTGTGGTGATGAAAAAGATATGGTAGATGGCTATCCAACTGGTGCTGTGAGAATTTCTTTTGGTTCCAGTTCCACCGAATCCGATGCCGAGGAATGCATAAAATTCATCCAAAAATGTTTCATTAATAAACAAGTGGATTTTACTTCCCTGGTACCTCAACCCACTTCTCTTTCTTTGCCACATTTACCTGCAGACAAAACTTGCCAGGAACTTCCATCCACTTCCCTTGAGGCTAAAAAAGAAATTTCTTCAGATATTATTTCAATATCACATTCTCCAGATATTGAAGAAAAATATTTTCCAGCCAGTACAACTCGAAGAATTCTTTCTGATTTAGTTATATATCCAGTCAAGTCTTGTGCCGGAATGAAGGTATGGCATTAATGAGTTGTTTAAATCTTTAAAAAAAGCAAATCCTTATTAATATAAAATATTTAAACTAAAAATAATTTACACATGCTAACTTCATCTATGAACTGAATATATTAGGTTGCTAGATATATCTATGAACTGAATATATTAGGTTGCTAGATATATCTATGAACTGAATATATTAGGTTGCTAGATACATCTATGAACTGAATATATTAGGTTGCTAGATACATCTATGAACTGAATATATTAGGTTGCTAGATACATCTATGAACTGAATATATTAGGTTGCTAGATACATCTATGAACTGAATATATTAGGTTCATATTCTTTCCTGAAAGGGTTTTGTGTATATAAAAAACTGTCATAATTAGCTAACATTTGTTTTTTTGTTTTTTTTGACGACTTTATAAAGGGGTTTTTTATTATTATTATTATTATTATTGGGTAGGGCTTTTAAACTTTTTATTTAAACTATGGAGTTTAAAATTTGTATTTATGAAACAATAAAATAACTAAATCTCCATAGACACTTAACCAGACTAGACGATGTCATCTTCCGCTTTAAATTTAGACACCCCAACCTTATGCTGACTTGACCTCTTTGAATGTAACTGAGATATTGATACAAATTATTAACCTTTACATCCCTTTTTTTAAATAATTGCTCTAGCCGTTACCATAGTAATTTTAATAATGAATATGCTTATAAAAAAACGCATAAATTTCAAGAATTATCCCAAAAAAATTTTGCTTGAAGATGGAACAGAGCTTGGTACTTTAATTCAATTAAATATATTGAAGTTTTTGGCTCTTGTTTTGAAACATGAGAACTCTTATGTAGCGATGGAATCATATTTTTAAATAAATAATTGTATATATATATATATATATATATATATATATATATATATATACACACACACACACACACACTTATAGCATTGCCACTTATTGCTATGTGGAGCGAAGAGGGGAAAATGCCAAGACAGTCACAAACACCAAATGACAAAAAATGCAAAGGATTTCACATTCTTCTGGTTAATAAATTAATTCTTTGAAAATAAATATTTAACATTTTTCAACCAACCAGTTATGTTCCCACCAGCAATAAAAAAGGGTATTTAAATGCAGTTTCTCGATGAAAACAACAGTAAAGAGAGACAACAACATTTTACGACATTTAAAAGGAATTTCCTTACTCATTCACTAGTCTTCCTTACCAAGCTACATAACACTTACACTTTCCTCCTCACTTTCTCTTTTGCCTCTTCTTTCTCACACATACACATGAAGAAATCACATTTCTTTTCATCTTAACAAACAAGGACTGTAAGAACTTTAGGACTCATACATGTTAAAAAAAATTTAGTTGTAAAGAAGCATATAAAAATCTCATTTTTATATTTAAAAACCTTTTTTGACTTTTTCTTTGTTGTGGGTCAATTCAAATTAATACAGTTATTCTTGTCTAGGTTCGTACTAATGAGAAATCATAAAACTCCAAGTCAACCTCCACTATGTATTTGAAACTTAAATTACTTACTTCTGATACTGATATATATATATATATATATATATATATATATATATATATATATATATATAGGTAGTAATCTGTTGATATAATCCAGGCAAGTCCTATTAATACAATATAAATTTGAAATATGTTAAAAATGACTCACAAAGGGTGCTTAATGTTCATTTTCATTAAACAGAGGAAAATTTTCTTTACAATTGGAATTAAGATACCTTTAGTTAATGCTCATTTTCACCTATGAATTTTAATTTTAAAATTCGTGGGATTTTTCAACCTTTTTACAGTATCAGTTTGTAGTGGGATACTGGCTTGGGGAGAAAAAAGAGAGGGAGGGTGTTAAAAGGGACATGGTGGGAGATATGGAGAGAAGGCAGCACCATTACAGGAATTATATTATGGAGGTAGGGAGAGGCTGGGTAGAGGGAAAGAAGGGGAAACCGATGAGCTGACCTACATCCAAATGGTCACATGGCCAAACTTTGATTTAATGAGAATCCATAGAAATTATTGAAAACATGAAAAAACAATTAAGAGGTAACTTTAGTGAGATTAAAGAGAAGTAATTCAGAATTAATGGTGTATTAAACTCATCCATATATCAGAGCTCTGACTTTGTATGTGTGTGTGTGTATATATATATATATATAGCTATATTTACTGGGGAACATAGAAATCAACTTTGGCTGGTTGTTTCACACCAAAATCAACCATCAAACCAATGATCTGATAATGACTTAAGATGTGAAACTGGTAGTCAACATGCAGTGTTGATCTCAATGTCAATGATAATTCCTATACACACTTAGCCATCAAAAGAAAAAAATGGCTAAAGATTTCGCTAAAAGCACTCAAGACAACGGTATGAACAATTCTTATACACTCTTAACCTTTGAAAGAAAGAATGGCTAATGATTTAGTTGAAAGCTCTCAAGACAATAAACAGTATGAACAGTTCCTATACACACTTAAACTTCAGAAGAAAAAATTGTTAGGACACAACAAAAACTGAATAAAAAAATTTACAAAATATTTCTTCTTTGTCATATCCAATAAGAAATGCATACACGTTTTGCTGCCCAAATATACAATATATCCATATATAATATTGTGTGTATGTATCTTGTCTTGGGTGACAGTCTAGAAGGAAAACTCTGACGTGAGGAGGGCTGTTCGGAGTGTTTGTGGCATACTGTACACCATAACTCTATTTTCAGTCCTTCTGAAAAGTGTGACTGATTCTACACAAGCCTCCAACAATATGATCAAATCATTTTGTGGGTAGTCTACCTGTTCATTTTATAAACTGCATAGGTGTCCCCTGCTCTGATTCATGGTACAGTCCCCTGTATGTTTGTATTTAAAAACATCCACACCTGTGCACATTTCAATGATTTTCATTTTTTTTATCCTATTTTTTTTGTTCTTTAACACATGGTGAAAAGGTAATAAAATTGATGAACAAAATAATAATAATAATGATAATTAAAAAAAAAAAGGAAAATTAAATACATTTTCTCATGATGCTAAGACTAAAGGAACCAGATTTATGATTATATTGTAAATGCTGCTTGCTTTATGCATTGAGGTTATGAAATGTAATTGCGTGTTCTAAGAGCATTTATCTATTATACATCTAATGATTCAAGAAAAAACAACAAAACTCCAATTGTGCATCAACAATAAAATATATATTGAAATAATAACATACAAAACAATCATGTAATGTTGTGTAGTAATTAAGGGAGAAAAAGTTGCTTCCCTTTAACTGTATTCTGAATAAGATTGAATGTTCGAAAGAATTTCTCTTGAATAAGAATGTTCAGGATTCTATGTTGAATAGAGTCTGGTGTAGAAAGGAATACAGTCAATTAAGAAGTGTTTTGTTTTGAGAAATATATAGAGTGCTGGTTCATGAACTTGGCTTAGTCACAGAGAGGAAGAATATGTGTAATGTGATACAAAAATCTGTGTGTGTGCATTGCAAGTAAAGTCGTGGATTTGTGTAGACAGGCATAAATAGCTGAACTCTACTGAAAGTTGTGGAAACAAAACACTTGTTTATAAAGCTACTGGTAGGCTCCAGGTGACAATGCGGGAAAATAGATTCAGCACAAAAATGTTTGATTGGTTAAAATTTAACCAATCACTGATTTTGTATCAAAGACATATGTGAACAAGTTCATGGCAGGAAAATTCAAAATGGTGACTGTGATTGCTAAATTGTCTTATGGAAAAGCAGTATCTATTTACTAGCCAATCGCAGACAAATAAATTGTGGGTATGGTAAGTGTAGCAGTCGCTACAATATCACTTAGCTTCATAAAACACAATTAGGTTGTACTGTTGAAGTCTCTACAAAGGTAAACATTTCCTTCCCCATGCTCTTTCCCCTTTTTTGCTCCAAGATGTAGCAAAACTTGGTAATTACATTCCTACTGGGGTATGTTAGTTTCCCCAGTCCACTGACTACTGAACTCTCTTCCAGTGCACAGGGCTCTCACATGTCTTCCAAAAATCTCAACCTATTAAATAAGTCAAGCTTTCTTTTTGGTTGTTCCAGCACAAGGGTGACTTGATGGCAACCATTAATATGATTCTTATCCTTACTTACCATAATTTTTGAACCAAGAAAAATAAAACAGGCATCCCATAATCATGTTTAATCCCCCCACCCCCATGATAAAGTACAAACCTTCATTTGGTTGTTCCAAATCTGTGCAAGGCTGACTTGAGCTCATGCTTATACTTACCTAACATAACTTCTGGACCAAATGAAAATGAACATTCCCAAGAAACATTTACAACTTTGTTTCCCCTGCGGTTACCATAAAAAGAATAAACTGTCTGTATTAGAAACCCAAGTTTTTATGCTTCTTCTTTGTTTCTTATAAGTCAGCACACACACACACACACACACATATGCGTAAAATACATACAAACCTTTCTAATTCCATAAACATCATAATTAATATTTATTTTTAATTTAGTAGCATAATATTTCAATTTGTACATAGTAATGTCTTTTGGATATAATTTTAATCAAATAAATGTATTTTTGTGACAGATATTTATAATTGAGTGTAAAATTTGTGTATAACAAAGTAAGGTGTTAATGCAACAGTTGTTTTAAATTATATATTAATGTGTTGGAAACAATCATATTCAACAAATCAACAGCCATCATATATATATATATATATATATATATATATATATATATACACTTTAAAAATCAGGAGATCAGTTCAATCCACTAGCTTGGTTTCAACCTTACAGTATCCTCAGCTGAGGATACTGTAAAGTTGAAACCAAGGTATCAGATTCAACTGATCTCCTGATTTTTAAAGTTAAAAGTTCTACATATTATTTTTACATTTATTTTATTTTTTTCACGCATATATTGAGCACTTTTTAATACTACTGTTTCCTAGTCTGATCCAACTCTGTTAACTTTTTATGCAATATATATATATATATATATATATATATATATAGTACAGGTAATAAATCTGTTGGTATATAATCCAAATGGATCCTAATAATATAAAATATTAAAACTGATCCCCAAAAAGAGCTCAATGTATTTATTATAACAGAGCATATTAATTACATAACAGAGAAATCCCAAATTACCTCATGATTATTGTCTATTTCAACTAACATCAATGTGTTAGTTTTATTCAACTCTCTCTCTCTCTCTCTCTCTATATATATATATATATATATATATATATATAAGTAATGTTTTTATTCAAATTACTCTACAAAATGTTTCCTACAGACAAAAAACATTTTTTTATTGGAAAACAATTTTTTTTGTTAAAACTTTTCTATTTGTTTTATTGTTTCCCTCCCCCTATTCAGGCAGGTCAGGGTCTGCGGTGATGAAAAACATATGGTAGATGGCTATCCAACTGGTGCTGTGAGAATTTCTTTTGGTTCCAGTTCCACTGAATCCAAGGAATGCATAAAATTCATCCAAAAATGTTTCATTAATAAATAAGTGGATTTTACTTTCCTAGTATCTCAACCCACTTCTCTTTCTTTGCCACATTTACCTGCAGACAAAACTTACCAGGAACTTCCATGCACCTGCCTTAACAGCATCTATAAAAACATTTGAAGATATTAGAATCACTATTAAGAAAAAAGACTAAACCTACACTTAACAGCACTTTTTTGAATGTAAATAAATGTATTTTTGTGACAGACATTTACAATGGAGTGTAGAATTTGTGGCTAAAAAAAATGTAAAGTGTTAATGCCACAGTTGTTTTAAATTATATGTTAATGTGTTGAAAACTCATACTCAACAAAGTCCTGAGTTGGATGATAAACTACATCTGGCAGCAGGTCTTCTGATCATGAAATTGGAGGTTTTAAGAAGCATGGAACTACCTTTTAATTGCTGTTGTTTCCAAGTCCACCCCCTAACCCAGGGTGGTCACACTGTTAGGGTTCCAGCTATGGGAAAATAGTGACCCCCCACCACCACCACCACCAAAAAAAAACACTATGAAAATATAAAAATACCAGTAATATATTTTTATATTAATTTACCAACAATACCTATTTATAGTAGAACGGACAACAATAGATATTATCATATAATTACTAACAATACATTTTATTGCAAAATGACCAACAATACATATTATCTGTAGCTGAAAGTATACAATTGCATTCAAAAAATCAACTGTCATCACACACACACACACACACATATATATGTGTATGTGTGTGGTGTGTGGTGACAGTTGATTTGTTGAGTGTTAATTTTGTTTAGAAACGTATCAACCTCTATGGGTTATTTAATGCCAAAATATAAATATTTTGAACCCAATTTTACAGTTTTAACTACGGGATATATATATATATATATATATATATATATATGTGCACATGACCGAGTGGTTAGAACATTTTTTTTCTGACCATAAGACCCAGGTTCAAATCTCACCACAGTTGATTTTTCAGGAAGGAGACTTCTGGATGTTATCAGTCCAGAGCAGGGACGATCCCAGCATGGAAAGTGTCTGAAAACCATGGCATAGGTTAACCCAAGCCTTGTGAGTGAAATTGGGTAGTAGGGACACTTGGGGCCTGTCAACAGCTGTGCTAGCACAAAGTCACAAGTCATTGTGACCAAGGCTTTAAGTGTGCTGGCCTTGTTCAGATTGTTGATTACGCAAGATAACATGCTCTGTTCCAGAAACTGTAACTAAGGTCTGCTCAGCATAGTTGCAGTGTAAACCACAGGTGGGCTCTGTGAGTGTTGAACAAACACAAATGTGCCTGAGTGAGTGTCTGCAATAGGGATTGGCTAGCCACTCTAGTAGATGGGTATCCTTGAATACAAGTGGCAAGCTATTATATATATATATATATATATATATATATATATATATATATATTATGAATTAATTGATTTAAAATATGGTTTTTCTGCTACACAGTTCTAACCATGTTTCAAAAATAAATCAATTAATTTATAATATTATGCTCTGTAAATTTACATTGAGCACTATTTTGTAAAAATAAAAATATCTATAAGAACACCGGATTATATATCTTACTGTTCTTTCTTTTTATATATATATATATATATATACACACACACATACACTGCGTACCAAATTATTATCAAGATAACTTTTTTCTAATATTTCAAAAACCAACAGATCAATTCACAGAAAATTTTCACACAATGTTGGCAACACTGACCTGTGCAATCACTGAAATTTTCGTACTGATCTGCGCAATTTAAACAAACTGGCGCCATATTTGTTATTAGTGCAGTGATTTGAGCATGCCAAATTATTAGAAAGGTTTAGTACAATTCCCAGAATTGAGCAAACAAAACGTTTATTAATGTTGCACATGAATGTTCAAAAGAAGCTAATAAATAAGATAATCAAACAAATAATAACAGATACAAAGGCACAGTTTTAAACAAATTAGTAGGGAATGTGCTTTCCCTGTTTTGAAATTACTTCAAGAAGTCGATGATCCATAGAATTTGTTAATTGTAGGATGTCATCTGCTGTAATGCCGTGAGATATGTCAAGAATTGCTTCCCACAACTCAGCATTGCTCCTGAATTGTCGTCCGTTGGCGTACAGTCTTCGCTTCATGATGCTCCAAAGATTTTCGATTGGGTTCAAATACAGAGAATTTGCTGGCCACTTCATTTTTCGAGGGCCATCGAAGCCTAACTGTTTCAAATATTCAGTAGTCTTGTGAGCAGCATGTGAGGGAGCATTATCTTGCGTAAAAACAATGGCCCTTCTGAAGACAAATTTTTGCCTTTTCAACCACGGTTCAAGATGCTCCTTCATAAACGATATGTATGCATCAGCAGTCATTTTGATGCCATCTGGTACTCTCTATGGCCCCCACTAATGTCTTTCCAATAATACCACGCCCAGATCATTATGCCTCCACCACCTTGATCGCTGATAGCAATTCTGTCCGTTCATTACCCAGCCTTTGCACCATCTATCTGGCCCATCAAGTGTTGCTCGAGTTTCATCTGTGAACAAAACTTTAGAGAAGTCAATCTTCATATTGTCCTCGGCCCATTTCAATCGATTTTGAATGTGATTTCTTGTCAACAGAGGCTTCAATACAGGTTTGACTGTTGTTGCTATTTCCTTCAGATACCGACACCGAGTACTTTTAGACACAGTAGGATCCCCAATGCAACTGAAAAGCTCTTGACTGGTAAGTCCAGGGTTCTTCGTGGCCTCTTGTTTAAGTCGTGACATGAGACAATGTGAAATAACCCTCGGCTTGCCTTTATCTGCCCTTTTGCGTACTTGTGTAGGGTCGGTGGTGAACTTTTTCACTGTTTGATGACACCTCCCTATCATTTTAGAAATTTCTAGGGTAGATTTACCTTTTGAGAGTTCTGAGGTGATAGTTTTCTTTTCAGCATCACTTAAACTGCTTTTACAGCCCATCTTTTCACTAAATTCTTACACTTTTCTAATAATTTGGCACACTCAAATCACCGCACTGATAACAAATATGGCGTCAGTTTGTTTACATTGCACGGATCAGTACGAAAATTTCAGTGATTGCGCAGGTCAGTGCTGCCAACATTTGTGTGAATTGATTGGACAGTTTTTGAAATATTAGAAAAATAGTTATCTTGATAATAATTTGGCATGCAGTGTATATATGCTTTTATTCAAACTAATCCTTTCTCACAGACTAAATGTCACAAGCCTCTTGCTACTCTAATGCTATTTCCATGGCAAATCTTCTAGTGAGCTCCATTCCTTAGTTCCACCAGTTCAGACCTTTACATCAATGCCTCTTGCTACTCTAATGCTATTTCCATGGCAAATGTTCAGACAAGCTCTATTCCTTAGGTCCACCAGTTCAGACCTTTACAGCTAAGGCCCACCATGCCACATACACAGAGTCAAATCATCCTCATTTCCTTTGTATTCCATTATTAAGAATGAAGTTCTATTTGGACAACTTCTTCCCAAGAACCACTACTTTGTAAAAAAGATTCCCAAGAGGATGCTTTCCCAATCACTACAATGTTAACCCTTTCAAGTCTAGGTCAAGAGTAAAATTACTGTAACAATATAAATTGTCACTGCAATAGTTAACTTAATATTAGAAATAGTTATACTTGATTAATGGGTGAATGGCAATCATGATATTTACTAGGATGAGATGTGACACAAGGTCTATTTTTAGGTGGGGACCCAAGCGCATATGCCCAGGACAGGAACAAAAATTCCCCTCAGCCATCGGTTGCGCTGGCCTCAGTGTGAGCACTGATCCCTCCCTCTGGTGCAATGGAAGGGCACGGCCTCAGACAGCTGTTCCTCAGGGCTGGGCATCTCTCAGTATTATTTTCTCAGTTGCCTCTCTGTCCTTTGACAGAGAAACCCCTGAGACCACTCTGCCCAAAGATACAACTGAGAGATGATAAGTAGACATGTAACTACTCAAAAAGAGTAATTTACACACTCGAATGGCAATCACATACACACACACATACAGTCATCTCCAAAAGTATTGGAATGGCACGTTCAGTTTATGTTGTTCTTTGAAGATATTTGGTTTTAAGATCAAGCAAGCAAGGGTTATGCAACCAAATATTAAATGCTATTTACCATAAGACAATCTGTTCCTTTACTTTTACTGATCTAAAAATGAGGTGATCTGATATAAAAGGTGGTATGCCCTCAGCTATTTAACACATCTAAATGTAAATACCAGGAAATAAAAGGTGAAATCCTGAACTCTGGTCTTATATTCATCTTTTGATCTTAAACCCAAATGTCTTCAGTGAACAATAAAAACAATAAACCTTACCATTCCAATATTTTTGGAAGGGACCCCTCTCTCTCTCTCTCTCTCTATATATATATATATATATATATATAAATATATAAAGTGAACATAAAGTCAACAGAAAGGGAACAGTCTGTTTCATGCTATATGCAATCGGTGGCCTGACGATTGCATATAGCATGAAACAGACTGTCGCCTCTAAGTGTTGACTTCTATGTTCACCTTTTATATTTACACACGCTCTATCTCTGATATTGGGCACTTTATTCCATAAATATAGCACACCTTAAGACTATATTTCTTTATATATATATATATATATACCTAGTGAGCCAGACAAACCTACCCAGGTTTCACCCAAGTGAATCGTCAGGGAAAGCTGGCTAAAGAGGCAAAGAGAAACGCATATTTATAGGTGATTGTCAAAATTATACCACGTGATTAAAGATAAAGAAGACACAAAAACACTGAGGGGGTGGGGGTTAAAGATTTATTCAACTAAAAGGGGAGGGGATATTAAAATACGAACATTAAGGTGGAATGACAAAATAAACAGGGAAAAAATTTGGGGAAAAAATTTCATGTTTCTAGCTCTTTCTTTTTTTAAAACCTTTTTTCTCTCAAGATTGATTTGATTATTGGCAAATCAAAAATTCGAGGGTTTTCTGAAACGAGTATTGTTATTTATATTAGTATTTATATATATATATATATATATATATATATATATAGTCAAATTGTAAGTGGGCAGTGACCAGCCATGACTGCCAATTTCATGCACTTTCATGCAATCATCAGGCAGCTCTAATTTGTGAAGATAGGAATTCTTATGCCCCCAGGCAAGTCCAAGACGGTAAGCCAACCAAGGGAGAGGGTAGCCTATCCAGCCAAGATCAAAATAGCCAGAAATAAAAATTCTACCAGAAATGGTTTACCGGTGCAGCGAAAAAGTGCTTAATACCATAAGAAACAATAGCACCATGATAGAGGAGCTTAGAGCTTCAAGTAAAAATGTGCTTGACAATACAGGGCCACTAATGTAACATGAAACTGGCAGTTGCAATCAGTCACTGCCCACTTGAAATTTGACTTAAAATATATTAAAGCCCTGACATTTTTATGGCATAGAGCACTCTTTTTTTCTTGTGTGCAATCTTTGGCAGACTCTTTTAGGAGCTGCTTATTCTGATATCTAATTATATATATATATATTTTTTTTTCTTACAATTTTAAATTTTAAAATTCATAGGTGAAAATGGTCATCAACTTATGGTATCTTAATTCCAATTGTAAGAAAAATTTTGCTCTGTTTAATGAAAATAAACATTGAGTGCTCTTTGTGAGTCAGTTTTAATGTTTAATATTTAATATTTCAAATTCTATATTGTGTTAATAGAACTCGCTTGGATTATACCAAACAATTACTACCTCTGTGTGTGTGTGTGTATATATATATATATATATATAAAATAACATCTATTGATAGATGTAACATTATCTAATGTATGTCAAGGTGGACAGAATTTAGTCAATAAAGTGATTGATAAATATCTATGGAAATAATTATTGTTCTAAAAAATATAAAATGTTCAGAATATTCATTAAAGACAAAATTAAATTTTTCCAATGTTTCACTTGTCCCCTGACAAGTGAAACATTGGAAAAATTTAATTGTCAGGGGACAAGTGAAACATATATATATTATTAATATTTAGTAGATAAATTCTGCTAAATATTAAAAAACAAGGGTGGTTTAAACTCCTCTTCAGTCTTTTGAACAAGAATAGAGGTTTAGGATTAGGTTTCCAGTTCCATGTAAAGTCTACTTCAACTGTATACTTCTAACATCTCCTCCTAAACTCTGAAATTTATTATTTTGTTTTTCTTCAATAGGAGTAGATAAGTTTATACTCCTCACCAGTCTTTTGAACAGGAGTAGAGATTTATCCCATGTTTCAGGTTCCTTTTTAAAGTCTTCTCGTTCTCTTTCACCCCCAGAAGCCCCTTGATTCTTAGTTGCATTATTGCTTTACTTGGGATGAATTGATTAAAAAAAATTACTTCAAACATTATTTATTATGAAATTAATATGGCAGCTCAAATACAAAACAAAATAAACAAATCGCAAATCCAAACTCGAAGATCCATTGGCAGAAAGAAATGTCAAAATAACAAATCACAGATCCAATGTAAAAAAATCCCACGACACATAGACAATCAGAATTCCAATGCACAAGGCAAAGGTCACTCACAAGCCAACAGATGAAGTAAAAAAATAAACTACTTCACAATTCGAGAACACCAACTGCTTTTATTGATGTATCAATTTTTTCATTGCTTGACAGGTGGGAGAGGACACACAATATTAGCATATTCCAGATGCATTTATGGCAACAGCTGTGATTGACTCATTTCTATTTTAACTATTTTGTCTTGGGCATATTTTACAGAACACACGTATCCTTTTTCTTGATAAGTGACTTTCTCTTTTGCCATATGTACAATGGCCAAAATGTTGTGAATATGAGAATAAAGATGAGGACAATAGTCTGAACAATGTAAATGTGTAAATCCTATCCTTAGTAAATTGTTATATATTGACCCCCTTGTAATAAATTGTGATATCCAAGATGCATTTATGGCAACCCCTGCCACTGTCTTGTTTCTATTTTGGTTATTTTGACCTTTTTCTTGCTAAGTAACTTTCTCTTTTGCCACATTTTTATAGTGGATACTAGTATTTCAAATAGATGTCCAATTTTTGTTTTAAATGTATCCACTATAATAATATTTGAAGTAATAAAAATTTTGCATTAAAAATAAATCTATTAATTCTTTATATGTAAAAGAGAAATCTGTACATCACCCTTCACATTTTAGCATTTCAGTGTTAACTTTATTGCTGGAATTTTTTTTTCTTGAAATGTCTTAATAATTTCAATTATGTGAGCCTTTTCTCTAATCTCTGCTCAGAAACACTGTCATTTTTTTTAAAAATACACACAGGTGTATGTAAATTTGACTTTTTGTTTGATCAGTGTTTTATTATTTTCCAGGTGACAAAATGGCCAATAAATCCATCTGGTCTCCTTCATGACAGAGAGTGGATGGTTGTCACAGAACGGGGTATTGCTTTGACACAGAAAAGACTCCCGCAATTGTGCTTCATCCAACCAGATATCAATTTAGCTAATAATACCCTCACTCTACATTATCCAGGTTCGAACATAATAGATTTCCTTTGTGGCTGCATTTTTATCAACTGGAGATATGGTGTATGGTCGGGGTATAATAGAATCAATTCATATTATTTTTTTAATATACTGAAGTTCACCTAATACAAGGCTTAAGAATCACTCAATGTAGAGTGTTACTGAATGAAGTGTGTGTAAAAAAAAAAAAAAAAAAGGAGGGGGGATAAAGTTTAGATTACAAGGATAAGGAGAACAGATAACAATTGACCCTTGACTTAAAAACATTGAGATTGTAATGTTCAGAGAGATACTCACATAGGAATCTGTTCCACTAAGTAGCAGTTCTTGGGGGAAAAACTTTCTGAGTAAAACTTCCTCCTTACAACTGAAATATGGAGGGAATTATGGCAATTCAATTCTGTGGAATTAGCTGATCTAGTGAGATCTATTATTAACAAATTACTGCCAGGGAATAAAAAGCAAGTTCAACAATTTCAACCTACCAGATCATTTAAGATCGACAATAAATTTTTCTTTAAAATCTTTAAGGCCAGAAAAGAAAGTTGGCAGGAAGGAAAAATTATTTGCCCCTTTGTAGTATGGCATGCATTGTTGAAAGTGGATGATTTCATCATAAGAGTCATATTAATCAATTAGCCTACATATGAACAGAGTACACAAGAGTACAATTAAATTTACCAACAATTATACTTTATGATACTTTTGAAGTACCGATTTCTACAACTGAAAATACAATATGATGACAGGGTAAGTGAAAACGTAATCTGACAGAAACATTGGAAGTGGACCCATGTTGAAATAAGTATTGTCTGAGGAAAGTGCATATCTAAAAAAGGTTGGGGTGGAAATAAACACACCTCTCCAGAAGAAGACTTGTACTTGTCCAAATATATAAATATGGATGCCAAGTATCCTTCATAGAAGAAGTAAACAAGTAGAGAGAGCTCTAGCTTATCTGCTTACTACCTCTTTCAGTAAGACTACGTCGCTCCAAGGGATATACTACTTCTTGATTGTGTTATCTTTGTGCTTACAAAAAAATGAGTGTCAAAAGAATATTTTTTCCCCATGACACCACTTTTATTTTAACTACTTTCACTCTTTGGCAATGTTTATTGTTTTACAAAGTGATGATTAGAATTGTAATAAACATATGAAATTGAATTTATACATTTTCTTTGTTCTTGAGAACTGACAACAAAAAATTATAAACACTTTTTATTTATAATCTTGCTTATTTACACTATTTATTAGTTTGTTCATGAAATACATGCATAGGGCAAAAACGGTTGAGAAGTCCTGGTCTCGGAGATTAAAATGCTGATTTGTAAAATTGGTGGCATAGTAATTTTGAATCCAATCCCTGAACTGCATGGTGCAGACTTCAACTCAGTGGAAACAGGATGTGCATGAGTAGTACTAAGTAGGAACAAGACAAGATATCCATTGACAATCTACCCCTGTAGATTAAATAAAAGGTTCAATTTCAAAGTTCCCTGAAGTTGACCCAGATTGTCAAGCATCTAATGAAGGTTGGAGGGTACACTGGCTGAAACGTTGTGATAATATGAACAAAGATGAGGAGAATAGTAAACACCTCGTATCATTAGTTTTGTTGATGTAGATAACAATTTCAATGACCATCAACAACACAAGAATTGATTGAGTGGTTTGTGTTTATGGCTTATCAACCTTTTTCAGGTTATTTAAGGCCAGAAAATGTTTTTTTACATTATTAGAATTTTTTTTTTTTTTTTTTGAGATATAAAAGAAACTTTTTGAAAAATAATTTCATCCATTTGTGAATAAGTCCTGAAAATTTCATTAAAATCCGACAATTATTTGACTTTGCAAGAATTTCCAAATCAATGTATTTTTCACCGCAGAAGACACTAAAATTTACCATACTAATTTATGGTACCCATTGAAACAAGAAAAGCAAAATTTTTAACCAAAATTTTGAAGGTTCTAAAAAGGATAAAGAAAAATATAATTTAATAATCAAAAAAATCATTTGGTCTTTCATCTTAATAATAACATAAAGATTTTGTTTTTATTAAATTTGGGGCATTTTTTCATCGTGGTATGCTCATTTTTTAGCTACCTATTTATATCCATTTTCAGAATTACAAACTCATATTTGCCTTTTCATCTGTGAGATGGAAAGAACATGTTGCTTCAATTGAAGAATCTTTTGGACACATTATTTTTATTTTATGATTCAGAGCAGATTTTCTATAACTGATAGTCCTGTTTAACAAAAAAAAATTGATGATTTAAATACTCCAAGGGCTTATGCTTATAGCTAATATAACATTAAGCCCTATAAAAAAAAATTCTCAAAATTTCATAAAATAGGTGGAGGGAGGGTAACAGATGTAAATTTCCCAAGGTTTTCAAAAAAAAAAATAAATATTTGTAAAATAATTTAATTAATTTATAAGTCCTGAAATTTCTTTAAAATCTGACAATTATTTAATTTTTGCAAGAATTTCCAAATCAATGTGTTTTTCAAAAATTTTGTTTACCAGTTGTTGTCAAAGAAACTGACAATTATTGTGTGATTGACCTTTTCCTAAAGATTTTTCATGACACCTACTGATCTGGGAACTCTTTTTCTTTTGCAGGAATTCCTCCTCTGCAGTTGAGCTTGGATTTTCATTCAGCCGGCAATGAAGAAAGAAATAAGGACTACATTAGCAAAGTTTGCTTTAAAAAGTAAATCTTTTCATTTCATTTTCTAAAAAAAAAGAAAAATCTTATGAACAACCAATCTTCCATCTTTAAGTAAACATTACCAAAAGAAACATATGACTAACAATGGCTTGGCAAGATCTTGGATTCTTGGAAATAGTCAACTAATGCAACTCAGAAGATGACAGTGGAAAGGCTGAGTAATGTTTTGAGATAGTATTGTAGACATTGGAATTATAGGTCACTTCAAAATTAATTACAGTATCAACATTAGTGATTATTTTAATGTCTTAAATGTTATTTGAATGGAACAGGTCACAAGCAAGAAGCTTCAGGATAAAGAATATTAACATGCAAGAAAATATACATGATACTTCCTGTTCTATTAAGCTGAATATAGCTCACTTTATCAAAAAATATTCAAAGACCCAAAAATACCACAGAATTATAAATAATAATAATAATTATGATAATGTTTAAAGTGATAAAAAATCTGTCGGATTAATAAAAATCCATTCTGAAATTCTCTTTGTTTACATTTGGATATGAAACTGTATGCAGATATAAAGAACTTCAAGAGATCTATGACGGGAGAAATTTCGCTTGAAATGCATAAAATTATCATCAACTGACCATCTGCTTCTTCATGGCCAAGTGGTAAGGCACACCAGGCTAAACAGTGACTCCCTTTACCCTGAGGGATGCAGGTTCAATTCCTACTGAAGAGTGGAAATTTTTCTTTAATAAGATTTATCAAACATTCAGGCCAGTAGATGAAAATAAATATACTGTTTAATATATAAATAAAGCACCTACTGAAATATGGATATTCACTAATAATAATGTTTAAAGTGATTTTATATATATATATATATATAAGACAAAAGGAAAATTTATCTTAGCCAATGTAACTTGTTATAAAATCCTTGCATCATCCTTAGAGAAGTCTCAGATAAGTTTTACAGATATATTCTCTCTAAAAATCTTTACAAACACATACATACATATATATATATATATATATACACACACACACACACACACACAGAGGAAGTATACTATATCATAACTACAACTGGAAAGAATTTATCTAAGCTTAACATAAAATTTGTTACAACTACTTCTAAAACAATAAATTAATTGCAATAATTGTCACATGTAATACACAGGAGAAACCTCTAGGAATTTAAATAAAAGATTATATGGACACAAAAGGGATTTTTTTACAAACCAAAACACTCAATGCATTAGTTGTTCACTATAATTTTGATTTAAAAAATGCTACCCTGATTAAAAGAGAAAGCAATGTACAAAGATGAAAATGTATAGAAAGTGCTTTAATCGCGAGATCATCTATAGTAAATTTATATCCAGATTCTAACCTTTCTTAGCAGATCTTCTATTATCACCATGTGGGATACTTAATAAGAAAAGTAATAAAAACATAAACAAAAAGAAACTAAATGAAATCTAGACTACATACACAAAACATATTCAAAGAAAATCTTTTTTAATTTAAAATTTCAGCATCGCTTTTCCTTCATACACATGTGTAATCATATCAACATAAACATCACTCTAATCCAATCCCAAAGGATGAAACAGATCCTACTAAATTTTTTTACACTTTAAAAAATGCAGGAAGTAAAGAAGTTAAAGATTTAAAAAAAAAATGTGAAACGGAAAAACACAGACACACACACACACACACACACACTTTGTCCTGTGTATGACAATAAACTACGTCCAACAGCAAGGACTGATCAGGAGGTTTTGAGGAGTGTGGAACCATCTCTTAATTGCTGGTGTTCCCAGGTCCACCCTGACCTGGGGTGGTAGCACCTGTTAGGGTTCCAGCAAATAATTAACACCCAAACTTGTGTAAAAATAGGTTTTAATGCCAGAAATACTTTGTAATAAAAAAAATTATTACCAGCAATAATTTTTGAAGGAGAAATTATTACCAGCAATACTTTAAAAAAAAAAACCCCAGCAATACAAACAGTTATACATTCTTTGAAAAAATATAACCAGATATAGATTTCTTCAAGGAAAAATATTCCCAGAAATAGATTTTTGAAGAAAAACATATTACCAGCCATAAAAATTTTGTCGGCATTAAATAACCCATTGAGGTTGATATGCTGTAAAACAAAAACCAAACCGAACCAAACAGACACTGAGAGGAAAGAGGCAGAATTAAAGAAACTAGATATCAAGCAATGAATGAATGTCCACTTAGGATGAAAAGTCATAAAAACTACAGGACATATGTAAAACGATAATAGACATGGTATTCCCTGTTAAATCTTGGATTATGAAGCCAGGCCATGATGACAGTGTATATAAAAAAAGACTAATGCTGTCATTTGCCATTTCTCTATTTTCCTTTTCTTTTTTTTAAATTAAATTAGTTTTCTGTTAATTTACTAACGATATATTTTATCATCAAGCTAAACATTATATATAGTCCTTAAAGCAAAATGACTAACAACACATAATAATGCTTCAGGTGACTGTTTTCATATTTAGTAATGTTCTTGAAATTTTTAGTCCTGGGTATAACAGTAAACTATATTTGGCAGCAAGGCCTGTGATCGGGAGATTGTAAGTTTTGAGGAGCATGGAACCATTTGTTAAATTCTGTTGTTTCCAGGTCCACCCTGATCAGGGGTGGAAGCACCTGTTAAGGTCCCAGCTATGGGCAAATAGTGACCCCCACCTCACCAAAGAAAAAATAAAACACTATGAATGTAAAAAATACATATTTATAGTAAAATACCAGCAATACATTTTTATATAAAAATTACCAACAACAACTAGTTATAGTAAAATTACCAACAATGCATCAACCAACATGACAAAACTCTTTCACGACATTAATCCATATAATATCCTAATCCATATAATATCCTAATCCATTAATCCATATAATATCCTAGAATAAAACTGTATTCCAAAATATAACTTCAATAAAACTACAACATAAAACACACATATCTCTGCCTCTGGTAATTATGTCTATACAAATATTCATATGCACAAAAGATTGCTGTCTTGAAATGACCATTAGCTACATCCGCGTCCTGGATAAGATGATAAACTACATCCAACAGCAAGGCCCCTGATCAGAAGGCTTTGAGGAACATGGAACCGCCTCTTAATTGCTGGTGTTCCCAGGTCCACCTTACTCAGGATGGTAGCACCTGTTAGGGTCCCAGCTATGGGCAAATAGTTAACCCCCCAAACTGGTGTCAAAACACTATGAAAGTGTAAAAATAGGTTTTAATACCAGCAATGTTTTTGCAAAAAAAATTAACATCAATAAATTTTTGATGAAAAAAAATATTACCAGCAATAAAAATCCATTGAGGTTGATATGCCATAAAACAAAACAAACCAAACCAAAAAAAAGCTGAGTATCATTTACCATGTATTCAATTGTGAAAACAGAATAACATTTATCATATTTTTATTACTTCAAATCTCCTAAGAAAATTAAATTTCTGCATTAAATGACCCATAAGGAATTGATATGCTGTTAAACAATCAAATCAAGTCAAATTAAACACAATCACTCTATTTCTTTAATTTATGCAGAGTTCATGGAATTGATTGTGGAGAAAAGGCTTCTGATTGGCTGAGCCAAGCTTTGGGTGAACACAGATATCATCTCTTCAGGTTGTATCCAAAAAGTAACCAAGGTAAAATTTAAAAAAAAAATATTTAATAAACAAATGCATTACAATTAATGTGTATTTCTGTATTTTCAAAACTTTGCTGTTATTTTTATTGTGGCTATATTATGAGTGAGTGTGTGTATTTTAGAAGCTGGCAAGTATTTAGTAAAGTTATCAAAAACATTTTTTTTTTTTAAAAAAAAGGTAAAAGAAGGTTTTTTAAGAGTCATAGTTGGGTAATGGATAATGTCTTGGATTGAGGAATCAGAGTCAAGTTCATTATATACACTTACATGCTAATAACCTTTGGAAAGTATAAATCTATCTATTCTCCAACCCCCCCGGCCATGGATCCTATATCCTTGGGTGGCAACTGTTCAAAAAGAGGTACAACTCTGAACTCAAAGCTTGAGAGCCTAGTGTAAAGATTAAGGTTAACCCACACCACATTCCATTGTCTTCGGCTGTCATTCAAGAGATTGGAGAGGATATAGGTACTGCCAAGCTATCTGAAAGGTCACTGAAAGGATCATGAGAAAATAGAATCATATCCATCCCCTTTGACAATTGAAGCAGTTGAGGGTTAAAAAATGATTGTTTTGGAATCAGATAAAAATTGTTTTTATTCACACAGAAAAATAACATGTGAAAGACAGTATATTAGAATGTGGAATTGGATTATCAAATGTCAACATTGAGGAAATGTGAGAAAACAATCCAGGTGTTGTTTTGACTAAACATGTGAATTGTTGAGGAATATGACTAAAGTAACAAGTAAATGCGTAGGAAATATTTTTGGACTAAAATCTTGGAATCCTTACATGGATAGAAATATTAGGTTTTGATGATATTGTGTCATATGTGTTCACATCTCAACCTTGTGGATAGGTGTAGGATAATTATCTTATTGGAAACTTTGGGAATAAAACAAACTGACTCAAGAGTTAAAATAAATAATATATTTTTATTTATTTTCTTTAGAGTGAAGAGTTAGTCCTTTGGTATTCGGTGTAGCAAAATGTTTGTCAATAAGGCAGATTTTGGTTGCAGTCTGGTGAAATGTCCATTTGTGGTTGTTTAGAAGTAAGACCATGATAGGGGTAGTAGTAATATGAAAATTTAGGTCAGTGTCAATCTACTGTGTTCTTTTCAGCCCAGAAACTGCTTCTTTACATGTCATACATGGCTGTGTTCTTTTATTTTGTCCTCTCCAGTTGCCATACTTGTTCTATCTCTCTGTCTCTGGTCTTCAGGTGTCAGGTTTTTATCCTTTTTCAATAGACTCAAGAATTTGGTGCAAACATAAAAAAGTCTCATTGTGTTAATTTTTTTTGATTGGCTAAATTATTTTGTTTTATGGCTTTCCTTTCTTTTTTTTTTTTTTTTATAACAGACGTTATGCATGAAGCCGCCTTGATTTTGGTATTTTTCAGTCACAAATAAATGGGCTCAGCTCCTGCAAACTTCCATTGTTGTCTCTTCTTCCTCTTTTTTTTATTTGAGGATTGCCTTCTTGTAGGTTGAGAAAAGTATAGAAAGAGAGAGAAAGAAAAAAGAAAGAGATAAGGGTTTTAAAGGAAAGCACAAATGGCTTCTTTTAATTTGAATTCTTTTTATTTTTTGTTTATATATTTTTATTTTTTATCAGGTCTCACTACAAAGTGTATCTATTTTAATTGAACTTTGTATGATTTCAAAGCCTCAAACTAAAACAGTCTTCTTTTCAAATTTTATTATTATAGATTTAAATTTACTTTTCTTGTATAATGAAGTGCTTTCATGACCCAACACACCTTGAGCTTCAGAGATTACATACAGGGCCAGTGCCTACTACACCCAAACCTCACGACCAGTGAGGGAGGTGAAGCCTGATTGAGGGCCCGAGGCAGTGCTTTGTGACCATTCCTATATCAACATTTCCTTTTTTCTACTTACATATATACATTACAAATTAAACAAAGCACAATGAACTATTATTAAAGGATTAAAAACATTTTATAACAAAAATTATGCATGGAGCCTCCTGCATTTTGGTATTTTTCAATCATAAAGAAGTAGGCTTGCCTCCTGCAAACTTCCAGTGTTTTGGGCCAAGTTCAGTCTTTTCTTCTTCTTCCTCTTTTTATTTAAGGGTAGCCTTATCATAGGTGGAAAGTAGTGTAGAAAGAAAAGTTCAGAGAAAGAGAGAAAGAAAGAGATAAAGGTTTTAAAGGAAAGTGCAAATGCCTTATTTTAATTTGAATTCTTTTTATTCTTTGTTTATATATTTTGTTCTTATGTTTTATTTTATTTTTATCAGGACTCATAACAATATAATGACAAGAAAGACTTCTATTTTTTTTATCAGGACTCATAACAATATAATGACAAGAAAAACTTCTATTTTTTTATCAGGACTCATAACAATATAATGACAAGAAAGACTTCTATTTTTTTTATCAGGATTCATAACAATATAATGACAAGAAAAACTTCTATTTTTTTATCAGGACTCATAACAATATAATGACAAGAAAAACTTCTATTTTTTTATCAGGACTCATAACAATATAATGACAAGAAAAACTTCTATTTTTTTATCAGGATTCATAACAATATAATGACAAGAAAGATTTCTATTTTTTTATCAGGACTCATAACAATATAATGACAAGAAAGACTTATAACAATATAATGACAAGAAAGAATTCTATTTTTTTATCAGGACTCATAACAATATAATGACAAGAAAGAATTCTATTTTTTTATCAGGACTCATAACAATATAATGACAAGAAAGATTTCTATTTTTTATCAGGACTCATAACAATATAATGACAAGAAAGACTTCTATTTTTTTATCAGGACTCATAACAATATAATGACAAGAAAATCTTCTATTTTTTTCTCAGGATTCATAACAATATAATGACAAGAAAGATTTCTATTTTTTATCAGGACTCATAACAATATAATGACAAGAAAAACTTATAACAATATAATGACAAGAAAGAATTCTATTTTTTTATCAGGACTCATAACAATATAATGACAAGAAAAACTTCTATTTTTTTATCAGGATTCATAACAATATAATGACAAGAAAGATTTCTATTTTTTATCAGGACTCATAACAATATAATGACAAGAAAAACTTCTATTTTTTATCAGGACTCATAACAATATAATGACAAGAAAGACTTCTATTTTTTTTATCAGGACTCATAACAATATAATGACAAGAAAGACTTCTATTTTTTTATCAGGACTCATAACAATATAATGACAAGAAAGACTTCTATTTTTTTATCAGGACTCATAACAATATAATGACAAGAATGATTTCTATTTTTTCTATGTGTTAGTCTTAGTCACTAGGATGAAGTGTTGTGGAGGGAGACAACAAAAAAAGAAACTGACCCTTTTTAGCCCATGTAATTAGGTATGCTAATTGAATTTGTTGAGGGTGGAGTTAATTCTGAAATGTTTTCATATTTGTACAAGTAACGATAAAGCCAGTTGTGGTGTTGAACATCATTTGCTACAAAGAATTTCATAATCATCTAAATAAACATTGCCAAGGGAGTGAATGTAGTTAAAATAATAGCAGTGTGAATGGAAGAACCATCCTTTTGAAACACCAATTTCTTTTTTCAGCTACAAAGGTCCATGTTTGCCATTTTTTCTATAAATATTTTCATGGCAATTGTTCTAATGAGCTTTCCTCTTTGGTACCTCGACTTCATGATGTTAAGTGCAGTACTAGAATGGCAGTTAGATCTCATAATTTTACTGTTGAAATTGCTAAGTGTAAGCCTAAGTTCTATTCTAATGATTTCTTCTCTCGCACTTCTCACCTGTGGAACTCTCTTCCAGCTTCTCAATTTTCTGTCAATTATGATCTTCAAAAATTTAAATGCAGCATCAATTGTCATTTGTTTCCTTGAATTCAATTTTTTTTTTTTTTTGTCCTTCTCAATAAGGTTTTGTCAATTTCTTTTACTCTCAATAACCTTTCAAGTTTTATTGGCTTTCTCACCTTGCTTGGAGAAAAATGATTAAAAAAGAATCATTAATGCCGTATCTTCATTTTGGCACAATCAGTGAACAAAAATGATTATTTCTATATCCTGTCAAGTCTTATGCCAGAATGAAGTTATGGTATTGATGATTCTTTTTTAATCATTTCTCTCCAAGAAAGGTGAGAAAGCCACTAAGACTCAAAAGGCTACAATACCTCATCTCAGAAATATAGCCTCAATAATCTATGTTGATAAAATTT
>CAHIKZ030000050.1:1105000-1115000 GCA_903632075.3 Acanthosepion pharaonis
ATTTCTGATTCTAAGTATAAGTGTCCTTTTTGTTTCCATTTTCTCTAGAACTTGTTGCTCACATGCTCAGTCAATGGTATTCTCAGCATCCTTCTGTAGAACCACATTTCTGTTGTCCAGCATCCACTGCCATGTAGGAGCATCAATTTAGTATTTTATCTAAAAGTTCTTTCAGCTTTCCTTCCAAGTCTGCTCTCAATACAATGTCTTTCACATTTCTACTTTTAAGATTATCTCTACGAATAATAAACACATCTAAGGATTATCTAATTATCTTAGGATCATCTTTTTAATATTCTGTATCCTTTCAGAATGTACATGATTATGGCTCTCCATAGTTTCCTTTCTTTAACATCTGGGAATTACCATGAGTTCTTGGGAAAGATAGTGGTATGAATTTTCATTGCCTTTTACACAGTTTTTAAATAAGAGTTGTCATCATCCTTCTCATATTCTGACTGCCACCCACAACTCAAGATCCCAGTTCTACCCGGTCATTTAATCTATAGCAGGAGGGGGAAAAATATTGATTCTTGTCTTTACAACAGGATTTTGTATGAAAGTGAATGCAACAGACAAAACAAGAAGTTGAACCTCCCACTCATCAACTCCTCTTGGATGTGCGGGTGGTGTAATAGATAACACCTAGGAATGAGAAATTGTAGAGCAAAGTTCAAATTCCAGCTGTGTTTGTTACATTCACTTACATGCAAATACCCTTGGGAAACGTATAATTCCATCTTCCCCACCTCAAACCTATAAGTAGTAGAACTTGTATCTGCAGAGATCATTGTTGTTTTCAAAATTTCACTTCCGAAAAAAGAATTGTTCTTACAATCCAAAATATATTTCTGCTTTAAATAACTCACAAAGGGTTGATAAGCCATAAAAAACAAACAAACAAATCAATCAAAATAATTCCTTCTTTCTGCACCAATAACTGCTTCAGGTTCAGCATCCATTCACATCAAATTTTCTCTTTATGCTATTTGCATTAAAAATAGCTTAAGTAAAATGTTGCTTTACATTTTCAGATACCTATAATACCATAATCATCTTGCCTTTTCTTACACTCATGCAACCCTCTACCTTGAGTTGATCTTTGACCTTGTATTGGGTGAACATTAGTAAAAAAGAAAAAAAATTTACTTTAAATTTTCAGATACTTATAAACCCATGATCATCTGGCCCTTTCTTATGCTAATGCAACACCACACAGTAACCCTCTACCTTGAGTGGCTCTTGGGCCTTGTATTGGGTGAACATTAGTAAGAAAGGAAAAAAAATTTTGCTTTTAATTTTCAGATATTATTTTTTTCTTTCTTTTCTTTTTGGTATAGAATGGTAAAGAATCAAGTCGATGTCAAATGATTTGTGTAAATCAAAAAACGGCAGAGAGAACCTCAGAACCTTTGGCTTCACTTTTCACTTGGATTGGAAATAAGGTAAAAATATTTATAGATTTTTGTTTTTTTAGGCAGAAGATATTTTAGATTTAATTTCCTTGTCCTCCATTCAATAAGTATCATGTTTTATTATACTAAAATTAATCTATTTTTTTTTTTTTAGTTTTGTGTTATTAACAAACACAGGAAATTTTTTAATCCATTTTAATCAAACAAATTTTCAATCTCTTTATTCATTGGCACAAGAATAATAAAATGTGGTGTAGGGATGTGACAAACTGCTTAGTGACATCCCTTCATACAGTGACAAAAACAGCAATTTTTACAGCAGCCACTGCATGAGGTTACTTTCTTTTAACCTGAGCCAAGGGTCTAAATCTGCCTCCCCAGAAGCTTACAAGTTCATGGTACCATTTTCCTTTGGAAATATATCTCTCCTGAATATAGAATGAAACCCCAGCTTGCAATTTTCAAGTTGGGAGAACACAAGACTTACTGTTTCCTGTTTGTGGAGTATGTCCTCACCTAGGACATAGATGAATCCAGCCCATTTCAATCTGGAGTCCTAAAAATGGCTTCTCCAGGTACAGGAGTATCTCTATATTATATGTAAGACCCTTCCTTTTGTTTCTCCTTGCACTCTGCTTTGCTGTGTAGATATATGTGATCTATTATTCTCCACACACACACACACACACACACATATATATATATTGTGTGTATTTAGGCAGCATTTTTTCATTGATGCATGTTTCATTAAATAATATAGACAAATTTTGTCCATTTATTTTAAGCAAATTCCTTTCATATTGTCTGATAAGCTTAATAACATTATTATTGAAAGATGAAAGAAAATCACCATATTGATACATATTTTTTAATCCTATCTAAGCTTTCAGCTTACATAAGCCATTATCAAAGATGACAATTACATTACAATAAATTAAACAATACACGGACATAACAACAATGATAGTCTGTTTTGTTTGCATGGATGATTTACAAGCAATGACTAACTTGTGCATGCAAGATGCTGGAAGCGAAAATTGCACCGTGGCCCATGACGTCACATGTTGTGACATACTTCCATCGTTGGCTAAATCACATTGAAACACTGGTTCCAATACGATCACCAAAGTTAATCTACATCGAACCTGGTCAGTACCTAGAAGGGTGACCATTTGGGGATAGCAGATGTTGGAAACTTATATGTGCAGGTCGTGTAATGGATAATGGCTCAGAATTGTTAATCATAGATTTGAGTTCCAATTCCAGTCGGGTTTGTTATAATCATTCACATGCAAACACCTTTGGGAAAGGTATGAATTCATGTCTTCTCTCCCCACAAACATGGGTTAATTATTAAGACATTAGTAAACCATTATTATCTAAAAAAAAAAAAAAAAACAACAAATTCTTAGAATCTAAAAATATTTTCTGGCTTTAAATAACCTGCAAAGGGTTGATAAACCATAAAAAATAAGTCAGTGAATCAAAATACTTGTATTACAGTTTGAAACTGCAAAATAATCTCTTATAGTTATTACTATAAATGAATTGTACTCCGCTTATCATCATAATTTAGTGACAGAAAATCTATCACTAAGTGCAAAGAAATAAAGAAATTTAGTCTCCCCATATCCAGGTGGGGCATGTTCTGAGCCCCCACCCAGTAGATACCTGAAGCCATATAGACTACAGTTCAAAAGTTTGAAGTAACTCTGGGTAATTTTTTTTTTTTTTTACCAATTATAATACTAAATATAAGTCCACAACTAGTAGTTAAAATAAAATTTCTAGTCCTGATTTTTTACATTTCTAGAAAGAAAAACCAAGAAAATGATCGATTAAAATATAAAAATGTTTAAAGATTTCAAAAGATGAAAAATTTTCCCAAAAACTGAAATATTGTTTTTAAAACAAATTTTTAAGACAAAAAGTCTAAAAGTAAAGGAGTATATTTTGACAAGATCAAAATTTGATCATAAATTGTTTTTTTCTTTTTGTCATAATAAAATCCATGATAAAAAAATCATGTCTCACTTTTTTTTTACCATGTATAATAATTTTCTCTTATCTAAAGTAAAAAAAAAAGATACTTTTTTGGGACAATTCTGTTTGTGTTGTGTTGGAATCTTTGTAAAACTTTTTTCAGTGGAGATGTTTCAGTGATTAATCTTTATGGAAATGTAAAAATTTCCAACTTGAACAGTTTTCTTTTAGTAAAATTTAGTCATGAAAATATTGGTGGTTATTACAGAAAGAATAACATTTTCTCAGATTTTTAAAAAAAAAAAATCTATTCATTATAAAAGTAAATAATTAATGAATATGTACTGAAATTTTCATTTAAATTTGGTAATTCCCTGATTTTTGGTAATTTAAAAAAGCACAGCCTTCCCTCCTCCCACTTTTCTTTTGGAGGTTTGTGGCCTCAGGTTGGGAAGCTTTGAAATGAAAATGGGTGGGGGGCAGACCTTAGCACCAGCCCTAAATATATTGTAATAAAAGTTACATGACAAACTGAAAATTCAATCTTGTAGTAAGTTTCAGCAGTTTTTTTTCCTTCTTTATTAAATCAAGGCCTTTCATTTTTTTTTCACTTAAAGGAAAGTCTACACCAAATTGTTAGCATCACAACAATTGCAATTTCAGACCAATAAGTAAAACTTATGAACTGTTGATTTCTGGGTTGCCTCAAGTAGTTGCTGATTTCTGGTCTCGTCACAGGTAAATTGTTTATTTCTAGGCTGGTCACATGCAACTGTTTATAAACAGCTATGCGTGTGATAGTTTATTTGTCAGATAGCTGCATGTGATGTTATTTCTGGGGTGATTGCAAGCAACTATTTATTTCATAGCAAGCCATGCCTAACTGTTTATTTCTGGTCTGACACCACATCACTTTTTATGAAGTATGGCCACATGAAAGTGTTTATTTTTTAGCTGGTCACAAGCAAGTATTTATTTCTTGGCAAGCGATGCATAAGTGTATTTCTGGGCTTGCCACATATACCTATTTATTTCTAGGCCACTATTTATTTATTTATGGGCCTGTTAACAGTTAACTGTTTATTTCTGGTTCTGTTAACATTCATTTGTTTATTTCTGGGCCTGGTAATATTCATTTGTTTATTTCTGGTTCTGTTAACATTCATTTGTTTATTTCTGGTTCTGTTAACATTCATTTGTTTATTTCTGGTTCTGTTAACATTCATTTGTTTATTTCTGGTTCTGTTAATATTTATTTGTTTATTTCCGAGCCTGGTAACATTCATTTGTTTATTTCCGGGCCTGGTAATATCCATTTTGTTTATTTAATGTTTTCTGGGTCAGCCATAGACAATTGCTTATTTCTCATCTAAGCATGCAAAACAGTTTATTTCTAGGCCAACCTGATATAACTGTTTATTTTTTGGTTAGCCACCCATAACTGCTAATTTCTGTACCAGTCCGATGCACGTGCTCATTTCTGAAACCATAAATCCTAACTACAGAAAAGGAAGGAAATTGTATATTTGGATTGTAACAAAAAATATTTTCAAAAACAAAATAAATGTAGTTTATTTTATTTTTGTCTTTCAGGTCAATTTTGGCGTTTACTTTGATGCTGATAGTCATCTTGGTGAACAAATTCTTTCTTCAGGAGCAGAAGTGGTTATCACCAGTGTAAAAACTGAAGACAAACTTTAAATCTCTTTATTTTATTCAACATGAAAAAAAGCAAAAAATTGTCATGTTCCAAGAATATAAAGTTTCAAAAGCCATATTTGGCAGTCCACAACACAACTTGACAACACATACTAATTGTAATAGTATGTTAACTATTTGTTATATGTTAATTGTACTAATTGTAATAGTTTAAGCTTTAATCAAGGTTAAATCTAAAATGAACAGAATGTATAATCAGTCTCAGTGTAAAAAGAACAGAATTTATAATCAAGGCTCAATTAAAAATGAATGGAATTTATAATCAAGTCTCAATCTAATATGAACAAAATATATAATCAAGTCTCAATAGAAAATGAATGGAATCAGGGCTCAATCTAAAATGAACAAAATTTATAATCAAGTTTCAATCAAATATGAATGGAATTTATAGTCAAGGCTCAATCTAAAATGAACAGAATTTATAATCAAGGCTCAATAGAAAATGATTGGAATTTATAATCAAGGCTTGATCTGTACTTGACAACAAAAGATATTAAAACAGTGAATAAATGAATTAAATATCTTCAGTGTCAATATTTGTTTTTCCCTTATTTGTTTTGACTGCAGGTCAAGAATAGAACAATGGAGATTTTAAATAGCATTGCTGGAAATCAGGTACAACAGGTGTGTGTGTGGAGGATAAAATGAAGACAATGCATGACTCTTAAAAGAGGAAACTTTATGTAAATTGTATTTAAATGTGGAATGAAAAGCAGGTTTTCTATTTTACCTAATTTCTAGATTTAGTCACTGAAACCTAACAAAGCCACTATTTCTCAACTCTTCCTCTTTTTTTGTTGTGGTGGTGGGGGTGGTGTTGGTGCTCACCCTAATACAAATTTGATTTGTGAGTTTATCAAAGCTGAAAAAAAGATTTTTGTGTAAAACAATGATACCTGTGAAATAATAACACCTATATTCTGCTAAAAACAAGAATTGTATATTTTTATAGAGACAGTTTTTTTTCTTTTCTTTTATAAAGTAAAAAAAAAAAATGTTAATGCCTAACAAAATAAGTCATCCTGTAAATTGCTGTAGTCTAACATGTTTAAAGGCAAGCAAAGTTTTGTAAACAAAATTCTCAAGAAAGCAACAATTATTAATAGATAAATAAAAGTTTGAAAGACTTTCTGATTTAAGGTTTTGCAGATACACTTCTAGTCAAGTTAAGACAAATCTATTGAATTCATTAACTGATACATTTATATATTTTTTTGTTTTATCGCAGGCTGTTGGGATGAACAAAAATGAATGAAAATAAAAGACAAGTATATTTTAACACAAAAATTAAAAAAAAAAAAAAAACTTTATTTATTCACTGTGTGAGGATTGCATGGATTGTAACAATGAATTCTACATGCGTGTCAGCTAGTTGCCATGTTCAATTCAGAAGTGATGCACTCATCTTCACAGAGAAGGGAAATAACTCAATTGTATTCTGAGTCATCATCCTTTAAAGAGGAAGGAAATTAGCTTCCTCTAACAGTTACATAAAAATAACACTAAGCATTGACTCCAAACAAATTTCAAACCTGTTTTATGCTAAAAACATTATAACTGAATTTGTTTGATTTTTCTGTTCTTATAATTTCACTGTTATAAAACTAAATTTGATAAATGTTACTAACGATCATGTTTGAAACATTTATAGAGTTATTTACTAAACTGGATACCACTTTCCAAATTAAAGATTCTCTTATTCAAAAAGAAGAGAATGTTATTAAAAATTAAAAGTTCATTATTCATTGAACCGATTCTTTTATCCAATATAAAGCTATCTTTATTCAAAATAAAAGATAGTCTTATTCAAAGTAATGAAACTATTATTCACTTCTATAAAAATGAAAATTCAAAGAAACTCAGTAAACCAAGTAGAAAAGTCTTTCAGTCATTTGAAAGCAAAATTTTCTGCCGATCATGAAGGTTCATGTCATACAGAGCAAATTTAAAGAACAAAGCTCACTTGAATTTTGAAGGATTTTTATATGATTGTCAATGGTTTTTATTCTCACATTTTTTTATAATAATTTCACCCTGAGCAAGGTAATAAAGCCACTAAGACACACTGCATGTAAGATAATATGAGAAAAAAGAAAAAACATTATAAGAACAATAAAAGAACTGGAATTAAGAAAACAGAAGATAACAATTGATACTGCATTTAAATTTTTGAAGATCAGAGTTGATGGAAAGTAAGACAGCAGAAGAGAGTTCCACAAACAAGTGTCAGAAAAGAAACTGTTAGCATAGGACTTATGGTTGCATCTAGTCATTTCAACTATAAAAAAAATGAGACCTTGCTGCCAATCTAATACTGTGGTTAAGTTTATAATATCTAAGTACCAAAGAGGAAAGTTCGTCAAAAAATTACCATATAAATATTTATAGAAAAGGCACAAGGAAGCTATATGGGAAAGTGACATAAGCTAAGATGCCAGGTCATGACTGATAACATTGCAGATTCTTTTTTGGATTTTATCAAGAATCTCTACATAGCATCAAACCAGATGTGGCAGAAATATTCAATGCATGAATGAATGGTAGACTTATAATAGATTATTGCTAGAAAAATTGTCTAGTACAACATAGTTGACCAACTATTCTAGAAGCAGACCTAGAAATTCAATATAATCATTCCACTTCATGTCAGTGCAAACAGCCCAATAAGATACAATGTGTCACTCTCTTGAAGGTTAGCATCAGCCATGCTGATGAAGGCAAAAAAGGGTCTATCAAATGATTAAAATAGTGCAGTTTAATTTTTGAGGCATTAAAATTAACAAGCCATTTCTTGCCCCAGTTAACAACAAATTGATCATTTTTGAGATCATTTACCAATTTGACCTTATCAAAACAATCAAACTTAACATTAAGAAAAGAATAAATAATTGTGTCATCAGCATAGATACTGAATTGAGAACTAATGACATTGGGAACGTCACTGATGAATATTTGGAATAACATAAATCCAAGGATAGAAGGACAACTAAATTAATGCAAAAAGATCTAGAAGAGTGGTCATTCAAGACAACTTTCATTTCACAATTTGATAAGAAAAATTGAATCAGATCAAAAATTAATCCAGAAATAGCAAAACCTTTCAACTTCTGATGAAGACCAGCATGCTAACCCTGTTTTTAAGATATCCAAAGCAACAGCCCAAACTTTACCATTCTTATTTAAATTTTGATAGACTCTTTCAACAGTAATTGTTAATACATCAGCAGTTGACCGAGAAGTGAAAGTCATATTTATTATCTGAAAGAAGACCCTACGAAGCAAAATGCATAACCAATTCAGAGTTGATTAGAGCCTCTAATAGAAGGCTAATAGACCACTAGCAGGATCAGATGACTGAGTTCTTTAAAACTAGAACTACAGAAGAAGATTTCCAACAAGCAGAAAAGGAAGAAGCAGCAAGGCATTTATTGTAGAGTTTAGAGAGAACAGGAGCCAGTTCATTTCTTAATGACTATTGCAATGATAGCAGAAATCATGGATAGAGTAATATGGATATCACATAACAGAATTTTGCAAAAATGTTTGCCTATCATAAATGGGCAAAAAATGATTAGCAATATGTAATTGAAAGTGCTTTCCCATTTGTTAATAGTCTTCTTATTTTGGATTTTCTTCTTTATACTAACAAATAACGGCCTCCTTACTTTGAATAAGAATGTCTTTTATTTTGGCTAAAGGTGTCTTTATATTGAATAAAAGAATCTATTCAATGAATAATGGCCTTTTCATTTGGAATAATGTTCTCTTCTTTTTGAATAGAAGTATCTTTAATTTGAGAAGTGGTACCCAACTTAATGAATAACTCTGTAAATTATCTAAATATTCAAAATAAACATTATTTGTTATTATTTTATTGCAAAAAGTATCAATGTTTTTAGTTCTTTTTTCTTTTCTGCACTTTATTACAAAATACAATTTTTCTAATTTGCAAGCATATCTGTTCAAAATCGTTTAACAGTCACTTTTTCATTGCCATAAAATAGCTTCCCTGTGCTTTTTCTATGAATATTTTTATAGTAATTGTTCTTATGAGCTTTCCTCTTTGGTACCTAGACTTTACAAATTTAAGTCCAGTACTAGATTGACAGCTCAGGTCTCATCATTTTATTGTTGAAACTGTTAGATGTAGCTATAGGTTCTATGCTAAGTTTCTTCTCTCACATTTCTCATTTGTGGAACTCCTTATCAGCTTCTTCCTTTACAATCAACTTTGATCTTCAAAAATTTAAATGTAATGTCAATCATCATCTTTTGTCTCTTTGAATCCTATTCTTTTATTGTCCTCTTTCCTTGATAATGTTTTTTCTCAGATTCTTTCACGCTCAGTAACCCCTTGCATCTTAGTGGCTTTATTGCCTTGCTTGAAGTGAAGTGCATTACAGAATACAAAGCCATAATGGTTAGCAATTGGGCAGAGTTCCTTGTAGGCATGGTATTCTGACAGTGATGGATTGCCTTTGAGTTTTGAATATAAGTCCAAAATGGTGCAAATTCAACAGAGGGCCGCAAGAATTCTGAAATGTTGATATGCCTCTCACACCCTGGTTGAGATACCAACTAAGACTACCTGGGGAGGGACTCTGAGCCAATGTGCAACATGCATTCCTGTGATGTCACTCCTCCCACTGCCTCTTAGAATCCAAGCTGCCACCACTCTCTTCTCATAAAACAAATAACAAAAAGAAATGGTCCTTTTCATTAATACCATTTTATGTAGTAGCCTGGGGACCCGGAGACAACACAGAATGCAATGAGTCCTGATTAAGGATTAGTAGAAGTAAAGCTAACTTTAAAATTTGAAAAGAAATTGTATTGTTTAATTTGATGTCGCCTTTTATATGCATATATTCTTTACAATTAGG
>CAHIKZ030000050.1:1117500-1152500 GCA_903632075.3 Acanthosepion pharaonis
TCTACTCCTGTTCAAAAAAAAACATGAAGGAGTGTGAACCAGACGATAGGCAAACATGCCTACTCTTATTAAGGAAAAAATAAAAAGTAATTAAAGTTTCAGAGTTTAGGCACAGACATCAAAAGTATGGAGTAAAATTTAGAAAGAACCGGAAACCCAGTCCTAAACAAGAAACAAGGGCAAAGCCTTTACACCTGTTCAAAAGCCAGGGCGGAATGTGAACCTATCTACTCCTATTAAGGTGAAACATAAAAAGTAAATAAAGTTTCAGAGCTTAGGCTGAGATGGCAGAAGTATAGACTTTAGAAGGAACCAGAAATCCAGTCTCCTGAAATTTAAAGTAAAGAATATATTCACATGAAAGAAACGTCAAATTAAACAATACTATTGTGTGCTACTGTGATCACAATTTTGATGCATATGAAGGAAACATCAAATTAAACAATACTATTGTGCGCTACTAGAATATTTGTGATCACAATTTTGATGCACATGAAAGAAACGTCAAATTAAACAATGCTATTGTGCGCTACTAGAATGTTTGTGATCAAAATTTTGGCTTGAAGAATGTTGTTTTAATAAAATGTGAATATAATTTACTCAGACGATTCATTTTTTATGGTTTATCAACTCTTTGTAGGTGCATTATTTAAAGCTGAAACATTTTGGATTGTAGGAGTAGTTTGGTTCACCTATCGCTTGGTTCACACTCCTCCCTGGTCTTTTGAATAGGAGTAGTGGTTTATCCCTTGTTTTCTGCTTAGGATTGGGTTTCCAGTTTCTTCTAAAGTTTTCTCATTTCCTTTCACTCCCAGTAGCTCCTTGCTTCTTAGTGGCATTATAATCTTACTTGGGATGAATTGATTAAAAACAAAAAGAAAGAAAAATTAATTTTTAACAAGTGAATATTGCATTAACAATTTTTTGAGAATAATGATTTTTTTTCCAGATACAAATCCTACTGTTTAGCCCATAGCTGGGGGAAGGAAATGGATTCATACCTTCCTCAAGAGTATTCATGCATAAATGAATGTAACAAACCCGATTGGAATTTGAACTCGGCTCTCTAATTTCTTCTTCTGAGCCACAATCCATTACATCACCTGCACTCCCACTTACTCAGATACATTGAAAGTGTTGCAAACTATGATTCCCTTATGATTAATATACAGTTGAGCTATTAGGGCAGAGGTTGATTTTTCACTTTTGATTTTAGAAAATCAACATTGCACTCAATATGACAGCTGGTTTTTTTTTTATGTGATAAATACTGCCAGCAAAAATTAGATTCATTGCTTTTTACCAATTTTTGAGCATTTAATATCAAGGATCGTTTGAAAAATGTACAGAAAAACTTTTCTGCAGGTTTTTGTTTACAAACTGACTTCAAATTTTACTATTTCAAGAATAAATTCAAATAAAATTAATATCTTTTGTATTATATGCATTGAATGGAAAATATATTCAAACCAGAATATGCAATTTTTTTTACTGTATTCAATAAGTAAAAATTGTGTAAAAAATTATAAAAGATTACAAAAAAGGCTACTCAATGAATAAGATTTGTTAGATCATAATTAATAAAAACAAAAATAAATAAAAGTGTATATAACACCATAATAATGTTGAACACAAACTATAAAACCAAATGTTTTAAATTTGCATTATTAAAAATCACACTAAAACTACTGCAATGTATAACATGAAATTATAGCATATCTAAATTGTTCAGTATAATTTCCCTTTGAAGTAAATGAAAGTTTTATTTGATGGTACAATGATTTAGTAATAATGTGCTTGTATCTTGTCCATATAAGATTGGTAAAGCTTCATAAAATTATACATTTTATAAGACTATGCTATAAGTTTTTCACCACAATGAAATTCTAATGCTACAATTTTGAACCTAAATTTAATGTTTAAACTCATCTCAAAAAGCGTTAATTATTTGGAAAAAATATTTCATGTCATTATTTATCTTGTCAAACCCCCAACTTTCAAATTGAGTGCAATACTATGGTTCCAAAATCAGCCTGCCCAATTGGGCTGTTAGTTTAGTACATTTTTACTAAATTAATATTAGAAATAATGTGGATTTTTTTTTTTTTTTTTTACAGTACAATTCCCCCTTTACAAGACCCTGAGGCTGCTTAAGGTAAAGGGTGTTACATTAGGAAGCAATTTGTGCGGATAGGAGTGAAAGATAACCTGTTCAGGGCTAGAGTTAACTGTTAAGACTGTACTGTTCAAGAAAATATCCTCTTGGGAGTCTGTTATACATAGCATTAATTCATGGGAAGAAACTGTTCAAGTGGAACTTACTTCTTGTCAATGGAGTACAGAGGGAATGTGGATGGTTTGATACTATGTAAGTGGTATGCTGTGTCCTTGCTGTGAAGGTTTCCACTGGGAGAACCAGAGAATGTAGTCCGTCCGAGCACTTTACGTAGGAGTAGCAATAGAATAAGGAGAGGTTTGCCACATCCCACCTGTGGAAGCGAGATTGAAGGGTGGGGAATAATTTGTCACCCACGAGATGCGTTGGGACTCCGTCAAGGCTGGAGAGTAATGTCTGAACAGCTCCTGGCCAAATATGACAACAGCACTCCATTTTCAGCCTGATCTGGCTCTTGTAAAGCTTGAGGGTGCATGAACCATGAGAAAAATAAGAATAAAAATTAATAATAATAAATAAATAATAATAATAAATAAAAAAATAATAATAAAAAATTAATAATAATAAATAAATAATAATAATAATAATAATAAATAAATATGAAAACTAATTTCTATAACGATACAGCTGAAGTGGAACTCAAGCAAATCACATTGTCTTTTTAATGTAGATTAGATTTATTTTTCTGATGTAGCTAATCCATTGGTCAAAGAGAAAGTTTTCCAAAATGTCTGATATATTCATCATTCTGTTGGATTCGCCTCCAACTTTACTCATACACATATGTGTGTATGTGTATATTTAAAATTATGCTCAAAGCATTAGTAAAAAATAAAATTTGAAATAACTAAAAGGAAAGAGGAGGAGAGTACTAGCATTTACCCATTTTTTTTTCTCTCTCTCTCTCTCTTTTTCCTCCAACAAGAAATAAAGTTAAAGACAAGCTGCACAGTATAATAGAGGACTGAAATGAATTCAGTTTCATTGAGATATGGAAATATCAACTAAACATATTTTCTGGTTAATATTGTGTTTCTGTATATACTCAATATGTACAGATTTTCCATGTATTGGCCATGCTATATATATATATATATATATATATATATATATATATATATTAAATAAAATGTATTTCAGCAGCAATAATTTCAAATATATTTGTTTGAAGAATATCGACAAATTCTGTCCCCACAAATTTTTTATTAACCTTTTCAAATTTCTGAATTAGTTTTATGTAATTGGTAAATTCTCCAAAGTTAATATTTATTTCTATTTGAAGACATGATAACAATGATATTAACCTAAAACAGTTATGTAAACATACACAAAACACAATCCTTGAAAATGAATGTAGCAATATTCAAAAGTGCTCAGAGAAAAATAATATATAAAATAAAAATAAATATGAACTTTGGCAAATTTACCATTTACATAAAACAACTAATTTGGAAATTTGAAAGTGTAAATAAAAAAAAATTGATAGACAGAATTTGTCAATATTTTTTAACCAAACATGTTTAAAAATATATATTTTATTTCGTTCAACTAAAAATTAGTTTACTAATTGTGTGTATGTGTAAAACTATTTGTAAAGAGTATTCATAAGCTCAACACAGGAACTGCAATACAATTTTAAACAACAAAGATTTGGAATGTTAGTTTAGTATAAGGTGTGCAAAAAAAAAAATACCAAAATAAATTTAGTATGTACTAATTGCAATATTTTCATAAGACATTTGCCTATTTCTGGATTCTAAAAATAAACGTGCGATTGTCACAGTGAAAAACGTTTGATTATTTTTTCATTACTCTTAAATATATATATAAGCAATATTTTTACTTCAGTTTATATGTTTTTTTATAGTTATATATATATATATATATATATATATATATATATATATTCAAACCCCAAAGTATTCTATTCCGATATGATGGGGCAGGTGGCGATCGACAAGTAAAAACAAATTGTTGATTTCTAAGATATATATATATATAAATATGTTTTCTTTTTTAATTATAAGAATATTAAAGAGAAATTACACGGTGGATAAAATTCCAATTATATAAGCATAATTTCTTAATAAGCATCTAAAAAGTAAAACAGGTTCCCAAATAATTACTATCTCTCAGTTACAGATTTCATCATTATATAGTGGGGCGGGGGGAAGAATTTTATGTATAGAAATTCTATTAAGGTGTATCAAAAAGTACTTCTTTCTTTCTTTTTTTTTTAACAGACCTTTACTTCTAATCTTATTTCATCTAAAGACTAAATATGGCTTCACTAGATTTTTATTATTTGTAGTCATTTTTAACAGTTTATGTGACATAGTATTTTTTTTTTATTAGTAACCATTTGTCTTATTTTTTGTTGTGTTGGTTGGTAATATGCACATTAATTGAACTATTATCTGGTAAATGGCACTTTTAAGAGTGCTTTAGGATTTCATAAGCCATTATCAGAGAGTTTTGGGATTTGGGGGTTGTCGGTTTCTTCATTTTCAAATACATTGTTGTATCTTCATGTGGCAGTGTGTGACTTTTTTTTTCCATGAAATATATATCCTATGTTTATTTCTAAGTTTGATGTCATTTTATTAATGTTGGGCTGTTTGTATTTTATGCTTAATGCTTTTAATGTAGCCATTTTATTTACAGTTTCTGTTGTCAGTAAAGATTCGCTGGATTACTTGTGTTGGTTGGTGACATATATTGGTACTTTTGACCATTATTAGTCATTATCAAGGAAAGAAGGGAGAAGTCAAGAGACAGCCTAGTGGTGCAGTCATTTTCAAGGAAGGAAGGCAGAAGTCAAGAGACGGCCTAGTGGCAAAATCATTTTCAAGGAAGGAAGGCAGAAGTCAAGAGATGGCTTAGTTGCACGGTCATTTTCAAGGAAGAAAGGGAGAAGTCAGGATACAGCCTAGTGGCACAGTCATTTTCAAGGAAAGCAGTCAGGATACAGCCTAGTGGCACAGTCATTTTCATGGAAAGAAGTCAAGAGACAGCCTAGTGGCATAGTCATTTTCAAGGAAAGAAGTCGGGATACAGCCTAGTGGCACAGTCATTTTCAAGGAAAGATGTCCAGAGACAGCTTAGTGGTGCAGCCATTTTCAAGGAAAGAAGGCAGAAGTCAAGAGACAGCCTAGTGGCATAGTCATTTTCAAGGAAAGAAGTCGGGATACAGCCTATTGGCACACTCATTTTCAAGGAAAGAAGTCAAGAGACAGCCTAGTGGTACATTCATTTTCAAGGAAAGAAGTCAAAAGACAGCCTAGTGACACAGTCATTTTCAAGGAAAAAAGTCAAGATATGGCCTAGTGGCACAGTCATTTTCAAGGAAAGAAGTCAAGAGACAGCCTAGTGGCGCAGTCATTTTCAAGGAAAGAAGTCAAGAGATAGCCTAGTGGCGCAGTCATTTTCAAGGGAAGAAGTCTGAATCAAGATATGGCCTAGTGGCACAGTGATTTTCAAGGAAAGAAGGCAGAAGTAAAGAGACAGCCTAGAAGCACAGTCATTTTCAAGAAAGAAAAGGCGAATTTGAGAGACGGTTTAGTTGAAGGGAGGGGGTCATTTATGCTGTTAATGATTTGGTAATTTGAAATGGACCTGTTTATTTCTAATCCCAGATTGTACCCTTCACCAGTGGTTTCCTCTTGATGTCTACCTTCTTTCCTTGTCTTATTGATAAGGATTTGTTGCTTTTTATTGTGTTAGTTAATGATATGCTATGTTATTAAGCTATAATCAGATGGACTATTAAATGTAACTTTGACTTTCATAAGACATCATGAAAGAGTTTAGGATTTTTACTGCTATGTCAATTTCTCCATTTTCAAATAGAGCATTACATTTTTCTATTTTCATGCCACACTTAATGCCTATTTATTTTTTCTCTTTTCCATGAACTGCATTTAATACATTTATTCTTAAATTTGATATTTTATTGATGTTTGGTTGTGTTTTTTACAGTTTAGATGATATAGAATTTTTATTGTATTAGTTGGTGATATGTAATTTGATTGATCTATTATCAGATAAATGCCATATTAACCCTAGAACACCAACCATGGGTATATAGTACCCACCGCAAATTTCCTATTTTTAATTACAATTTTCAGTACCTGATTTTCTTAACTAAATAATATGTTTTTCAGTTCCTATTAATGTTAACTCAAAGTACAAAGTTTGAAGTGCCTGCATGTAAAATATTTCAAATAAAGATCTATATTTATTTTTTTTTTTTTTTTTTTTTTTGATATTTTCAAAATCGGGTATGATATACCATAGTTAGTAGCGGTGTAATTTTAAATGATGGTTAGTGATCTAGGGTTAAGGCTACTGTCATCATTTACAAGCCATTATCAGAGACCTATATCCATAATATTCAGCTGTACTTTGTTTCAAATATTATAATCATGATTCAAGTTATTAAGATTCTGACAATTATGTGACATTATTTAAAAGTGGATCTGAAAGCCACTTGCATTTAAAAGCTTTTAGAATATCTACCATCTTCAAAAGATAATGGATTTTAAAATAAAGAATGGATTAAAATGAAAATAATTTTGATACACCCAATATATTTGACTAAAATTGGATATACTGTCAGCATGTTTTGAAAATTTGTTCTATATCCAGAAAGAAATTTGTGGTCCATTTGAAATTTCTTATTGGGAAATCTTTCTATGTCTTGGAGAAACACGGGTTTGGTTGTCATAGCAACTTTTACACTACTAAATCTAATAGAGAGGTAAAAATAAAACAGGGAATTATCTTCAAGTTTGAAGACATAACAATCCTGGAAATTTTCAATTTTTTTTTAATGAAGAGTTTGCAGACATTTGGTTTCAAGAGTTGCTGTTTGCAACATTCTGATTGGTGTATCTACATCATGTGATCACAAAAAGCTTGGCTCAGAGCATAAGGCCATCCATTTTTGCCTGTAAACTTCTAATTCAATGGATGAGTATACACTCCAAATGAATATTTTGAAATACAAGAAAGTTTTTACCCAATTCAAGTGCAGTTAATTGTTTGAATTTACTTCTATAATAATATATATTTTAGTTTGTTCGTCAGCAAGTTCGAATCTTAATTTATGAGGAATTATTCATTTTTTTTTTAAGAAAAGCTAATATTTGTTTTCTTTAAACAGGATTCAGATTTAACAATTTAATTTTTTTATCAAGCTTGAACATTTTTCTTTTTTTAGGAACAAAAGCATACAATTTATTTTATTTACTTTCCAACTTCAGTATGACCTAAGAACAGAGCCAGATTATATTTTAGGCAAGTATAAGCTGCCGCTTAGGGCCCCCCTCAAGCTTTTATAAAGCAATGATTTTAATTTTCTAGAACTTCTAATCCGTTTCATGAAGTGAAATCATATCAATATGTCACTCATAACAATTTTGCAGAAAAAGAAATGTTTTAGTTTGTGTTTCAAGTAGATAACATGTTTGATTTTAGTTCTGAATGTTTAATTCTTAAAAATTTTCATAAAGCATTGATTTTAATTTTCTTAATGTTATAACTTCTAAACAGTTTCATAAACTGAAATTATATCAATATAACAAACTCATATTTATTTGACTTTGCAGGAATTAAAGCAAGGAAAAGAATGAAGTTTAGTTTGTGATATTAGTGTTTTAAGTTGATAACATGTTTGATTTTAGTTCAATTTTTCTTTTAGAAATTTTTTTATAAAGCTGTGATTTTAATTTTCTAGATTTTATAACTTCTAAATAGTTTCATAAACTGAAATGATATCAAATGACAAACTTAGTTATTTTGATTGTTTTATTGTTATAATGCTAAAACTGTTTATATAAAATCTATTGTTTTTTTTAATTTTTTTTACCATAAATTTACAATAAATAGCAAAATGTTGTATTTCTTGAATAATATTTTTTTTACTGACAAACAACAATAACGTGAAGTAAACTTATTGCACATTTTTTAAATAAACTAGAATAGCTAAGTAAATGTTGCTAAAATATATTACAAGTAAAAATATTCAAGATGGGTGCAAGTGAGTTAGGGGGTGACCTCAAAAGGTCATAATCTGGCCCTGAATATGACTAAAAGATAATCAGGTTCAATTAGCACCAAACAAGATAAAATCTAACCTATTAGTACTTATTCATATTTCATGTCTTATGAAACCTTAAACCTTGATGGAAAAAGAAATGGCAAACATGGACATTCATGTGCTCAAAAGGACAGATTTTTCATTGGCACTGCTAATATTTTAACTACCTTCACCTCTCTGCAATGTCTAATGTTTTAAAAAAAGCAATGATTAGAATTGTAAAAAAATAAATATGTGAAAGTAAATTTATACATTTTTTTTGTTCTTGAGAATTGATAACAAAAATATAAAATAGTATTTATTGGAATACTTGGCAAAACATTGACTAATTGCCAATCAATTCAAACTTTATAAAATGGTAAATAATAAGGATTTACTTATACTTGGTTTGTTTATTTTAATAATTTAGTAAATGTTTATAAATTTATGAAATGGAAAAATTTTCATATTTAATTCTTTATAAATTGGTAGATGATAAATATTGCATTTCATTAGTTTTAATTGTATTAGTTTTTAGAATGTTGTAAATATAAAATTATTTTTGAAAATAAACAATCGAATAAATAGTGTTTAATATTTTCATGGTAAATTTTGAAAAACTTAAAAAAGGTATAAATTCACTTTCGTCTTATGTTTAGGTTTTATTGCAATTCTTATCATTGCTTTTTAAAAACAATAAAAATTGCTGAGGAGTGAAGGTAGTTAAAATCGAATTGGTGTCAATGGGAAAAATTGTCCTTTTAACACTATTTGTGGACATGAACTTCGATGTTTGCCAAAACAAAATCTTGTGTAGAAGCTGTCAGAGTCTAATGTTCATTTAGTGGCCATGTTTTAATATAATAATTATTCTCTTTCTCTCTTCATACAAGTTTAGTGTCCCAAATTTCAGATTATTGCAGAAAAAAAAATAATAAAGTACTCACAGTTGAACAATGAAATAGTTAACAGGTTATATTTTAGCGATAAATATTGTTTGATTTCTTTTAAGATTAATTTCTTTTTAAAATGACAGAAAAATAGGAACTCTTTGAGGCTGCTACAGTTTCCAGACAGTGTCAGAAAGGTAAATAGTAGACAGGCAGAAGTTAGAAAAAAATTTGAGCAGTTTTTTTATTCATTGACATCACAGTTTCTCCTGAATAGCAAACACAAAAAAAAAAATTATCTAATAACAATGAAAAAGATCTTTAGTCTTTGAGGTTTTTCAATGAAGCTACAGAAAACATATGAGGAGATGGGAAATAAAATAATTCATCATCATCAATATATGTTGTATTCAGTAGCGTGCAGAAGGGGGGGGGCAATGGCTTTGGGCATCCAATGAAAGAGTGAAATAACAATTTAGTTTATAATTAATTTGAACAAAGTGTTTATTTCATGTTTCATCTGCTTTTACAATACTAGCCTCCCCCCCACTTGAGTTTTTGGGGCATACAATAAAACAGTTGACCCCAGATATCACCAAATCACTGATTGTATTATTGACAAAAGTTCTTTAAACCTTAATTATCGTTATAGACAATCATTGTTAACCTTAATTATCATTATAGACAATTGTTTAATTTCAATTTACAAAGCATAAAGTAATTATTTAATAATTACTTTGTAAATTGATAGATTTAACACATTTTGATTAACAGCCAACTTTAATAAGTTGTCTCCAGTTGATAAATTAAAATTAATGGGTTTAAATTTTGTTAACTTTATAGTGATTTTAAAGAACTAGTATTATCTTTAGATGCAGTTTTAAACTGACATAAAAACATTTGAAGACAAATTCAAAACATTGACTTATTAAATAATCTGAAAATTGTACACTGCACCAATTTTTTTTTCCATTCAAAAGGCTTTCAAATGGTTTGAGAAATAAATAAACTTTGCAAACAAAAATTGTTGTTCCAAATTGAGAATTTTTAATGCTAATTTAACGTAAGCACCTAAGCTTGTAAGAAATAAAGCTAAATATGTTTTAATTTATGCAAACTTCAGTTCCAAAGCAAATAGAGTGCTGTGTTGTTGGAACTAAGTCAGTAGTTAAATTCACATTTTGTTCATTTCAACTGGGATTGTTAGAAGTCTTTCTCTGTGTGTGGATTGTTCCATACCAAATGTAAGAGAGCTCATTATAATAATAGTACATTATTTTATTCCAGTCAATGGATGGAATACGACTGTAGATAAATAAACGGGTCCCATTTCAGTTTATCACAGAAGTCTTTTTTTTTTTCTTTTTATTTCTTTTAATTCATAAGGAGTTAAAAATGAAAAATTTTGAACATTCCCCCAGTTGAAAGGATTCATAAAATGAACCATTTTTTTTCTTTTTTTGTTCTAAACAGTTTTTTATTTTTTTGCTCTGAGGTAAAACTAAAATCTAAAAGATGCAACCAACACTTCCATGACAATGCCAAGCAACATGGCACTAGAAATGAGATGGCGGCCAGCCTGCCATTTATTGGAGAGAGAAAAAAAAAAAAATATAAGAGAGAGAAAACTCCCAGGGAGGGGAGCCTCATGTTGGCTGTGGTCACAGCATTAAGTTAATTTTCATAGAAATTGGCACTTGTTGACTTTAGAAAGAGTCAAGCTGAACTATACAAGAAATAATGGTCTGTGTTTTGTTTTTCTTTTTAATGGAATGAAATACTCAGAGAAATAGACACACTGCTTTGACTCTACAAGTAAAGAGAGATCTACAAAGCCAGGAGATAACAGGTAAGCTCACATTCAACTTCAGTTTAGATTTAAATACACCATAAATTATTGCTCATTTATTAAACAGTAAAAATTATTGAACATTCAATTTACATTACAAAGTGTTAATCAACAGAAAACTTGTCCAAATTAAAAAAAAAAAATAAATACAGAAACACCAACATCTCAGTGTCGATACAAAATGCATGGATGAAAATCTCCCTCCCCCCAAACAGAGGTTGAAGTTTACAAAATTTACAAATAAGTATTAAGATCCATACTATATACAAATTGGTTTGTTTTACCCTTATGAAAGTAGATTTTTATTTTTTTTTTTTTTTTAAGGGGGGGAGCACCCCTATTTAGAAAATGTGCCAAACAGACCCACAGGTAATTTATTATCCTGTTTGTTTTTTTTTCTTTTCTTAATCCACATAAGTTTTCTTCTCAAAACATTTTTTTCTAAGTTGTCAAATAATAATAATAATAATAATGAATATAATTACATACCTCATTTTCTCTTTAGGCAAATTAATCAATAAATGAACAGTCTAGTTTATTGTCAAATAGGATATAATAAAAAAAAAACAACATTGTCGAAAAAGTTTGTGTAAGGAGGAGTAGGGGGGGGGGTAACAAAAAAGTTTTCAATTAATTAGTACACTATTTGTTAAAAGAACATTATCACTGAACATTAACTATGAGCAAAATTTGAGCTTTTATATTGATGTCTATCATTTGAACAAGGAAGCAAATAAGACACTACAAAATAGTTATATTTGAAGTTGAAAAAAAAAAATTAAGGTTTCAATCACTTTTGCTGCACTGCAAATGTGCAACACAGAAAGTAAAATAAAAGATTTGAATTATACTGTTATCGGGACAGTTATCTTAAATTAGGTTTCGTTTTTTTTCTTGTTTTTTTTTTTTAACTTAATCCTATTGACAGAAAGGCACTAAAATTTAAACTCAAGAACTTAAAATGTATTTACATAAATTATGTTCAGCATTAGACTAACATTAAAAATCCGTGATTTTACATAAATATCTATCAGCTGCCTTCATTGTTGTGATAATTACTGATTTTTAATTGAACATTAAAATCAACAGAGATTGAAAGAACAATCATTGTAATTTTTTTTTTTACTATAAGTAAAAATGTTAAAGATTGCTACATTAAAGTAATCTTTACAATGAGAAAAAAAAAAACTATGACAAGGCATTTATTGAGAAGCTTAACCTAATATTCATAATAACAACTCCCCTAAGCCATGCCACACTCCATTACATATGTAAAGGGAAAACAAAAATTACTCACAAAATAACCTGTATTTTTTATTTATAATTTCTCAAAGAGAAAAATAAATGGTTATACAGACAAAAAAAAAAAAAAAAAATTAAATACTTTAACAGCTAAATCAATTTCTTTTTCTTGTTGGCAGTTTCAAAACTGGCATTGACAGAAAAAAAAAAGAATTCCATCCTGTCTGCAAACTATATTAAGTTTTTGAGAATGAAATGTATTTTAACAAACACCGATTTTATAATCATTTAAAATATGTACACATTAAGGATTTGGGGACACCCTTTATTTTGTGCCCCCAAAATTGATTTGTAGTATCTAATCACAAAATTTACTGTATATATCTATACAAGTTTAACTATTTTAGAAGCGTAAAGCTCAATTTGTAATTGTTGTCGAAAAGATTCGTTTCAGATGACTGGATTCTAGTTGAATTAAATCTATCAGGGCTTTTTAATTTCCAAAAATTACCTCTTAAGAAAAATAGCAGTAAAAGTTTGGTTTTACAATTAGATTTGTGTTTTCATTCTGCCTTTCAAGAATTTTGACAATTCCTCTTAAATAAACAAAATATTTAAATGTGAGATTTCTTGTAAAAATGTCAGAATTGTTTTTTTGTTAAAAAGAATATTAAAATAATTATTGCAATAATTTTTTGTTTAAACTCATAAAACATTTAAGAAGTTTTGTTTTGAAAATTAAATCTAGTTTAACTTCTATTTTTTCATCACATAAATAAAAATTAATTTCTGATTGTAGAAGTGAAAATTTCTATAAAAACAGGGCAAATAGCTTGAATAAGTTACAGTATAGAGGGAGACAGGTTTCTTTTCTGTGTTTTTTTTTCTTCTTCCCAAAGAGGAGTGTATAATAACAAATAGCAGGTTTCAAGGTGCACCGGTAAAAACTGTAAAAGAGATTAACAAAGTAGCAATGTATTTTGGTAAATTCCTTTCTCTGAGTATCAGATTGGTAAGTTATCTTTTTCCGTTTTTTTTTTTCTTTTTTTTTTCTTCAAAAATACACAAAATTCTGAATATGAAAAAGATGTATCAAACTGGAGTATAAAGCACATATCTGAATAATACTTCTTAAAAAATAGACAATACAATTTGCCTCGCATTAACTGACGTGCACTCTTGAACCTTACAAACAGCTAAATAGAGAGAATCCTTATTTAGGAATTATTCCAGTTATCAAATAGAAAATGTTACTTCAAATCATAATTCCAAAATTTCCGTTTTGATTTTGGTTTAACAGGAGAAAACTTAGTGGAAAAATAATTTTATGTAATTACAAATACGTTTAACTGAATCCTTTGAAAAGAAAGTAAACAAATTGTATATTCAGTTCTTTTTTTTTTTTAGTTGCTTATTATCTTAAAGCATTTTGTCAAAGAAATAAGGCTACTTATTAAACTAAACTGTTGGTCATAAAAGTCATCAATAAAGAACAAACATCCTCCAAAGTTTAAAAAAAAAAAAAAAAAAGAAAAGAAACCTCCCTTTAAAGAAACAAGAGAGGAAAAAAAAAAAGATTTTTGAATTACAGGTATTGTTTTGTATCAAATTTTAAACAGATGTAAGTAATTTTACTTTCCATCAGTTTTCAATGTTTCCATCAGTTTATTTCTTCCACAGCAATTCAGCTGATTAAAAAAAAAAAAAAAGTAATCCTTGGAATACAAAATGTTATACTGACGACTCTTTTAGGCAAGGTGCACAAAGTTTCTCTTGATGAAAAGCAGTTTGTTGCCGTTTGTATTTAGTCAAATAATATGGACGCTGGTAGTGGTCATTTGCTGAAAGAGATCGGGATGCTGAGCCCTGAGATGAACCCGACTTGTAGGCCCATTTCGAATGGGTGTCAGCCAACTGAGAATCTGCACTATGTGATTGTTGCAGTTGAATGCTTGAACTGTGCAAGTTGGATGGTACTATTCGACCATTTGTTTTGGGAGGTGCCTGCTGAGAGTTGGCACCAACAGGGGGCTGTGAATGTGATTCAATGTCATGGTAAGTTTTGGAGCGTGCCATGAATGCTTGGTCATTAGGTCCAAACTGGTCAAGGTGGCTTGGGCTTTCTGTCCGAGCAATAGTAGCATACTTTTTAACAGTTGGGTTAGATGCGCTTGATTGAGTTGGTCCCCCTGAAACAAATAAAATTGGTTTTATATTACATAATACTTTCAGCAGGCAATCCCCACCCAAAAAAAAGTTAGTCAACTTGAAAGCTATTTTCTGAAAAATTGTTTAAATAGAAAGATTTTATAAATTTCAACGGAAAGTAACATTGACTGCTTGCTTAATGTTTCCTTATAAAGAAACAGCTAGATATGACAAAGACAGATATTATACTCACCCCCTCCCCCTCTCTGACAGTAACGGGACATGGCACAAGCCCAGTTTATAATAAAGGAGGTCAAATGCATGCACTTGGGCTAAGGCCAAAAATTGCCCAGTCCCCTGAACCAACATCACAGACATTGATACTACACCAATCTCAAACATTTTGCTGCATTGAGGGAGGTGCAGTCACAAGGTTGGAATCCCCAGGACTAGGCATGCCTCATTTATTCGTTATGTTCTGTATGGAAAGAAAAACAATTCAGAGACAAAATGTACTTTGTCAGTTTATACAGCAGATTGTATTTACTAGCCATCCCAGTCTTACAGGAAATGGCTTAAGGTCAGTTTAATGTGGGAAGTCTGAGCATATTCACCTGGCTCAGGTACAAAAATAGTCAACCAACCATTGGTTGTGCTGACATCAGTATAACAACCGATTCTCCGTCTTTAGTACAATAAAGGAGATACTGCCACAGAAACTATTATGCATAAATATATATATATATATATTTTATATGTGTGTGTATATATATATATATATATATATATTTTATATGTGTGTGTGTGTGTGTGTATATATATTTATATGTGTGTGTGTGTGTGTATATATATATATATATATATATATATATATATATATATAGATATGCATAAATATATCTCCACTGGCGCCAAAGGGCAGACGACTTCAGGCAGGCACGGACAGCATCAGCATGTGTACTTTTAGGAATAACAGGTAGAGTCTGCCTAAAGTCACCTGCGTGAAGAAGGGTTACTCCACCCATGGGGTCGGAGGAGTCGCAGATGTCTTGGAGACTTCGGTCAAGTGCCTCAAGCGCGCACTTGTGTGTCATCCCAAACTATAAGTTTGCATCTCCGTAGAACTTCAGCCTGAATTGTTATGTTGCAGAGAGGAGTTTGTGACTGGCATAGATCAAGCGGCAACCTAAAAGCCGAATGAGCAGTTCTACCTCCCAGTAGCAACATTGCAGCAATCCCGAAGATGGGCCATGCAATCGCCAACTCCCCCACGATGTCGTTACCTCTGCCAGGACTAATTTAGTAACAAAAGTTTTGCCAGCTCCTCCGGGCGCATCTAAAAACTATATACCTCCACTGTAGCCGTTTGCCCTGTCTGTTATCGTAGTGAAAGCAACCCTCGGATCAGGTAGAAGTTGGGCTAGTTTTTGGTAATGTATGCATTCAGCCCCTCGATGGAGTAGTCTCTGAGCGGTAGTGGTAAACCGTAAGTTGGTAAAGAGTCACCTCCCAGTTCGAAAACAACATCTTCTAGGGCCACCAGCGCTCTGTTGAATATGAAGTTAGTGAAACTGCATTCAACTCCTGGGCTGTTACGCTGAACCGGTTGTTTGACCACACGTAGTAGGACGGGACTTGGGGCTATATCAATGTTTTGGCAAAAGCATCTGTTGAGCATAATTTAAAGAAAGTCATTAGAGTAGTGTCTTTAGGGTTTTCTGCAGTCTGCTGGGCGTTTTGTTCAGTGAAGTACATCCTCTGTCCAATTTCTAAGTGAACAGCAAGCTGCACAATGGCTGGAGCCCTTTGGTGTATGGGGAATCGGAAAATTCACCAAAAGGCCTCGCTACTGCTAAGGTAGCATCCAGCCACGTAATCAGCCATCTCGTCAATGCAATTGTTGCACCAGATACCGAAAACAGCAGCATCACTGCCTTTATTAACGTTTAACTTAACCGAGTGGCAGTATTCAACGTTCATGTGGGCTCCAAAAGTCTTGGACAGCAGCGGGCAATAAAGCACCACCCAACGATTGTCCAGAGTGTGCCCCTTACCTGTCACAGTTCTGCCACTCTCAGCGGAGCTTCTACGTCTGTACAGTGGGTAAGCATCCATCGCAGTCTGCGTTTCTGAGATAAACTTGGGGCCACTTGACCAACATGACCTTTTTTCGTAATTTGCGCCACAGGAGTCATGTATTATATTGTTTTTAATGATTTCGTAGAGCAAAGGATCCAGCACAGGATCCGGAATTTCAACAGAAATAAAACTGTCTATTTTGTTTCCGTCAACCTTATCGTTGAGCCACAGCAGAATGTGGGCATGAGGCAAACCGTGTTTCTGCCATTCCAATGTATACATATGACACTTAACGCGTCAGAAGACTTGCCCTTTAAGGATTAAATCCATAAGCTTACACAGCTGTAACCAGAAAATGCGAGCAATTAGGTCAGGGCGGTGTGAGTACTGCTGACCTGGATAAAGTTTGCGTGTGATTTCAACCCATTTTGGATTGCACGTAAACATGACAAACAAATCAGGCCTCCTGTAATGACGGACATAGGTCATTGCGTCTTGTGTCCTTTCATGCATGTATCAAAGGCCACCAGTGTAAGAGGAAGGCAAAATGCACAGTTTGCCAAGATTGCGTGGGTCACCATCAGAATGCAGACCATCACAAAGTTGAATGTAGGGGTTGGTTCTAAGTTTGGATTGGTTTAACTCGATGAATCCTAACCTCTCCGACTCCATTTTTGCAGCCATGTCAACAGCGAATTGAAGAAATAGTTGATGGCATCTGTGCAAGTGGTTAACTTCACCCTCCCTAACCATAAACATGTAGGTGTAGTAAGCCCTACAGGAGACCGTCTTTGAGGTTGACATGGAATCACTGCTTGCCTGGTATATTGGGATTTTGAAGCTGTACCCATCACTTCTGTATGGAAAAAGAAGGAGGTACTGGAGACAGTCATATGAACGGTGGGTTTCACTGATGCAGCGCAGACCACCGCTCCGGTACCTTATGACAATGTCACGGCTGTTATGCTCCTCATGGATGACTGCGGTGACTTCATTACATGCAGGAGCATTGAAGTGACGCTCATGCTCACCATGAGGCCGTCTGTCTGCATCGATGACAACACTGAAAGAGAGCAAAGAGTTGTTTTGCAATGCAAACTTTAAGCTTCAGATGTAACTGTTAGTTTAGTGAAGCATGTCTTGTAGACGGTACAGAATGTCTCTACGGGGACTGACAGAAATATCACTAGGCAGAAAGCCAAGACGCACATCAACCTGCTCGTTTGTAGTCAGCGAAAAAAGTAAATTTGTAGGAACTGAGATGGCTCTCCCTGATCAGCCAAAAGTGATTCCATTAAGTGGTAAACCTGGCCTTGCACTTTGAAAAAAGTAGGCATCCATCCCCCTCACTAATAGCCTTCGCAGAAAAAAGACATCATCTGGAAGCAATAGTTGTACTTCCGTGAGATTGCTTCATGAAAATGCGTTGACTCTGAAGTTGTACCCAGAAGGGATCTCGGCGGCTTGGGGAGGTTTGTCTAAAGAAGGGGGTTTGATTTTGCCCCCAGGCAACAAAACCCATGTTTCTCACCGCCCACTTTTTTTGCATTCATAAAAGTGCAAACTTATCCATGGTCCCTATTTGTACATCTCTCCTAGCGGAATAGTTGACAGTGCAGTCATAATTGTATGCAGCATTTGACCAAAATGATGCAGATGGCGAAGTTACACCATTCAAAGAAGCTCGAAGTTGGCTAATGTTTTTGAGCCATTGATGGCATACTTCAGAGCTTTCTGCAGCCCTGGCAGACGCAGTAGAGCGGGCATTTCTAACGTGACGAACGGTGGTCTGTGCAGGGCTTTCTAAGGCTCTGGCAGAGGCGGTGAATAGGGAATTTCTAAAGTGATGATAAGCGGTTCCTTGTAGTTGTTCCAAAGCTCTAGAGGTGGCTGTAGCCCTAGTATTCCTAAGACAATGTAAAGTTGTTTGTTTGGGACTTTCTAAACCCCTGGAGCAAGCTTTGGCGGTGACATTCCACAAACATCGAAGGGTTTTCTGTGCTGGGGACTGTGAATCTCTCAACCTAGCCACGCGGACTACGTCCTGTGAGTTCTGAAGTGAACATTTTCAGCTAAAAGTCTGGCACAGCGTGTGGACATCGCTGAAGCCAACCTTTCAGTCCGTGCAGTGGCGCTTTCCATAGATAAGTGAGTAACTGAGTTCAAGGCCATCCGTGAAAGACACAAAAAAGTCTGTTCAGTGGTTTCACTCGCCCTCGCTGCTCTAGAAGCGGAGGCAGCTGCCGTGCGCCATCCCAAAAGTTTCCTCCTTTAGGTGGCATCCAAACAGTAAAAACGTCAAAGAGGGTAAAGCTTAAAAAAGAGATTTCGACAAATCCAAAAACGAAAAAAAACGTGCACTGCTAATGTAGGCACAAAAAAGGGGAACACCCAGTAAAAATGAGTTCAGCTGTTACTAAAGGGGAACTCAAACTAAAAAAGTGAAAATTAAAAAAAAAGGTAAAACCAAGGGTAAATCCAAAAAGGAAATGGGTTTTTAGTACAAGTGGTTAAGGTGTGTGGGGTTGAGCGGAACTATAAAAAAAAAAAGCAGATAGAACACATAATCAACAACTAGTGGTGTTTACAAACAATAAAGCATAAAGTGTGAAAGCACACCTAATGTATAAGAATAAGGTGGTTGACCTTGAGGGCACTTATACATAAGCTAACACACAATCACGCAGGTGCTATAACGTGTGATAAATGCACGATGATTGATCAGGCCACAAGGTCAAGCTCTGTGAAAGCGACCAATGGGTATGCAGTAGTCTTGATTCGGACTCGGTTTATGCAGCTACGTTACAAAATTTTTGCCGGTTAAAAAATTCTGAAATTTGACACACATAAGGCAATAATAAGCCACAAGTGGCTTAAATTTCATTTGATTCAGCCAAAACTGTACATACTGCTAGTGAATGTGTGTTCAGAGGGCTAAATCCTGGGTCCTTGGTACCCCGTTTATGGTTCCCTGGTCAAGCGGGTTTTGACAGTCTTGCAAACAATTTGGTACTTGTTAGATAGTCAAGCGTTAGTGCTATCAGAAACTGGACCATTTGCTTTGTTTTGGTGGCTTGGTAACAAAACATTGTCCAACAACTGCAAAAAATCTGCATAAATAGCCCTTACCTGTGCTTTCAAATTGATTTTGTGCATAAACAATTGTGTTTTTTCAATTTTTTGCACAGGGTAATTTTATGTAGTCCTGTGAAGTTTTGTTGAAATCAGTTGAAAAATGTAGGAAATCCGACCTCATATATAAAGGAACAGACAGACACGCACACAACCTGGGTTTTATAATAAGTAAGATGCATAATATATATATATATATATATATATATATAAAAAGAAGTTTATAAACAGACAAAGGTGGTACTTGAGTGATGGAACAGCAACACGGGCATAGATGAAAGAAAGACAGGTTTATTGTAAAAGAGAATACACTACTGAAAGACAGGGAATTGGGTGGTAAGGTAGTATTTCCTGAAGTAAGGATATCTACCAACCGCCTCACACGGTCAGATGTGGCACAAGGCCAAATTTAATGTGTGGCTCTGAGTAGGCTCAGCCGAAAATTCCCTGTATAAAACGGAGTCAAGAGACTGCCTTTCAATATAGCCTCATCTGGGGATCCTTTCTGCCCAGAGGCAGAGAGTTTGACTAGCACAGCTGGAGATGAATCTCCAACTAATTCCTGAAGCTAGCCCCCAGGTATATCCTTTTCTCACTCTTTATATTATATATATATATATATATAGCTATAGCTATATAGCTACTGATAAAATTAGATGGCCATCCAGTCTCAGAGAAGGACTACTCTGAACTCAAGAGAGAACATAAGAAGGCAATGATCTTTCCCAAAAAGTCATGGCAATTCACACACACACATCCTGATGGAACGTGTGCTAATGTCATATATTTACTATATGTATGTGTATTTATAAAATCTCTAAAAATCTACGTAATATAATTTCATAAAGATTATCCAACATCTTTTAAAAATTTAGTATCAGACACAGAATATTTTAATAAATGAAATATATTTTTTCCAATAAGTTACAATCAAAATTGAATTCTACAATTGTCCAAGAACAAAAATAATATAAAGAAAGGAAATGTAATTTACCATTTTTATGCCAAATATTGACTGTTCCAGGCAACAACTTGGGTTCATCTTCATCATCTTCATCTGGAGTACATGCAGACCGACTACTATTAGAATCTGCATAGGGAAAATAAGGAGGAGGAACCATAGCTCTTGCTTGGGTGCCAATTGTGCCTTGTGGTTCTAAAACAGCAACTGGTGCCATGTGGACTGGAGGTGGGGAGGGGGTGATGATAATGAAGTGATCGAACTGATGAAAGAGGAGGTGGCAGGGACCGTTGCCGCCAACGCGGGGTTGGTGGCGTGGAACTACGATACGAAGCACGGCTTATGGTCCGTACGGGTGGCAAAGGAGGTTCTTCCGTGTTCAATGAAATCCCGTGCAAAGGGTAAATCCAATGGCTTCCTCTTTGAACTTCTTCTGCTTGTCGATTGAATAAACTTCTACGTTGATAGAACAACAAGTAAGCTGCCTTTGTCACCACGTCATTTTTAGAAATAGGCTTGACACGTGAATCATCATAGTGGTACCAAGAACCGTCGATAGGATTCTTGCAAAAAGCTGCAAAAGACACAGAAGAAACCATAAAATCTTGTCAACAATAAATCAAACATTTTTACAATGGTAGACAGTGGAATGCCAAACAATGTGCGTATGCAAAATTATTCATATTATCTGTATTTAGCAGGCATGTACTGCCAGTAATTGCTCAGGGTATAATGACCTTTATATAGTAAATCTACAAAAACAAAAAATTTTGCATTTTAATCAGAGTAACCTTCATAATTTTGTTGGACTAAATGCATATTGTGCCACAGAAAGAAAATGTAGGTGGTGATCTACTTTATTCAAGGTAGTCATGTTCCCGATATCTAGGCAGTAGTCCTTCATTAATATACTTTTCTATAGTCTTTAACAAAAAGTGTATCTCATCTTGTTCCCTCGACATGGACAGCAGATTGAGAACAATCTACCCTCATAGATTGAGTAAAGGGTTCACACTCCTCCCCAGTTTTTTGAACAGGAGTAGTGCTTTATCCCTTGTTTCCTTTTTAGAATTGGGTTTCTTGTTCCTTCTAAAGCCTGTTTCAATTCTATATGCCTGACACTTGTTCTTTCCTATGTTAATATAAGTCAATGCAGTAACACTCTATCTTAGGTGACACTTGGGCCTTATATTGGATGAACATTATTATAAAAAAAAAAAAAAAACTCTTCAGGACATTGGCAATGATGTAGTAAATTTCATCTTTTTGCTATCTCTCCTAAACACTGTTTTACTATCCATTTACACAAGGTCATTGGGTACATTATGCACTACTTTCATGTTTCTTTTGCCTTCAATCTGTCCTGTGAGTATAAAATTTTCCAAGCCTTTCCTTATTATGTGCCCTAAAATTTCAACTATCCCTTTGTGATGTTAAGTATAAGTGTCCTTTTTGTTTCCATTTTCTTTTTCTGAAGTGAAATCCATGGAGAAGGAAATGGGAAATCACTCAACTGTCTTTCACAAGAAGTCATAGCAATTCCCAGATAATAAAGAAAAGGAATCTGTGGAAAATCATGACGGCATATTCGTTCAGGATGTAGGTAGGCAATTTTAAAAATAAGATACTTCTGTAGACAAAAAAAAAAAAAGGAAGGGACATTATTATTCTGAATTCCTAGTATTTTTTTTTTCAAATAAACAAAAATAATTCAAAATTTTTTTTTTTTTTCTATATTTTGAGTGTTCTTTACTTAATTTTACAAATAGATTTTGTGGGATTAGGACAAAAATATTTCAAGTTTACATGAATGAGATTTTTCTTATCAATGTCTTATTAAAATAAAATGTAATAAAAATTCAATGTTCAAATTAGTTTTCATTGTTTTAATGCAGTGGATCTCAACCTTTTTTTACCCATGGACCCCTTTCCCCTTCTTTTTATCTTGGTGGACCCCTTCATAGCTATTGGACATAAGAACAATTTTCTATTCTTCACTAATATAAATTTTAAGGTTTTAATTATCAAAGAAATAGTATACGATTAAGCTTTATTTTTAAATGAAAACTAATTTAATACAAATAAAATATTCTACTATAATTATAATAATAATTATTATTACTATTTTTAATTAACACAACAATTGAGTTTTGCCTGTGGACCCCCGGAAATATTACATGGACCCCTAGGGTCCATGTAGACCCCGGTTGAGAACCACTGTTTTAACGCATCAATATTGGAAAAATAAATACAAATGTAAAAAAGAAAAGAAAAGAAAAATAAAACCTCCACAAATATTTCAGCAGTTGGCATAATACTTACCTTTTTATTTTCAGGTCAAAGGTTTAAAATTGTGCAACATTCACTTAATTTTAAACATTTTATGGAGCAAGACAAAACCCACAGGGAAAAAAAAAAATTTTTCTTTTATTTAATGAGATACGTTTTATACTATTGTAAAATTCTATCTCTACAGGTTTTTCCTTTTCCTAACAGAGATACTAAAACTGACAATACACAAAATTTAATTAAAAATCAATCTCAAAGTAACACAACCACATTTTTAAATAAACCATTCATTCTTATAGACGAGATAATACTACATTGTGCTGCAGAAACATCTCCCATATAATGCGAAGACGTTAGCTAGATGAAGATACCATTGTCACTAATATCTTACTGTTATGTAAGAAGTATTTCTGATGCACCCTGTTTAACCCTTTGCCTGCCCTGTGCATTATATGTGATACACAGGACATGATTTTAAAAGAATGGTAAAACTAAGGACACTTAAGAAAAAGTCTGCTTCTGAGCAGGATGTCTAAGGAAAGACCTAATCTAATATTTTGTGCATCATATATGACCACAGGATGCTTGACTGATAATGTAAGGTCTCAAATGAATAAAACTTACCTTTTTATTTTCAGGTCAAAGGTTTTAAAATTGTGCAACAAAAATGTATCTTATTAGATAAAAGAAATTTTTTTCCCCTTTTAGTTATGTCTTGCTCCATAAAATGATTAAAATTAAGTGAATGTTGCACAATTTTAAGAAGTTCAAAGAGGAAGCCAATTCCAATTTATTAAAATGATTATGGCCTTTGCATCATGAGTGATGCAGAGAGCATAGTATAAATAATTTATGATTTATACATTCTGTGTATGACGTGATGCAAAGGTTTTTATTACGTGAAAAAACTATATATCAGCACATCGTATTTGCCAAATAAGTTGAGTTGCCTTGTAATAGAGGCATGAATGTTTAGATAGTACACATGAAAATTCCCTGGATAGACAAAGGATTAATAAGGTTTACTAAAAAATAGCATTTCTGTGCTCTTGTGTAGTAAATACAAATGACAGAATGATTAAATGATTTCCCACACTTTCATCAACATCCTCACCCCACCCATCATCTTATTTGGTTTACAATAATTTTCACTGTAGATGAATTATTTTCTTCCAAGGACTATGCTACATCAGAAAATATACTCTCATATATACTTGAACCGCATGCTTATTTTATAAACTGAAAAATCCTCCATCCCACCTCAGCACGACTATTCCAGACAGCTCTTGTATTAGACTTCTGAAAAATTCTCACCAGCATGACAATTCCAGGTAGCCTTAGATTTATGGCCACATGTTGAAACACTGGTTCTCATATGCTCACTGAAGTTAAGCAATGTCGAGCCTGGCCAGTACCTAAATGGGTGACCACTTAGGAATACCAGGTACTGTAACCTTGGATGTACAGGTAGTTTAATAGATAATGGCTTGAAATTGTTAATCAGAGAACCAAGTTCCAATTCTCATACGGTTCATTATATTCACTCACACGCAAATACTCTCAGGAAAGGTATGAACCCACTTCTCCCCAAAGCTATGGGTTAATTAGTAAGAATTATATCACTAAACCATTATTAACTACAAGAAAAAAATTTATAATCTAAAAATATTTTCTTTAAATAACCTGCAAAGATTTCTAAAAAATTCCCCATCACCACCGACATAACTATTCCAGATGACCCTTCTATCTAGGTACAAAAAGAGTAAATTAATAACAATTATTACTTTTATGAACTTACCAGTGTAATGGCCACCATTCATGTTACCATAATGATTGCAAACTGCAAACAAGTCGTAGACATCTCTGTGTCCATCTTCAGGTTCTGACATTGCAAAATCCAGACTTGAAGTACGATGACCATTGGATGTCCGTGGATGTTGACTGGTCAACGTAACTAGATGTTGACCAAGGTCTAATCCCCACATTGGGAATTCAACTAAAATATTTAGTTTGTTTCGTTGCATCTTTACCTGGAAAGTAAAAGGTAGCAGCTAAAAGTCAGCACACAAACTTTTATGCGAAAATAGAAAAATATATTTAAAATTCCCTTAATTTTATATATTAGTGGTCAGGAAGCTGATGCTGTAATGTAGATAAAAGGTTGAAGATGTGAATCATTTGTACATTTAATTGTGGCTTTTGTTAAAGATCAAATCAATCAATCAATGTTAGAAATTATTTAAATGCCATTGTATGCCCAACAACATATATATATATATATATATATATATAAAGAATTTAAATTAAAATAAAGCATTTGGTTTTTGTTTGTTTTTTTTAAAAACCCATATCTATTTTTCTCTCCTCCTCTTCCAACTCATGAGATGGCTACCCTCATATAAAAGAAGGAAGAAGAAAAGACTGAACCCAGCCACAAAATGGTAGAAGTTTTCTGGATCAGAGTTTAGCCTTTGTGACTAGAAATCTACCAAAATAAGAGGCTCCACGCATAACTTCTATAGTTGAGAAGTTTAGAAGTCAGACCTTCAGTAGTAGTTGTCATGTTAGGGTTAGACTAACGAAGCTCAGAGCAACATTAGATTTTAACTTTTCTTCTGAATTTTTGGCCCTTCAATAAAAACAAAATAAATAACAAAACATGTATTTTTTCCTCAGTTTCTTCTTTAAAAAATTTTAAATACAGATTAAATTTAAAATTGGTAATTTTAATTTTGAATTTTATAGTAAAATTTAATATTAATTAGTTAGAATGATTTCTATTTTAGTCTAACCATAACATTAAAGCATTAATTATTATAACTAAGGTTAGTTGTCAAGTTTTTTAAATTCTCATATACTTTGATTGGTCATTGCAGCTGATGTAACAGCATTTCCCCTAGCGAGGGGTGTTGGATTGATTTGAACCTTTTAAAACCCTTTATTCTACATTCGACACCATAACTTGATAAGACACCAGAAGTGTTGAAACAAAATGGCTATTTTTGTAGTGATTTTTATAACATATTTATGTTATAATTTTCAAATAATTATATTATTTGTTTATACCTTTGAGTAAATTAGTTTTATACCAGAGTTTAAGATAAACAAATACCAAGTTATCTGACACTAGCCACACCATTAAGATTTCCATTTTATCTGTTCTTTGGGATTTAACCCCTTCCCTGGTGTATACATGTATAGACATTTTTACTGAAAGTGTCTTTTTCAGACACAGACAAATAAACACGTCCAAAATATAATGTTCAAAAATCAGCTACAGACATGGACTATAATGAATAATAATGATATAATGAATAATAATGATATAATGAATAATAATGATATAATGAATAATAATGATATAATGAATTATAATGAATAATAATGATATGATATATAATAATGATATATAATAATGATATAATGAATAATAATGATATATAATAATAATGATATATAATAATAATGATATATAATAATGATATAATGAATAATAATGATATATAAATTCCATGAGTTTGTATATTATACGCCTTTGATGAAGCCCTTACTTGGAAAAGGTTATTGTGTTACTATGGATAACTATTATATTAGTCAGCAATTAGGTGATGCTCTGGTTAGGAACCAGTCTAATATTTATGGGACACTTCATTTGAATTGAAAAGAAGTGCCAGAACATCTAAAAGGGGGAAAAATTGAAAAAAAAGGGAAGTTATGGTATTTCAGAGAGGCAAGGTACTAACTCTTTGTTGGAAGGATAAAAAAGACGTTGCAATGTTTTCAACCATTTTCAACCATATCTATGTAGGACAATGAGACAAGACAGGAGCCTGTGAAGAAACCCAAAGTTGTATCTGATTACAATTGTTATAATTGATAAGGTGAACCAACAACTTGCAGATTATCCAATTCCAAGAAAACTGGGTAAGAAATATAATAAGAAAGTCTTCTTCTACCTGATAGATATTGCAGTATAGAATGCTTATATCCTGTATAACAAAGCAGTCAATCAAGCAGGACCAAAGCCCCTCTCACACCTGAAATTCCGTATGCAAATTATGAGTCAGATTTACCACCAAAAAGATCAACAGGTAGACCCTCAACATCACCAGGAAGTTTGCAGTATACACCAATAGGACATTATCTGATGGAAATCCCAGCAATAGAAAAAAAAGGCAAATCCATCTTGTATTTTGTGCAGGCAGAAACATAACCCAAGAGGGAAATCATCCTGGGTATGACGATAAACTACATCTGTGTCCTGGTTACGATGATAAACTACATCCAACAGCAAGATCAGGAGGTTTTGAGTAGCGTGAAACCACCTCTTAATTGCTGGTGTTCCCAGGTCCACCCTGACCTGGGGTGGTAGCACCTGTTAGGGTCCCAGCTATGGGCAAATAGTTAACCTCAAAACTAGGGTAAAAACACTATGAAAGTCTAAAAATAGGTTTTAATACCAGAAATACTTTGTAAAAAATTACTACCAGTAATAAATTTTAGAAGAAAAAAATATTACCAGCAATACATAAATATTAAAATTATAAGAACAAATTTTGCTCTAATAAACAAAAGCAAGGAAATTCAATTCAGTTTTGAAAAAAAACGATATTACCAGCTATACATTTTTGAGGAAAAAAAATATTACCAGAAATAGGTTTTTGACAAAACAAAATATTATCAGCAATAAAAAAATTTTGTCAGCATTAAATAACCCTTTGAGGTGTTGATATGCCGTAAAACAAACCAAACCAAGAGGGAAACCAGTCAGGAAAGAGTCATGATATATGAACAAATTGTGCCAAGTACCTTTATGAGTAGTGCCATGCTTTAAAAAATACCATAAAATATAATTTCATTCATAAAATGGCAGATGGGATAATTCTATTCATTTATATTTGTAAATAAAAAATTTGTGCTATTTTTTGCTAAAAAATAATTTCATTCATAAAATGCCAGAAAAAGGAATCTCATTCATTTATATTTGCAAATTATTTTAAACTATATTTTTGCTAGTAATAATAAAAATAAAAAACAAAATTTTTAATAAAAATAAAAACAAATTTTCCATTTACCTTTATATTTGGTAATAAAATTATATAAGAAAGAAAAAAAAAATAGGTTATAGAATACAGTTTATGGGGAGACGTGTTTACAAAATATAATTTCAACCATGAAAATATTAAAAAAATTAAAATGAAAGTTATTTTTCATAATCAGCATAAAAACTCCTATATTAAAAACAAAAAACTCATCTGAAAATGAAACGTTTTTCCCAAAATAATTGGCAGGAAAGGGGTTAAGGGTTATAAGAAACTGAGATTTTATCCCAATTTTTATATTGACTATAGCAGAAATTTCTATCCTCTGTGGTTCAGGTAAACTTTCTTTTTTTTTTTTTTTTTCATGGTGGGCTGCATCATTGTTGGCCCTGTGCCAAAGTGAGTCACATCACAATAACACAAGTTTCACAATGACACTGCAAATTATTTGCTTATTAGACACATTTTGTGAAATGGTTTCACAAATATATGAGAAATTAGCCTCATAAATTTACTACTGAGATTTGTGAAGCTATGAAAATTTTTCATAAAATGGAGTCAGTTTACTTGTTGATGTATGCAACATAGACTTCATATTCAAATCTTTTAACTGAGACTTATTTTTGATTTTGTTAATGAAAATAAAATAAATATTACAGCCATCTATCATCCAGTTCACATTCCTCCTCATTCTTTCAAACAAGAGTAGAAATTTGTCCCTTCTATATTTCTAATGTTTCTGCCTAAACTCCGAGATTTTATTTACTTTTATTTTTTTCTTCTCAATAGTAGTGGGGAGGTTCACCTATCATCCAGTTCACCTCCTCCCACACTTTTGAACAGAAGTAGAAGTTTATCCTTTTTTTCCTGTTCAGGATTTGCTTTTCAGTTCCTTCTAAAGTCTTTTTCATTCTATTTCACTCCCAGTAGCCCCTTGCATCTTAGTGGCATTATCACCTTGCTTGGGGTGAAGTGATTAATAAAATTTCTGTCTGTTTTATTTTTTTCCACTGTTTGGAATAAATTATTATTTCATGATAATATGCAACCAAAAAATACCAAAATTTTTAATTGATATAAAAAAAATTAACAAAAGCTGCTTGTTGAGCTCTTATGAGCCATTTAAAATCAACATGCAGATTGCATGCAACTTATAGATCATAGTTTGCCCAACCCTGCACCATAGAATTGCTATCATCTGCAGTAAATACATTTATTTAAAGAAACAGAAATTTAAAGTGAAGCTTAAGTTAAAATGTCTAATCTTTTCAGATACAAAAAAAATCTAATGTATTATTTTAAGAATTTAACATTATCAGACATTTCTCCTTAAATGCAATAAATTTTTACTAAGACTAGATTTTTTTCTGCAACACACTAACACGTGTTAAAATCCTCACAGTATTTAATATTGTTGATGCTATCACTAACATTTTTTGTCAAGATTTACACACTCTGTTTCATTCAATTTCACAAACCAATCGATGACATTTGAATAAGCTGATTTGTTTGGAAAAATACTTTGACAAAAACCCTACTTCATAGTTTTTACGCAGCCAACTGTATTTGTACTCACTTACCTGTTTGCACTTCTTCCCAAAAGTGTGGTTATTTTAGAGGGTGTGGTCAACTAATAGAAGTTATGAAATTTTATATATAGACATTTAAGTAGTAAGTACTTAAATACAATATTTCATTTAAATATCATTAACGTCAAAGAAAATAACAAAATATTTCATAAAACGACAAAAAAGAAAGAAGAGATAAAATTATTCACAAAATAATCCCTTTAAAAACTTAATTCTTAAACTATTACTAAAATTAATTTCAAGATAATAACAAAACATTTCACTTAAACACTTCCATTAAATATAATCAAGGTTTATTAAAATATTTAAGTGTACAAGACATAAATTTTACTAAAATATCAGGGGACATAAACAAGCGTAATTCAGTTGGTGATACGTGGATCCAACCTAGTCGTGTAAAAGTATTTTTGCAGATATTGAGCAAAGTTTTCTATTTTAAAACTTGAACATTAGCCTTTTATTATAATTCACACATGAACTTACTTGCTTAAAACGTTTTAAATGCACAACTAAAATGCCAGGTAATGACCATAGTCGCAAATTTTTTGTTGCTCCTTGTTGATCTTTGTGGCAATGGGGACATCTCCAAGCATCACCACTCAGCTGAAAAGAAATAAAAAAAAGAATCATATTTAAAACTTTGTTTAGTTGATAAAAATTTAAAGAGTATTTTTAGATTTTATTGTGATTATCAAATATTTTTCAGATATAAGGAAAAAAGGGACAAAAATTATTCATTAACAAGAAAGCAAATATACAATTTTTTTTTTCAGTAAAAGATTGTATAGTGTGTGTGTGTGTTATAATAAAATTTCAAATCTACAAAGTCATTGGTTCAGTTAATTTTTTTTTTTTTTTATCAGGTCATATGCACCAAGGGAGATAACCAGAGACATCTTAGAGCAATCACAGCAACATAAAATTGCTGACAATGCCTCACAAGGGTTTCAACAGCAAAGATCTATTTTAGATTGGATTTTTTTTTTTTTTTTATATTAACAAAAAATAAACATACACAACGTTAAAATAGTTCTCATTAAAGTTCAAATTCAAGCACTTTGTTTTCTTAGCACTAATGCCCTTGGAAAAGGTATAAATTCATCTTCCTTCAGCTTGTTCTCCTTACCTTTGGTTTGGTTTGGTTTGTTTTGTGGCATATCAACCTCAATGGGTTATTTAATGCCAACAAGATTTTTATTGCTGGTAATATTTTTCTTCAACAATGTATTACTGTAAGATTTTTTTTTTTTTCAAAAATGTATATGCTGGTAATATATAGCTGGTAATGATTTTTTTCTTCAAAAATTCATTGCTGATAAAAATTTTTTTTTTTACAAAAATGTATTGCTAGTATTAAAACCTATTTTTATATATTTTGACCCCAGTTGGGACCCTAACAGCTGCTACCACCCCAGATTAGGATGGATTTAGGAACACCAAGAGGTGGTTCCATGCTCCTCAAAACCTCCTGATCAGATGCCTTTCTGTTGGATGTAGTTTATCATTTTACACCTTTATCTTTGGTAGGGTAACCAGTCTGGAAGAACAAGAATTGAATTCAAAACCAGCCAGAAAAAGGGAAAGGGTTCTGTCAGGCTATCTTACTCTAAGCATACCAATTGTTGCTACAGCTGCAGTACATGTAGTGCCCCTAATGGGTTACATGTAGTGCCCCTAATGGGTTACATGTAGTGCCCCTAATGGGTTACATGTAGTGCCCCTAATGGGTTACATGTAGTGCCCCTAATGGGTTACATGTAGTGCCCCTAATGGGTTACATGTAGTGCCCCCTAATGGGTTACATGTAGTGCCCCTAATGGGTTACATGTAGTGCCCCCCTTCATATGTAAGCCCTAATGGGTTACATGTAGTGCCCTAATGGGTTACATGTAGTGCCCTAATGGGTTACATGTAGTGCCAAATAATGGGTTACATGTAGTGCCCCTAATGGGTTACATGTAGTGCCCCTAATGGGTTACATGTAGTGCCCCTAATGGGTTACATGTAGTGCCCCTAATGGGTTACATGTAGTGCCCCTAATGGGTTACATGTAGTGCCCCTAATGGGTTACATGACACATGATCATTATTGGACATACCTTTGCCTCCAAAAGTAGGAGGTTTTTGGAATCATTTTTCACCTGGATGAGAACCTACTATTCATTTGTTTTCATTTTTAAAATTCATTTAGTAAGCTTCCATTAACAGGAAATGTGGCTAGCGACTTCTCTGTAAAAATGAGACATTGTGCAGCAATCAATAAATTGCCAGATGCTTTTCAGAATTTTTTTAGAAATGAAAGTTGTCTTTTTGTTCCTAATTTTCATCAGTGAACCTTCCTGATGGCATCAATTCTTAACTCAAATCTATGCTAATGACACAACCATTTACTTCTGTCTCAATAGTAAGCCTGATTGGTTCAATAAGGTTAAATTGGCAGTTGATCTCAAAAATGACCTACAATCTACTGTTAACTGGGGCAAGGAATGGTTTGCTAATTTTAGCATCTCCGAAACAAAACCACTCTATTGTTTCAGAAATCCTTTTCTACTATCCATCAGCATGGCTGATGCTAACCTCCAGAAGAGTGACTCATTCACCTTCCTAAGTTTACATTCTCAACTGACATGAAGTGGAAAGATTATATTGAGTCAATTGCTAGGTCTGCTGCTAAGAAAGTTGGTTCAATGTGTTGTGCTTAGTAATTTTTCTCTTCAGAATCTATCTTACATATTTATAAGTCTACCATTTGTCCTTGCTTTGAATATTGCTGCTATATATGGTCTGGTGCTCCTGCTGTATATTTAGAAATTCTTCATAAAATCAAAAGAATCAGCAATATTATTGTATTTCTCTTTTTTTTCTTTTACTTTCATCCTTTGTAACTCCTTGTATCTTAGTGGCTTTACTACCTTGCTTGGGGTGAAATAATTAAAAAAAAAAAAAAAAAACTGTTTTTACCTCTTCTTCTTGTGTATAAAGGTGAAAGCATTCTTCCAATGTCGTATTTCCCATCTTCTGCTGAGCATTTCGAACCTTCATCACACTCGGTTGTTCTTCTACTATTTCTTCCTTGTTAGCCACAATCCTAGAAAAGAAAGTTTTTCACAAATGCTATAAGTAAATATGTATTTAACAGATCGTGACAGCTATTAGGGAGATGTGATTAAATATAATGTTTAAAAAACTTTATTCAGTATTATTATTTTGGTAATAAGCATTATAACATAGAACACTTTTTTTTTTTTTTTTTTTTTACATATTTATGGTTATTTTTTAACCTTTATCAAAAACAACATTCTTCTACATGTAGTTATGGATGAAAATATACATTAATTACTTAATTTTTTAATTAATAACTATTTGTGCTCAGTTGTTGACATTAACAGCTATCTACTGATATGTTAAAATTGTGGAATAATGCAATAATAAAAACTTAAATTTCATTTGATAGATGTTGCAATCTGTAAATATGTATACTCGAATTGGACATTCATTAGAGAAAATATCAAACGCTTCCAATATTTTAACCGTTAGCACTCTGCATTACTTCCCATTCATTTTAAGGCTTTTCAATTGCAGTATCCTAATTGTTAATTTCACTCAAAGTTGTTTTCTGTTGCCATAGTAGGATATGACAGCACATCTATGACATTCAAACACACTATTGTTCAGGAATCAGAGTCACCTTCAGTGGCAGGATAAACTTTTTGTACAGCATATGAATTCACAGAGTGATAAAGGTTAAAAGTCAAAGATTTTAACAAAATAAAAGAATTGGACTTACATTTCCCTTATCCGAGTTTCCCATTCAACTATCATTTTTATATGTGATAATCCTGGATTGCTGTCATAAGCAGAAAGTGCTCTGAAAGAGAAAGAAAATAAATGAGATTCCTGTCTACTGTTTAATAATTATACCAAAGTGCTTTGTCAGTCATTTACAGATTGAAGCCCTTCCATTGCACTCTGATTGGGTCGACATTTGCAATTGCCCCAAATGTAGGCGACTCGGGTGCACTATTTTTAAGTGTGAGGTCATTGTTTGCACTCACCCTGATAAACAAGCCCAAAACAGATTTCTTTCTTTTTTTGTTAAATTGAAAAAAATCCCTTGTAAGTACCTCAAATATCATCTGCACTTATGAAATATGAATAACTTTCTGATTTTGGGGTTGGAATTGTTGAGAGGCAAGCTACACAAATTTTGATTTAAAATTTATAATTTCAAAAGAGTGCCAAGAATTTCATTAAAAAAAAAAAACGAACAAACTTTGATTTAAAATTTATAATTTCTTTGGATGAATTAATATTTGCGATAAGTAACTTTATATTATTTGGGGTGAATTAACAGAAAACATCTGGTAAAAATTATGGAGATAATTTTTAATGTTCTATAAAAATAGACATTTATCACATATATACATGTGTTTAGCTGTGATTTCTACAAGTCTGCTACCGAGTGATTCCTTAGGGGTAAGGAAATTACCACATGTTCTTTAGTTACTGCTGGCCAAAGAGTTCTTTTGCTGATGTTGGTTGAACAACTAAGTCTGAAATTCTCCCCCTAAGACACCATATGTTCTTTTGCTGGTGTTGTTCGAAGAGGCTATGTGGTAATTATCTATTACTTACAACTAAGTCTGAAATGCTTTGCCTAAGATACCATTTATCATTTTGTTTGAGTTTGTTTAGATTGTTATTGTTTCCGTTTGAAAAGTGTCTGTTGCAGAATTTATGCTAAGATGTGTCAGAATGTGAAATTGTGTGAAGGCCTAAAATGTGCGCATACATTATGCATTTATCCACATCAAATAAATTAAACGAACATATGAAGACAATACAACTTAAAGAAATCAGGGAAAAACAACATAGTTATAGATTTCAACAATAACATGAATTTTTATATATATTTGACATACACAAAGTGATGATAAGTTGCTTGTTAAATGTGGCAAGTGAGATAAGATTGCGAAGAGTGTCCATGCAGAGATTTGGTGAATGAATGTTGATGGTTTAAGTTTGTGAAATTAAAACAGGTTGATTTCTGCAAAGTAAAATGTCAATGGTGTGAGTTCAAATAATAGTGTGTATCCGTGTGACAACTGTAAGTGTTGATTCAAGTTATGCAGAGTTGTGTGCCTTTGACTGATATGCTAAAATTGATTAAATGTACAATTACTATTTTGTAGTGATAATGTCACTTTTTAAGTAAATTGTATGTTAACTTTCTTCATGCAGCAATAGTAGTGTGAGTTGTGTTGAGTTGATGAGAGGCTGATAGTGTTATTGAGTCAGTGTGTTGGCATGCATGGAGTCTGCTGGCATCTCTCGAAACTCAGGGTCTGACCGACTTGAATTATGTTGAGCGATTCTCTTTTATAGATTTTTGGGTTTTCAAATAGGCTCCAGACAGCTGCGTGGGAAAAAAGGATTTGTCTCAACTTGCTACATTTTTGTGTCCTTTTAACCAATGGGAAGTTGAGTTTGGAAAAATGAAGTGATGATTGGTTAAAGGTTAATTT